>CM077666.1:120498414-120923414 GCA_039707655.1 Elymus sibiricus | reverse complement strand
TGTCATCCGGGACCTAGCAGGTAATCATTTTTTCAGAGGTCGAACAAGTAACAACTGGGCTGTGGCCTGCCCAGCCTAGGTTTTGTTGTTTAACATGCGCAGCCCACGACATGTTGACACAGCTGATCCAGCAGGTTTCAACTTTTTTTTGAGGTCCAGCAGGTATCAATCGGCCTCTGGGCCATCTAGCCTAGCTTGTTTTATAACATCAGCATTCCAACTTATGTTTGTTTCTTGAAGACAACTCACAGCTCAGTTCTAATTTTTCTATACTGCTCAAAAAAAGAAGTTCTATTTTTCTATAAGAATGCCGAACTCAACTTATGTTTTCCCTTCTATAATAGTTTATATATTTATATTTTATTTTATTACATATACTCCATACATATATTATAAAGAACATAAGGTTCCCGTTTGACCTGTCCTTCGTCCAACCTTTGTATAGACCTTCACACTTCCTTTATTTTTGTTTTTTATTAATCCTATCTCTGATTTTTCTCCCACAGGTTTCCCCTAAAACCAACACAATTGTCCCACGTCTAGCCTAAAAAATAATAATACCCCACATCTTATTAACTCATCAAAATAAATAATATGTTATTTGGTAAATCGATAAGTTCTTACCAAATAATAATAATTGTTTAACAATAAGTTGGCAAGTTAATTCCTGGTGATTGCGTACATAAGCTTGCTATAAGATTTTACGGACCAATGCAGTAATAGACGTGCAATCACGTGTTTATGGTCCACAAATTATGTAGTTTTATAATAAAATGCCCAGCACCAGTTTATGTTTTTATAACATTTCTCCGTCCTGCCCGAAATGATATTTTCACCCAGCCCAGCAAATCCGTGTAGAAAAATAATACAAATAGGCTGTAAATGCTACAAAATATATAAATGCGCTGCATAGATGCTACATTATTGTTTCACCCAGCCCACCAAATGGACTAGCTGACATGTGGACCAATAGGACGAAGCCTACGCAAGGCGTTGTCAACTTAGTAAAAAAAAAGATTCTGACAGCCTCATCTGTTGGATGTACATCCAACGGCCGGCATTCTTCTTCAATCTCTCGTCTTCTTCCTCCAGCGCTGGCGGGACCACCTGCTCCAGCCTCCGGCGTCCAGCGGCGCTGCTTCGCGCGCCTCGCTGTGAAACGCTACCCCACCAATGGCCAGGCCATCTCTCGACTCCTCCGCACCTCCTGTTATTCTCTGCCGAGTGTAGCCCCACCCCGCACCCGAACCAGTCAAGTCTCGCACTCATCTCCGTCTGCGACTCCACTGCCGCGTCTTCCCCATCTCCGAGTTGTTCCCATCTGGGACGGTGCAGCCTCACCGTCGTCCACCGCCTTGGTGCGCTTGGAGCGGCGTGATCAACATGGTCAACAAACGAGAGTCATCGGAAGACGACTGTACGTGGAGAGGCTGACAGCTGCGACCCATGAGGTCCATGGTCGCATGCAAGGAAAGTGCCTCCTTACTATGCGAAAAAAAAGTTTCCTCCCCCTGACAGCTGGGACTCACCAGCTACATCTTCGCACGCAAGGAAGTGCCTCATTATTACACGCAAAAAAATGACTCATCCCTTGACATCCGGGACCCACCAGCTACATCTTCGCACGCAAGGAAGTACCTCCTTATTACGCGAAAAATAAATGATTCCTCCCCTGACAGCTGGGACCCACCAGCTATATCTTCGCACGGAAGGAAGTGCCTCCTTATTACACGAAAAAAATGTTTCGTCCCCATGACAACTGGGACCCACCAGATTTGGAGGCTGATTTGTGGGCCTACTAAGTTAACGCGTACGCAGAGCTTTGTCAACTTAGTCAACAAACGATTCTAGCAGATGTTCATCCAACGGCCGTGCAGCTTCTTCAATCTCTGATCTTCTTGCTCCAGCCGCCCAAACCAGCGCCGGCGGGACCGCCTGCTCCTGCCTCCCGTGGCCGGCTGTGTTGCCGCGCAGGCCTCACCACCCCATCCTACTCTCATCACTGGCCAGGCCTTCCCTCTACTCACCCACATCCCCTGTTATTCCCCGGCGACAACGGCCTCACACCGCAGCTGAACTAGTCAACCCTGGTACTCCCCTCCACGTGGGCATCCACTGTCGCGTCTTCTCCGGCTCCGCATCGTTCCCTTCGTAGGCCTCGCCGTCGTCCACCGCCTTGGTGCTCTCAGCGCGGCATAGTCAATGTGATCAATGAACGACAGCCATCGGAAGAGGACTGTACGCGGTGAGGCTAACAGCTGGACCCACCAGCTACATCTTCGGATGCAAGGAAGTGCCTCCTTATTACGCGGAAAAAATTATCCATCCCCCTGAAAGCTGGAACCCACTTGCTATATCTTCGCACGCAAGGAAGTGCCTCCTTATCCTCCCTGACAGCTGGGACCCACCCGGTCGTAGCGTACGTAGCGTTGTCTGTCTGGTCGCGAACGTGTACGTACATTCTGGTCGATCGGTCTCTCTGCAACGACGAACCATGGGCGTGTAAGGAGCGGCATGTGTCATAGTAGAGCCCCCAACGTAGCAGTTCAGGCAGCCCCGTCTAAATCATCTACATGTATGTAGAGCCACACGGCAAAAAATACGGCCACGTACATACATATACGGGCAGGGCCTCGAATGCGTACTCACGCAGACCTACGGCCAGGGCTCGTGTACATGGAGAGAGGCAACGGACGGCAGCAACGACCTCCTGTTCATCGGCAGCTAACCGGCTGGGTCGGAATGGAGAAACAACGTCATGTTCATCGAGAGGCAACCGACTGGGTCGGAATGCGTCCTGTTCATCGGGAGCCAACCGGCTTGGATGGAACAGCCAAAACGGGGTGTTGTTCATCGACCCCCCACCGGCTGGGTGTCTGGCGTACCGCAAAATGGAGGAAAAGGCCTTCTGTTCGACCATGTACGGTCAAAACGGGGTCCTGTTCATCGGCTGGGGGTCTGGCGTACCGCAAAACAGAGGAAACGGACTTCTATGCAACCACCTACGGTCAAAACGGGGTCCTGTTCATTGGGAGGGGTCTAGCGTACCGCAAAACGGAGGAAACGAACTTCTCCCCAACTGCTTACGGTCGAAACGGGGTCCTGTTCATCGGGAGGGGTGTGGCATACCGCAAAACGGGGCTCCACGGGTGAAAGATCGTGGATGTCGCCTAGAGGGGGGGGGGTGAATAGGCGCTTTAAAATAATTACGGTTTAGGCTTGAACAAATGCGGAATAAACCTAGCGGTTAATTTGTCAAGCACAAAACCTACAACAACTAGGCTCACCTATGTGCATCAACAACTTATGCTAAGCAAGATAAACAACTAAGTGATAGCAAGATATAACACAAGAAACACTATGGCTATCACAAAGTAAAGTGCATAAGTAAAGGACTCAGGTAAGAGATAACCGAGGCACGCGGAGACGACGATGTATCCCGAAGTTCACACCCTTGCGGATGCTAATCTCTGTTTGGAGCGGTGTGGAGGCACAATGCTCCCCAAGAAGCCACTAGGGCCACCGTAATCTCCTCACACCCTTGCACAATGCAAGATGCCATGATTCCACTAAGGGACCCTTGAGGGTGGTCACCGAACCCGTACAAATGGCAACCCTTGGGGGCGGTCACCGAACCCGTACACTTTGGCAACCCTTGGGGGTAGTCACCAGTACCCGTCAAATTTCTCGGGGTGATCTCCACAACCTAATTGGAGACCCCGGCGCTTGCCCGGAGCTTTACACCACAATGATTGAGCTCCGAGGCACCACCAACCATCTAGGGCGCCCAAGCACCCAAGAGGAACAAGCTCTAGGGTACCAAGCACCCAAGAGTAAAAAGCTTCTCAAACTTCACTTCCACGTATCACCGTGGAGAACTCAAACCGATGCACCAAATGCAATGGCAAGGGCACACGGAGTGCCCAAGTCCCTCACTCTCAAATCCCACCAAAGCAACGAAAGCCATGGAGGAATATGAGAGGAAGAACGAAGAAGAGAACACGAAGAACTCCAAGATCTAGATCCAAGGGGTTCCCCTCACATAGAGGAGAAAGTGATTGGTAGAAATGTAGATCTAGATCTCCTCTCTCTTTTCCCTCAAGAACTAGCAAGAACCATTGGAGGGATTGAGAGTTAGCAAGCTCGAAGAAGGTCAACAATGGGGGAAGAACACGAGCTAGAAGGATTGGGTCCATTGGGGAAGAAGACCCCCTTTTATAGGACCCCACGAATCTGCCCGTTATGTTGCAGAAAAACACAGGAGCGGTACAACCGGTCCAAGGACCAGTACAACCGTTTTAGTGGGTTCCCCTGAAGCAGAGTACCAGGCGGTACAACCGGAGGAGCCACCGGTAGTACCGGTCGGTCGGAGCCAACCAAGAACTACCGCTCCACCACAGCCCAACAACTGCCTCACTTAGAGAAGGGGTTCACCCCATTGTGGTGGTTGGGGCGGTGGTTGTGCCGGTGCAACCGCCAGACCAGCGCTCCTGTGGTGGCTAAGTCCGGAGCAGTACAACCGCTCCAGACACCGGTAGTACCGGTTCGCCTTAGCCGTCCGGGAACTACCGGGCCACCACCGCCCAGCCACAGCCCCAATACAGAAGGGAGTCCGGTAGTGGAGCGGTGCTTGGCCGGAACAACCGGTCAAGCGGTACAACCGCTATTTCAAGTGGTACAACCGCTCGGTACAAACAAAAACACTGCCACAGAGAACAGAGGATACAATAAAACCGAAACTGCCACAACTTCTGCAAATGAGCTCCGAATTGAGCAAACTCAAGCTTGTTGGATAGAAGACGACAAATACTACCCAACAACGACTGGATAAAATAAGAAGTGGCAGTAGAGAAATGCCTAAGATATAGAGATGTGAAACCTCTATCACTGAAGATCCGGCAAAAACCCCAACATTGAGAACATACTAGAAGAAGCAAACGAAATCCGTTCTCGATGAACTTGAGCTTGTCATGAAGGTGACCAAAAGCTCAAAGACTCACAAAGAGAAACACCAAACAAGAACCAAGAAAGATGATGCAAGGATGCAATGGTTTCAGCTCTCTACGAACGATATGATAAAGGTACTCACTTGAGAGCCCCCCTTGATAGTACGGCTATCGATCCTATAACCCGGTCTCCCAACTACCACCATGAGACCAGTAAAATAGAAAACCTATCAAGGGCAAACCTTTGCCTTGCGCATAGCCCACTTGAGCTAGATGATGACGATCTTGACCTCCTCAAGTTGGACCACCTTTCTTGATTGTGCCGGCTCGATGAAGACTAGTTGATTGCTCCCCCATACTCCACTATGGGTGAGCCACTCTTCGGCACATCTTCACAAGTTCATTGTCACCACAATGGACGGCAAGCTTCAAGCATGTGATCTCTTCGTGATGCTCCACTTGAACTTGCACACCGCAATCTTGATGACGATCACCACTTGATGTCATCCTCCATGGGTTGAATGAGATCTTCCTCTTGACGCAAGCCCATGGACACATACCTAACCCCACATAGAACTCTCACGTAGACCATGGGTTAGTACACAAAGCGTAATGGACAATGCTAACCATACCATGAGATCACATGATCTCGCTTGGTACATCTTCTACGCTTTGTGTGTGTTGATCAACTTGAATCACTCGTTGTACTTATTCTTGATCAACCTTGTATCTTTTCAACTCTCTTCATTAAGATGATGTCTTGAAGGTAAACATGAATGTCCACACAATCTTCTTCTTCAAGACATGCTTGCAATAGGCTCATCTCTCACATGACCAATCTTTGGATAAATCCTTGAATAGCACCTTGGTCAACACAAAATCTCCTTGAAACCAACAAATGTACTTCAAGAAAAGCCTATGGACAAACCCTTCAAATAACTCAAGGCAACCATTAGTCCATAGGGATTGTCATCAATTACCAAAACCAAACATGGGGACAACGCATGTTCTTTCAACGGGCTACTGTTCATCCACAGTCAACCTCCTCTAGCCTCCACCAGCTACTATTCATCCACCGTCGACTTCCTCTAGCCTCCACCGGCTACTGTTCATCCAGCCTCCACGGGGTCCTGTTCATCCACCCCCAACCGGCTGTGGTATGGCGTACCGCAGCACGGCCTCCTCGGGGTCCTGTTCATCCAGCGCCAACCGCCTACACGGACGGGGTCCTGTTCATCCAACCCCCACCGGCTGGGGTGGGGTGTACGAGCGGGTGGCAGCAATGGGAACTGTTCATCCACAGCCAACCAACCGGCTCAATCGATGCGTCTCGACTCGTGTCTACGTGTATCGCGCGCGCGGCAGCAACGGGCACTGTTCATCAAGAGGCAACCCAACACTGGCTGGCTACGTCTCGCACGGGGGCTCGATCGGCTTCAGTAAGCAGCGAGAAGGATCGATCGGGTTTAGTTAGCAGCGAAGGAATCGCTCGGGTTCATTTAGCAGTGAAGGGATCGCTCGGGTTCAGTTAGCAGCGAAGGGATCGCTCGGCTTCAGTACGTAGTGGGATTGATCGCTCGGGTTCAGTACGTGTAGTAGTGCGAGGGATCGATCGATCGCTCGAGTTCAGTAAGCGAACGCCTCGCTCGGGTTCAGTTAGGGAACGCCTCGCACACACGCGTGTACGAGAGAAACATGCAAACCACACTGCATCGCTCGGCCCCGACCACCCATCGTAACCGGGAACTCCCCGAAAATTTCCTCTGCCTCACTTCTACCATGATTTTTTACATCATGGATGTCCCAAAGAATGTCATGCGGGTGCGTGTTCGGCCCGCCCAGGATGAAAAGCCCATTTTCTGTCATAATTTTTTGTCATAGAAGTAGGAGCCCCCACATCTATGATGATACGTGTTTTTGTCACAATTATTGTCATAGAAGTGTCACAACCATGACAGAAAAAGTTTTCGTTTGGGCCATAATGTCACAGATGTATCTTTTTTTTGTAGTGTCACATTAGTCATAAAGAAGTCACATACTTATTGTAAAGCCTACTTGCCCTCGAAGCAAAGTACTACTCGCATGCTCCTAGGGGGATAGATTGGTAGGAAAAGACCATCGCTCGTCCCCGACTGCCACTCATAAGGATCAATCAATGATACAAATATGCTCCGACCTCACTGCTAATGTCAGCGGCCACCACTTTACATGCGTGAGGATTTACTTGCGTAAAGACTTATTTCCCTTAACACCATTATTAATACTCAACTTTAATTCTTTTACTAGCATGCCATAATATTACCACCTCAATATCGCAAAACTATTGCAAGGAATCAAACATATCATATTCTGTGATCTACAAGTTTTATGTAGGATTTTATGACTAACCATGTGAATGACCAATTCCTGTTGACTCTCTAAATAGATATAAGTGAATCATGAGAGTTTTAATTCTTTCTAAAAAAGACCATGCTCTAATAAATATAAGTGAAGCAAAAGAGCATTCTACAAATAACGGTTTTCCAAATGTAGAGAAACAGGCATCCAAACTTCAAATGATATAAGTGAAGCACATGAATCATTCTATAAAGCCATACTCAAAAGATATAAATGAAGTGCATGAAGCATTCTGTAAATCAACCAAGGACTATCTCATAACAGTATGGTGCATTACTAAAAGAAAAAGAAAAAGCACATGACGCTCCAAGAATTTACGCATATCATGTGAACAAAACAAAAACCGAGACATACCGATAATTGTCGAAGAAAGATGGGATGCCTTCCGGGGCATCCCCAAGCTTAGACGCTTGAGTCTCCTTGAATATTTACTTGGGGTGTCTTGGGCATCCCCAAGCTTGAACTCTTGCATCTCCTTATTCTTCTCATATCAATACCTCCTCAATCTTCGAACACTTCATCTACACAAAACTTATCCCAACTTTTTATTAGAAGGGTTAGTACATATTACATCAAATCCCATCATGTCCTGCTGTAACATTATTGTATAATTATAATCAAACATTACACACTGTATGCTATCACAATTCTATGGCTCCCAAGTCAATGGGGCTCAACAATATTTCAAACATAAGCAAATAAAGAAACTATAACAGCAATCTGTGAAAACATGACAGTCTTTAAAGATGCAGATGAAACATATACTTCTGTAACTCCAAAAATTCTGAAAAATTAGGACGTAATAAAAAATTGGCATAGAAGTACTGTGTAAAAATTTCAGAATTTTTGCATGTCCCAGTAAAATATAGAAATTCAAACACTACAGCAAAAGTTTCTATTTTTTCACAGCACACACCAAACAAGAAATTTAAACATCCTAAAGGTAAATCTTGGCACATTATTTTTGTAATACAATGGTTTTGTACAAGGGGATAATTATTTTTGTTGAAAAGTTTCTTTAATTCAAGGTTCACAAAGTTTCCATGGGCATGAACAAAGTTCAAGGCATGCTCCAACTTCAACGATGCTCGTCTTTCTCACTTTCACTTTTCTTTTTGAAAAGTTTTAGGTTCCCATCTATATATTTTTTTATTTTAAACTTTTTAAAAGCGCACAACAGAATAGAATGACTCTCTAAAACTTCCGGGTTGTCTCCCAGGCAGCGCTTTCTTTAAAGCCATTAAGCTAGGCATATAGTGCCCAAGTAATCGATCCACCCGGATCCCAAGGTATATCAAAGCCAATGTTAATTAACAATGATTTGTAATTTAGTAGTGAGCACAAAGCAACATATATCATAGAACAATGGAGTCTAACTCTCTTCCTATGCATCGGCATGTCATAAAAGAACAATTCATGCACACATAATAAAGGCTGATACATAGCATAAGTAGTTTCTTGCAATTTTATCGTATTGGAAACATAGAGAGGCGGAGATGTAGTTTCTCTCTCATAGTAATTGCAATTAGGAGCAGCAAGCACATGCATATTATATCCAACAAACTCATCATGTGTAATAGTAATATGCAACCCATCAATATAATCCTTAATAAGCGCAAACTTCTCCGATATAGTGTAGTTGGGAGAATTCAAAAAGATAATAGGACTATCATGTGTGGGTGCAATAGCAACAGTTTCATGTTTAACATAAGGAACTATAGCAAGTTCATCTCCATAAGCATAATTCATATTCGCATCATGGCCACAAGCATAGCAAGCATAGCAAGCATCAATTTCATCAAAAAGGGATATTTCAAACGAATCGAAGGGATCATAGCATTCATCCTTCAGTAAGCACGAAGGGAAATTAAACAATGTATGAGTTGAAGAGTTACTCTCATCAGAAGGTGGGCACGGGTAGCTAATCCGCTCTTCCTCCTTTTGTTCTTCGCTCTCCTCCTCATCTTTTTCATCTAATGAGCTCACAGTTTCATCAATTTCTTCTTCCATAGGTTCCTGCAAAATATTAGTCTCTTCTTGGACAGAGGAGACTTTCTCAATAAATTCATCAATATAGGCATTGTATTCATAATTCTCAGAGCAATATTTAAGTATAGCATAATTTTTTAGATCTGTAAATAGCATAATCGCAATCTTCATACTTTTCAAACAAAGATTCAATTTCATAAGCACCCATAAAAGCAACAAATTCTTCTATTTGTTCCACATCATAGTAATCATATATACCATTAGCATAAGAATCCAAGGTTTCATTATCATTAAATTCACATTGAAAGGGAAGGTGTGGAGCCTTCATCTTAGAGCAACAAGTATAATCACACCATAAGCACAAATTCCAAGCATACCAACGCAACATTTTAATTTGATCCCTAAGTGTTTCCCTTTTGGAGACAAACGATAATCCCTAAAGTATTCCCGGTGATCCAAAGTATCTCCCATTATCAAGTTGAATGGAGATTTATCAGGATTATCAAAGTAGTATTTAACATTTTCCACATAACCAGCATCGAGGGTTTTAGGAGGTTCCCCATCTCCATGAGTAGCAAGTACAACTATTTTTTTTTGTATTTTGTGTTCCATATCCATAACTAAAGATATAAAACAACTTAGAACAGAAAATAAAAACTACTTAGTGATAAAGCAAACAAGCACACACGAGAATATCAACCCCACGCTATTGCTCCCTGGCAACGGCGCCAGAAAAAGGTCTTGATAACCCACAAGTATAGGGGATCAATTGTAGGTTTTTCGATAAATAAGAGTGTCGAACCCAAGGAGGAGCTAAAGGTAGAATTAATATTCCCTTCAAGTTCTATCGACCACCGATACAACTCTACGCACACTTAATGTTCGCTTTACCTAGAACAAGTATGAAACTAGAAGTACTTTGTAGGTGTAATGCTAGAACTACTTTGCAAGAATAAAACTAGGATTACTTAGCTAGATAATAAAAGTTAGTTGTTTAGTAGAAAGCTTTTTGTAGAACGATGAGAAAGATTGTCCATAGGCAATTGAATATAACACGATAGATACTTATCATATGCAATGAGGAAGAGGCATACGCTAACATACTTTCTGTACTTGGATCATATGTACTTATGATTGGAACTCTAGCAAGCATCCGCAACTACTAAAGATCATTAAGGTAAAACCCAACCATAGCATTAAGTAACAAGTCCCCTTTACTCCCATATGCAACAACCCCCTTACTCGGGTATAAGCTTCTGTCACTCTCCACCCACTATAAGCGAATCATGAACGTATTGCAAAACCCTACAGCGGTAATCCCACATACTTGCACGACACGGAGGGCACCATAGGACAGCACCAATTTAACATAGAACTTATATCAATCACACCATACCACAATTAATCTCTAGGACAAAAAGAATCTACTCAAACATCATAGGATTGCAACACATAACTGGATAATAATATATAGCATTAAGCACCATGTTCAAGTAGAGGTTACAGCGGGGAGAAGAGGTGTTACACCGCTGCATAGAGGGGAAGAGAGTTGGTGATGACGGCGGCGAAGTTGTTGGTGTAGATCGCCGTCACGATGGTTCCCCCGGCGGCACTCCGGCGCCACCGGAAGAGAGGGGGAGAGAGCCCCCCTCCTCCTTCTTCTTACTTGGCCTCCCCCTAGAAGGGAGGAGAGTTTCCCCTCTGGTCCATGGCCGCCATGGCTCCCGGAGGGCAGGAGCCCCTCCGAGATTGGATCTCTCTCTCTCTCTCTGTTTCTCTCCTATTTCGCGTTCCTGTTTTCTGGCCCTTCACCATTTCTTATATTCCTGGAGATCCGTAACTCCAATTGGGCTGAAATTTTGTGGGGATTTTTATCCGGATATTATCTTTCCTGCGGCGAAACAAGGGCTCCAACCGCCTTACGGGGTAGCCACAAGCCTGCTAGGCGCGGCCAGGGTAGGGGGTCACGCCCTCTGAGCTTGTGGGCCCCTCGGGCATCGTCTCGCATGGATTCTTTTTCCCAAAAATCACATATATTCCAAAATAAACCTCCGTAAATTTTTATCATGTTTGGACTTCGTTTGAAATGAATTTTCTATGAAACAAAAAACATGCAACAAACAGGAACTGGCACTGGGCACTGGATCAATATGTTAGTCCAAGAAAATCATATAAATTGTTGCCAAAAGTATGTAAAAGTTGTAAAATAGGCATGAAACAATAAAAAATTATAGATACAATGGAGACATATCAGTGGAACACTTCCATGATGAAGCCTGCTGCGAGCAGCCGGGCGATCTCTTCACCGATGGTTCTTCGCTTCTCCTCAGAGAAGCGGTGGAGCGGCTGCCGGATAGGCTTGGCATCCGGCCGGACATGTAGTTTGTGCTCGGCGAACTTCCTCAGAACACCAGGCATGTCTTTGGGGGACCATGCGAAGATGTCCCGATTCTCACGGAGGAAGTCGACGAGCTCGCCTTCCTATTTGCTGTCGAGGCGGGTGCCAATGATAACGTACAAGTCGAAGTTGGGGTTGGCCAGGTCGAGCGATACCTTCTGGGTGTCCTTGGACGGCTGGAAGGCCGCCTCCTTAGCCGGCTGCTTGAGTGGAGCCGGCATGGCCAGAAGCTCGCCAGCCAGCGCCACGAGGCGGTCGAGCTAGTGCCTCTCTTAAGTGATGACCAGTGACTCGGCCAGCTTCGAGCTGGCTTGAGCGCACTCAATGGATTTCTTGTAGTCGCCGGCTATGGTGATTATGCCCTTGGGACCCGGCATCTTCATCTTGAGGTCGGCGGGCCGGCCCAAGAGCGCTTGGTAGGGGCTGCTCAGGTCCACCACCTCGAACTAGATCGGCTCACGACGAAAGTGGTCTTTGGAGCCGAACAAGACATCCAGCCGGACCTTGCCGATTGGGGAGCAGGAGTGGCCCGGCATGATGCCGTGGAACACCATCCGGCAAGGCTGCAACTGGTTCTCCTCGATGCCCAGCTTGAGCATGGTGTCGCGTGCTACTTGTGAGCTGCGTTGGGATTTCCACGAAGAAGAGGGGATGATAAAGTACAGTAGAGATAAGTATTTCCCTCGGTTATGAAACCAAGGTTATCAATCCAGTAGGAGAATCACGCAACAACTCGTTAGCAGTACCTGCACACAAAATAACAAATCCTTGCACCCAACGCGAACAAGGGGTTGTCAATCCCTTGGCGGTTAATTGCAAGATTAAATTGTATGGTGATAGATAGATAGATCGAACAAAAATACAAAATAAAATAAATAAAGTAAAATTGCAGCAAGGTATTTTTGGGATTTTTAATATATGATAAAAGTAGACCCGGGGGCCATAGTTTTCACTAGAGGCTTCTCTCTTGAAAATAGCATACGGTGGGTAAACAAATTACTGTTGGGCAATTGATAGAAAAGCAAATAATCATGACGATATCCAAGGCAATGATCATGTATATAGGCATCACGTCCGAGACAAGTAGACTGAAACGATTCTGCATCTACTACTATTACTCCACACATCGACCGCTATCCAGCATGCATCTAGAGTATTAAGTTCATAAAGAACGGAGTAACGCCTTAAGCAAGATGACATGATGTAGACAAAGTAAACTCACACATGAATAAACCCCATCTTTTTACCCTTAATAGCAATGATATATACGTGTCATGTCCCTTTCTGTCATTGGGATTGAGCACCGCAAGATCGAACCCATTACAAAGCACCTCTCCCATTGCAAGATAAATTAATCTAGTTAGCAGAACCAAATCAATAGATCGGAGAGAAATACGAAGCTATAACAATCATGCATAAAAGAGTTCAAACAAAACTCAAATAATATTCATGGATAATCTGATCATAAACACACAATTCATCAGATCCCAACAAACACACCGCAAAAAGTGATTACATTGGATAGAACTCCAAGAACATCGAGGAGAACATTGTATTGAAGATCAGAAAGAGAGAAGAAGCCATCTAGCTACTAACTATGGACCCGAAGGTCTGTGGTAAACTACTCATGCATCATCGGAAGGGCAGCAAGGTTGATGGAGAGCCCCTCCGTGATCAAATCCCCCTCCGGCGGAGTGCCGAAAAAGGCCTCCAGATGGGATCTCTCAAGAACAGGAACTTGCGGCCGCGGAAAAAGTATTTCATGGACTCCTTTGTTGGTTTCCCAATTTTAGAGAATTTATAGAGGTGGAATTAGGTCAAACGGAGCAGAGGTGGGCCCACGAGGAACCAGGGCGCGCCACCCCCCGGGGCGTGCCCTTGTGGCTCGTGGCCACCTCCTCTGTCTTCTGGCCCTCTCCCGAAGCTTCTAGTGTCTCTTATGTCCAGAAAAAATCTCCAAAAAGTTTCGTGGCATTTGGACTTCGTTTGGTACTGATATTCTGAAAAACCAAAAATAGACAAAAAAACAGCAACTGGCACTGGGCACTAAGTTAATATGTTAGTCACAAAAAATGATATATAATTACTTGTAAATGTATATAAAACATCCAAGATTGATACTATAATAGCATGGAAAAATCAAAAATTATAGATACGTTGGAGACGTATCCACCATCCCCAAGCTTAATTCCTACTCGTCCTCGAGTAGGTAAATGATAAAAATAGGATTTTTGATGTGGAATGCTACCTATCATATTCATCATATACTCTTTTCTTTTGTAGCATGGACATTTGGACTTGAATGATTCAAAGCAATAGTCTATAATTTGACATGAAGACATAAATACTCAAGCATACTAACAAGCAACCATGACTTTCAAAATATCAATGCTAAAGAAAGCTATCCCAAGCCCATTATGCTCAATCATTGATCCATTCATGAAACACACTCAATATTAGCTACACACAATGCACAAGTATGACAAATAGTGCTCTCTAGTTGGTGCTTTGTACGAGAAGATGGAGACTCAAAAATAAAAATAAATATTGCATAAAAGTAAATAGATAGGCCCTTCGCAGAGGGAAGCATAGATTTGCAGAGGTGCCAGAGCTCAAAGCTTAAATTATAGAGATAAAATTATTTTGAGAGGCATGCTTTTCCTGTCAACGAAAACGACCGAGAATTTCCAATATCTTCCATGCTAGACACATTATAGGCGGTTCTCAAACAAAAAATAAAGTTTATTTCCTTTCCACCATTCTTTCACAATCCATGGCTAGCCGTATCCATGGGTGCCTTCCATACCAACACTTTCCAAGAAATCTATTATTATCATCATATTAAATTTCTTTCATTTCGGGACTGGGCATCCCTATTACCTGCCACTCTCTCGTGCAATGACAAGTGAATAAACACTCATCGTGAGAATAACACACCTAGCATGGAAAATATTGGCCACCCCCTGCCGCCTCATGAGCGGTACGGGCACACAAAACGGAAAATTATTTTGAAAAATTAGAGTTGGCACATGCAAATTTACTTGGAACGGCATGGAAATACCGCATATAGGTAGGTATGGTGGACTCATTTGGCACAACTTGGGTTTAAGGAGTTGGATGCACAAGCAGTATTCCTGCTTAGTACAAATGAAGGCTAGCAAATAGATTGAGAAGCGACCAACCAAAAAGCGAAAACAGTCATAAACATGCATTGAACATAACTAACACCGAATAATGCACCATAAGTAGGATGTAATTTCGTTGCATAACTATTGACTTTATGTGCATGCATAGGGAATCACAAACCTTAACACCAATATTCTTACTAAATCACAATTACTCACTAACATGACTCACATATTATCATCTCCATATCGCAAAACTATTGCAAGAAATCAAACTTATCATATCCAATGATCTATATGAAAGTTTTTATTATATCCCTCTTGAATATTCATCACTTTGGGACCAAATTCATATCTTATGCAAATTACCATTACTATTATCAACTCTCAAAAGGATATAAGTGAAGCATGAGAGTGCAAATATTTCTTCAAAATTTAATCTTATCAACTCTCAAAATAATATAAGTGAAGCATGAGAGTGCAAATATTTCTTCAAAATATAGTCACCGCCGTGCTCAAAAAGATTTAAGTGAAGCACTAGAGCAACTGCCTAGCTCAAAAGATTTAAGTGAAGCACATAGAGTATTCTAATAAATCATGATAAACGTGTGGCTCTCTCAAATAGGTGTGTCCAGCAAAGATGATTGTGACAAACAAAAAACTAAACAAAGCAAAGACTCATATAATACATGACAATCCAAGTAAAACACATATCATGTGATGAATAAAAATATAGCTCCAAGTAAAATTACCGATAGTTGGTAGAAGAAAGAGGGGATTCCTTCCGGGGCATCCCCAAGCTTAGTTGCTTGAGTCTTCCTTGAATATTACCTTGGGGTGCCTTGGGCATCCCCAAGCTTAGGCTCTTGCCACTCCTTATTCCTTCATCCATCGTAATCTCACCCAAAACTTGAAAACTTCAATCGCACAAAACTCAACAAAACCTTCGTGAGATCCGTTAGTATAACAAACAAATCACTACTTTAAGTACTGTTGCAAACCCATTCATATTTTATTTTTGCATTATACCTACTGTATTCTAACTTCTCCATGGCTTATACCCCCGATACAATCCATAGTTTCATCAAAACAAGCAAAACAATGCATCAAAAACAGAATCTGTCAAAAACAGAACAGTCTGTAGAGATCTATTTAGAAGCCATACTTCTGTAACTCCAAAAATTCTGAAACATTAGGGCAACATGGGAAATTCATATACCAATACTGTGTAAAAATTTCAGAATTTTCTGACGCTCCAGTACAGAACTAAAATTCCAGCACTGGACGCAAAACTTTCTGTTTTCCAAACAGCATCAATTATACTATCTTCCAAATCATCCCAAAGGCTTTACTTGGCACAAACACTAATTAAAAGATAAAAACACAATAATAACAGTAGCATAATTGTGTAAACACACAAGAAAATAAATAAAAAGCAAAATTTATTTTATTCATTGGGTTGCCTCCCAACAAGCGCTATTGTTTTATGCCCCTAGCTAGGCATAATGCATAGTTTCAAGTATTGTCATCTTTTAAGTTGATTCCATAAGTGGCCCTCATAATGGATTCATAGGATGCTTTAATTATTTTCCTAGGGAAGTGTTCCATACCTTTCTTCAATGGAAAGTGAAATTTTATATTCCGTTCTTTCATGTCAATAACGGCACCTATAGTTCGTAAGAACGGTCTACCAAGTATTATGGGGCAAGACGGATTGCATTCAATGTCAAGTACAATAAAGTCCATGGGCACATAATTTCTATTTGCAATAATAAGCACATCATTTATTCTTCCCAATGGCTTTTTAATAGTGGAATCCGCAAGATGCAAATTAAGAGAACATTCATTTATATTGGTAAAACCTAGCACATCACATAGAGATTTTCGAATTGTGGAAACGCTAGCACCCAAATCACATAAAGCATTGCACTCATAATTTTTAATTTTAACTTTAATGGTGGGTTCCCACTCATCATATAATTTTCTAGGAATTGAAATTTCTAGCTCTAGCTTTTCTTCTATCGCTTTCATCATTGCTTCTACGATGTGTTTAATAAAAGACTTATTTTGTTCATAAGCATTGGGTGAATTTTGCATGGATTGTAACAAAGAAATACATTCAATCAAAGAACAACTATCATAATTAAAGTCTTTGTAATCCAAGAGAGTGGGCACATCGCTAGTTAAAGTTTTTACCTCTCCAAACCCACTTTTATCAATTTTTTATCAAGATTTTCACCCTGCGAATTATGGGGATGCCTTCTAGCTAAAGTTGACTCTTCTTCAGTCCCCTTTTCATCAAGTTTTATATTGCTAAACAAAGAATCAATAGATGACACACCAATCATTTTAATATCCTCATCATTACTACGATAGAAACCGGGAGGAATCGCTTTTTCTAAAAATTCTCGTTCAGTTTTTAGCATAGCGGTTCTTTTCTTACTCTCATCCTTGGAGACATATAAAGCTTTAATTGATTCATTAATATCAATTTTGGGTGGCAAAATTTTAGTCTTCAGATTTTCCACATCATGAATAATTCTATTAATGCTCCTAGACATATCATCAAGTTTACTCAATTTTTCTTCTATCGTAGTGTTGAAAACTTTTTGAGCATTAATAAATTATTTAATATTACTTTCAGATCAGAGGGCATCCTATTATTATTATTATAAGAATTACCATAGGGATTGCCATAATTATTAGAGGAATTTCCAGGAAACGGCCTAGGATTAAAATTACCTCTATAAGCATTACTATTAAAATTGTTTCGCGAGACAAAATTCACATCTACGGGATCAATATTTTGCTCAATCAAGGTGGATAAAGGCACATCATTAGGATCAATAGGAGTATTTTTGCTAGCAACCAATTTCATAAGCGCATCGACTTTATCACTCAAAGTACTAATTTCTTCAACAGAATTCACCTTTTTACTAGTAGGAACTCTTTCAGTATGCCATTATGAATAATTTGCCATAATATTATCAAGCAATTTAGTAGCTTATCCCAATGTAATCTCCATAAAAGTACCACCCGCGGCGGAATCTAAAAGATTTCTAGAAACAAAATTTAATCCCGCATAAATTTTTTGTATGATCATCCACAAATTTAAACTATGAGTAGGGCAATTTCTTATCATTAATTTCATCCTTTCACAAGATTGGGCAACATGTTCATGATCAAGTTGCTTGAAATTCATAATTTGATTTCTAAGGGAAATAATTTTCGCGGGAGGAAAATACTTGGTAATAAAAGCATCTTTACACCTATCCCAAGAATCGATACTATTTCGTGGTAAAGATGAAAACCAAATTTTTGCACGATCCCGCAATGAGAATGGAAATAATTTTAATTTCACAATATCATTATCCACATCTTTTTTCTTTTGCATATCACACAATTCTACGAAAGTGTTAAGATGGGATGCAGCATCTTCATTAGGACTACCAAAAAATTGTTCTTTCATAACAAGATTTAGCAAAGCGGCATTAATATCACAAGTCTCCGCACTAGCGGCGGGAGGAGCAATCGGAGTACTAATAAAATCATTATTATTAGTATTGGAAAAATCACATAATTTTGTATTTTCTTGAGACATCGTGGCTACGCAAACAAGATAACAAGCAAGCAAAGAAGCAAATAAGAAAAAGGCAAATGGAAAATATATATTTTTTTTGTAATTTTTTTTTAGAAGTGGGGGAGATGAAAACGAGAGGCAAAGGCAAATAAAATAAATGCAAGAAGATGAAAGTTTATGCGTAGGTACTTGATAGATGTTGATGATGTCTCCCCGGCAACGGCACCAGAAATTCTTCCTGCTACTTGTGAGCTGCGTTGGGATTTCCCCGAAGAGGAGGGGATGATGCAGTACAGTAGAGATAAGTATTTCCTTCAGTTATGAAACCAAGGTTATCAATCTAGCAGGAGAATCACGCAACAACTCATTAGCAGTACTTGCACACAAAATAACAAATCCTTGCACCCAACGTGAACAAGGGGTTGTCAATCCCTTGGCGGTAAATTGCAAGATTAAATTGTATGGTGATAGATAGATAGATCGAACAAAAATACAAAATAAAATAAATAAAGTAAAATTGCAGCAAGGTATTTTGGGGATTTTTAATATATGATAAAAGTAGACCCGGTGGCCATAGTTTTCACTAGAGGCTTCTCTCTTGAAAATAGCATACGGTGGGTAAACAAATTACTGTTGGGCAATTGATTGAAAAGCAAATAATCATGATGATATCCAAGGCAATGATCATGTATATAGGCATCACGTCCGAGACAAGTAGACTGAAACGATTCTGCATCTACTACTATTACTCCACACATCGACCGCTATCCAGCATGCATCTAGAGTATTAAGTTCATAAAGAACGGAGTAACGCCTTAAGCAAGATGACATGATGTAGACAAAGTAAACTCACGCATGAATAAACCCCATCTTTTTACCCTTAATAGCAATGATATATACGTGTCATGTCCCTTTTTGTCACTGGGATTGAGCACCGCAAGATCGAACCCATTACAAAGCACCTCTCCCATTGCAAGATAAATTAATCTAGTTGGCCAAACCAAATCAATAGATCGGAGAGAAATACGAAGCTATAACAATCATGCATAAAAGAGTTTGAGAAAACTCAAATAATATTCATGGATAATCTGATCATAAACTCACAATTCATCGGATCCCAACAAACACACCGCAAAAAGTGATTACATCGGATAGAACTCCAAGAACATCGAGGAGAACCTTCTATTGAAGATCAAAAAGAGAGAAGAAGTCATCTAGCTACTAACTATGGACCCGAAGGTCTGTGGTAAACTACTCACGCATCATCGGAAGGGCAGCAAGGTTGATGGAGAGCCCCTCCGTGATCAAATCCCCCTCCGACGGAGTGCCGGAAAAGGCCTCCAGATGGGATCTCTTGAGAACAGGAAATTGCGGCGGCAGAAAAAATATTTCGTGGACTCCTCTGTTGGTTTCCCGATTTTAGAGAATTTATAGAGGTGGAATTAGGTCAAACGGAGCAGAGGTGGGCCCACGAGGCACCAGGGCGCGCCACCCCCCGGGGCGTGCCCTTGTGGCTCGTGGCCACCTCCTCTGTCTTCTGGCCCTCTCCCGAAGCTTCTAGTGTCTCTTATGTCCAGAAAAAAATCTCCAAAAAGTTTCGTGGCATTTGGACTTCGTTTGGTACTGATATTCTGAAAAACCAAAAATAGCAACTGGCACTGGGCACTAAGTTAATAGGTTAGTCCCAAAAAATGATATATAATTGCTTGTAAATGTATATAAAACATCCAAGATTGATACTATAATAGCATGGAACAATCAAAAATTATAGATACGTTGGAGACATATCATCGCGGTAGAGGATGTCGATGTTGCTACCGCCGTCTATCAGCACTTGCAAAAAGCGGCAGGTGCGCCTCTCGGAGATGAAGGTGGGGTCGGGGACGAGAGCGTAGCCGCCCGGCGTGGGCATCATGACCGGGTGGTCCTCACGGCTCCAGGTGATGGCCCTTTCGGACCATTGCATGAACTGGGGAACCGGGGGGACCGTGGCGTTAACCTTGTGCAAGCGCTTGCGCTTGCTGTGCTTGTCGTCAACCTCGCTGGTGAAGACGATGTAGGCCGCATCCGCGTGAGGGTAGGCGTTGTTGGGGTCGCCGGATGCCGGACCCGGTGGGGGAGGCGAAGGGCCGGGGGGAGCCGGGAGGTCACCCCGCATCAGGCGCTGAGTGATGCTGCACTACCGGAGCATGTGCGTCGACGGCTTCGCGCCGGTGTGGTGCTTGCAGGGTGCATCGAGCATCTGCTCGAAGATGAGCTTGGGCTGCTAGGCGGCCTTGCCGGTTCGCTACCGCCGGCTGCCGCCCTGATCGGCAGCTGGCTACTCTTCCTCGACAGCCGTGACTTGGCGGTTGTCGAAACGGTTGGCGGTCTGCTCGCTCTTCCGCTTGTTGTTGTTGTTGTCTTGCTGACGCCGGCCGTTGTCGCCAGCCGGCCGAGGGTTGGCCGACGGGACCTGGATCGCTTTGCCAGCTATGTCGAGCCGGACCTGGATGCGCATCGCGGATTCGGCCATGTCGTACTTGTCCACCTTGGCCATGAGCTCCGCCATGGTTGCCGGCTCGGAGCACATGAGCTTGTGCTTGAGCAGGGTGCCGTCTCGGCAGCCCTCGGTGAAGTACTGGATCGACTACACCTCGTGGACCCCCTCACAGGAGTTGCGCAGCTCCGTCCACTGCGTGAGGTAGTCGCGGAGGGATTCATCTGGCCCCTGGACACACATGGAGAGGTGGCGAGGCCGGCCAGGGTGCTTGTACGTGTCGATGAAGTTGTGCACAAACGCCTCCTCGAAGTCCAGCCAGGTGTTGATGCTGCCAGCCGGCAGGCTGTTCAGCCACGTCCGAGTCGAGCCCGTCAACATAAGGGGCACATAGCGCACTGCCACGCGCTTGTTGTCGCTGGCAATGCCGACGGCCTTGGTGTAGTCGGTCAACCAATCCTCCGGCTTGGTGACGCCATTGTACTTGGGGGTGCCGCGGGCCAGCGTGATGCCCTTGGGGAAGGGCTCCTAGCCGATGCGTGGCCCGAAGCAGGCCGGACCAACGGAGCTTTCCTCCTAAAAGGCGACGGACCGCGGCAGCCGGTCGATGCGGTGGCGAGCATTGCGGGCATCGTAGGGCTCACGAGGCCTGAGCCGGTCAGCAACGGAGGCCGGCTGGCGGCGATCATTGCCAGCCGGAGCGTCAGCCCGGCTGTTGACAGCCGGCGGCATGCGGTTGCTCTGCGCCCAGCGCCGGCTAGAGCGGCTCCCCTCAGTGTGAGGGGAAGAAGCTTGCTGGGTGTTCCTGTGGCCTCTGACCAGTTGTCGGTTGCCCGTCTGGAGAGGAGGGGACTCCGAGCCGGACGCTGCCGCACCAGCCGGACCCAGCTGTTGTTGTTGTAGGTTTGTGGCGGTGATGAGCTCGCGAACGCACTGCTGCTGCAGCAGCAGCTCCTCGCCCTCCAGGTGGTCGAGCTCTGCCGCGGCCTACTGCGCGGCCCTCATGTTCTTGACGGGGGTGCTGTACGTGGGCCGCTCCGCGGCCATTTCCTGGCCGAGAGCGCCACCACGGCACCGCACCTCGGCGAGCCGGCTGGGTTTAGCGCCAGCCGGCGTGAGGCCGTGGGCGGTGTTGAACTCGCGCTGGACGGAATCCATCCGGTGCTGCGCCGCGGCGAGCGCTGTGGCCTCGTCCAACAGGCGAAGTCGTTCCTCTTCGAGCCGGGTCGGCATCGGTCGCGATGGGGGCGCGCACGCTCTGCAGCACCGCGCGCAGCGGGTTTACCCGGCTGGCCTGGGCTGCAGCTTCAGCGGCCTTGTCCTTGCTACGACCGGAATTGTGGCTGGAGCCGGTGGTCAGGACCTCCACGCGGGTGCAGAGCTCTGCGACGTCGCTGGAGACGACGCAGCCGGCGTGGAGGGGCGAGTCGGTGAAGCTAAGTACCTCGCTAGGGTACTCGTCGGGGATGAGCGCGATGAAGACGCGTAGCGTGCCGAAGGGAACGACAAAGCAGCCTGCAGGGCAGGCGGCGTCCGTGCCAGGCGTCGTGCCACAGTCGGCGTGGCCGGCCGCGCCAGGCGCGCAGACCAAGCCGTGCGCAATGCACTCGCCGGAGCTGGTGAAGGGTCTCGTCCGGAACTTGACTCCGGCCGACGCCGCGAACAGCCCCACGGTGGGCGCCAACTGTCGTGGTGTTCTCACGGCAGATGCCATGGGATGGCTAAAAGTGGGGGGGGGGCAGCGTAAGGACGCCGGTGGGTTCCGGAAGCGAGATTGGCACGAGCAAGTGCGAGTCACAAGACGTACCCAGGTTCGGGGCCCTCCGAGGGAGGTAACACCCCTAGTCCTGCCGAATGCACTAGAATGGTCACAAGGTCTAGAATGGTGCTCCTGGAGCAGTTTTGGGTGGAAGAGGAAGAAGGAGCTAGCTCTCCTCCTTGCCTCGTGTGTGTGTGTGTGGAATGAGCCGACCCCCTGCCTGGGGCGCGGCCTTGCTGTCATGGTCTCGGGCGGCAGTGGGGCTCGCCGGCTGTACGGCATTGTAGCCCGTCGCCTCCTGCGTCACGGAGTGGTTGGCGTCGTGGGGCTACAGTGCCAGGCCGCGTTGACGTCGGTCGCCCGGGTCAGCGGGGTTGGCGGCACTGTAGCCACGCTCTCCCGTCGTGGGAAGTGGTCTTGTCGTACGGACGGAGTGGACGGGCGCTGACTCGTTGCCAGCTGCCTGCGGCCAGCCGGCCTGCACCGGGGAGCCGGCTGGAGGGCCAGTCGGCTTGAGGGGCGTGGGCCGACCCGATGTTTTGAAAAATGCTTTGTACTCCCAAGCCTACCTGAGGGTCATCCCCACGACAGTAGTTGATCCTTGCAGCACCAAAACTCCAGAAAAAACCGAATTGATAAATCCTAAATAAACGAGCAACTACTGTATGAAACAAGAGCAACTACTGTTGAATATCTAAGCTGCTACCATTGTGAAGGAATTCAGTACAAAATCCCAAAAAACATGAACGCTACTACTGGATGTCAAAAATGGGCAACTATCGTCGTATTCCTATGCAACTACCAATGCCATTTCCCAAAAAACGAGCACTGCTATTGGATGTTAAAAAATGGGCAATTATTGTCGTATTTTCATGCAACTGCCACATGCGGAAAAATCCCAAAAAACACTAGCGCTACTACAGGATGTAAAAAATGGGCAACTACCATCCTACTGCTATGCAACTTCCCCTACGAAAAATCCCGAGGATCCAAGCAAAAATCCCCAGAATCTATCACCGAACAAATCCGGCCGTGGGGATTTGTTCACATCCACCACCACCACCACCCATTACCCATCCCCTCCCCTCCCCTTCACTCTCGTCCAATTCATGCCACCCCAACCCACCCAAACCCCACCAAATCCAACAGAAAATGAACGGACCTCGTGCACCATGGACATCTGCCGTGCTCCGCTGCATACACGCGCCGGCGACCACCCCAAACCTACCGCCCGCCACACCACCCAAATCCTAGCTCGCCATGGAAACGAACCCTCGCAACAATCCAAAGCGAAAACAAAATGTGCGTGGAGAGACGGGGATTACCTCCACCTGTCGCCGACGATGCGCGCCCGCGAACGGCCTCTTGCGATGGCGAATCTTCGGCGAACCCACGCCCGAAACGCCGCGCAAGCCGTTGGGAGTGGTAGGGGGAGGGGAAATCGCGAGCGGTTGCGAGAGGGGGAGTGACGGGGGTTTCGAACCAGGTGAGGCAGAAATGGGGAGCGGTTTCGCCTTAAACTACTGTTGGGCCCACCACTAATAGTATGTCGGGGTGTCTCCTCTGTCGCCACATGTGTCAAGAAGATCTGCCGCATCCGACGGCTGCAGCGCGTGCGCTCGGCTTCGTCCAAAAGTGGAGCTGCACTTTCTAGCATTTAGGATAGATAAAGATTTACAATCACCTCTTGTGGTAGGAGAGAATTGATTCATTTGTAAAGCAATACATCATTTCCTGTCGAGTACATGAGGATCACTGCATATATTCGCTAAAGTTCTGAAAAAGGTTCATAGCATTGTAAGGTGGGATGATGGACCTTTGAAGTGCCGACAGTGCTATAGGAAGGATGGATGAAGACAATGAAGGGACATGAGAAGGTCCAGTGCGGAGAAAGATGCAGCAAGTGGTAAGTGGGACACGACAACTTCCGATGAGGAAAGAAGTATAGACGATAAAATGGACATTTACCGCAATATGAATGGAAAGATTGTACGTTAATCACTTTTTTGAATTACAACAGTTTTTTAAATAAATGTTCTATTATTTCGTGACAATACATGCATATTCATTTTAGTCATACTAGCAAAAGGGTCTGTGCGTTGCAACGGAGGTAAAAAAATTCTTAAAGCATCAACTTAAAGGTATTTCTATTATGAGCATGTGCGTAAAGCCCATCGGTTTATCATATCACCACTAACGTCCTTGCGTTCTGTTAAACATGCCTATTTTATTTAGTAAGACACCATTATCGCAGTTGAAAACTTAGGAAATTCACAGAGTTAGTAAAAAGTGCAATACATAAAAAAAAAAACATACACAACTTTGTGTGACGGCCCGTCGGTGCACTGCTTCTCAATGACGGCAGCTGTGGCTTGGCTTCGTGCGGTTTTCGGAACAACGTGTATAAGGACCGAGTCAACCAGGCCTTTCCCTTGAACAGGTAGTTTTCTTATCCCTGATACTTTACTTTTTTCATAAGTGCAACATGTCTGGGCATCTTAGGCTTCTGTTGCATCAGCACTACATCTACTAAACTATAATGTTTGTTTCATGTTATTTTTGTTGGTCATGTCATCATGCTTTGATTTGAAATAAGGTTTTTTAAAAATCCCCCACTTGAATTTTATTAAATTAGCCAACCCAAATGAAATTCAAATAAATAAATTTTATGGATCTTCGATCTATCTAAATTGAGGGAATTCACATGGGGGTTCTCTTTATAACTCATGAACATAGCCTCCCAAAAATATTCGGGAGCTAAAAATAACAATCCCATTCATTTCGAATTAAGCATAACCCAGTTTCAATTTAAACCTCTTAACTAAATATTTGGATTTATATTTATAGCAATGTAAATATAAGTTCCACGTGGGACAATTTATGTGAAGTTGGCACAATCCCAAAAGGCCAAATAAAATAGTTTCAAGTTCCTTCAAACCCAAATGATTTTAAAATTCTTTTGTTAGGCAAACCCATAGCAGCACACAACAACAGCAACCCAGCTTGCAAGCCATTTTTCCATAGCCCACCCCACCAGCGGCAGCCTCCTCCCACTTTAACCCTACCCCGATCCTCAATTCCTCCCTCTCTCTCTCTCTCTCTCTCTCTCTCTCTCTCTCTCTCTCTCTCTCTCTCTCTCTCTCTCTCTCTCTCTCTCAGAGGGTGATGTGCCCCCACGCGCCTCACTGCATGGCCTTGTCGCTGCACGCGACGACCGGCCCGGCCACACACGCCGGCGAATCACCGCCGTTGCACTCGCTCTTCCTCGCCACACCTCTGCGCTCCTCCTCTCCCGTTGTGCATCGCGCGCCACCATGGCCGAGTTGTGCGCCTCCCGGCCATGGCGGCCGTCGCCAAGCTGCGCCCCCCTCGCGCTCGAACCACCGAACCGCCGTTGGACTCGCTCTTCCTCGCCGCACCTCGGCGCTCCTCCTCTCCCGCTGTGCATCGCGCCACTATGGCCGAGCTGCGCGCCTCCGGCCATGGACGCCGTCGCCTAGCTGCGGCCCCCTCGTGCTCTTGCACCTCGTGCTCTTGCACCTCCCGACCGCCACTTGTTCTCCTCTCGTCGCCCGCTCCCCTCGTCCCTCAACAAACTTTCCTCCTCCTCGTTGCCTCGCCAAGTCTGCTCAATGGTAGTGCATCGTCTTCTCCTATTGGCTCTTGGGGCTGTTTGTTGATTCCCAAGTGGCTTTGTTGATATTTCAGCTAACTTGGGAACATATATAAACTGAGACAACTCGATATAACATAACGAGGTGGGATTATTCAACACCCAAGCAAACTTTAATTAAAAACCCAATACTTTTTTATAGGAATATAAAACATGCATGTATCGATTGGAATTGACCTTGGGGCACCCCTATTTCTTGCTTTAAGCGAGCACAGAGGAAGCCTCGCGTCGGGGCACCACCCAGATGGGCCGGCCCAGCAGCACGGGAGGCGACGACCTGTTTTTTTTCCTTTTTTTTAATTTTCTGTTCTCATTTTTTGCTTTATTTTTGTACTTTTCTTTATACTTCAAAATATTATATATATGTGTATATATATATATATATATATATATATATATATATATATATATATATATATATATATATATATATATAGAAAACACTCTTCAAAAACACATTTGAAAAATGTTGAACAAGTATTTGAAAATGTTGAATAAGTATTACAAAATGTTGAACAAGTATTTGAAAAATGTAGAACAAGTATTTGAAAATGTTGAATAAGTATTCCAAATGTTGAACAAGTATTTGAAAAATATTGAATAAGTATTAAAAATTGTTGATCAAGTATTTGAAAAATGTTAAATAAGTATTAAAAATGTTAAATAAGTATTTAAAAAATGTTGAACGAGTATATGAAAAATGTTGAACAAGAATTTGAATATTTTTGAACAAGCATTAAAAATGTTGAACAAGTATTTGAAAAATGTTGAAATAAGTATTAAAAAATGTTGAACGGGTATATGAAAAATGTTGAACAAGTATTTGAAAATGTTGAATAAGTATTTAAAATGTTGAACAAGTATATGAAAAAAATATCAAATAACTATTAAAATATTGAACAAGTATTTGAAAAATGTTGAAATAGCATTGGGACAATGTTGGACGTGTATACAAAAAATGTTGATCACTTGTTACAAATTTTTTTTTTCACATGTACGAAAATGTAGAGTGAAAACGAAAAAAAACATAAAAAAGACAAAAGGAAAACAAAAAATGGAGAAGAAAAAAGAAAACCAGACAAAAAAAATGGAGAAAAAAAGAAAACGAAAAAAATGAAACAAATATGAGAAGAAAGGAAAAAGAATTGAAACAATGGAGAAAAGAAAAAACAAAAACAGAAAAAAAATCGGGTGAAAACCAGATCCTCGGTTCAACTATTGTAGTGCCCAGCTAATTAACAAGAACCCAACGCTAGCGTGGTGGTCAGGAGCGAGGGGCGTCATCTCGGAGACCAGGGATCGATCCCTTAGTCCTCCACTTTTTTCTCCCCTGTTTTTAAGTGGACAAGAAGAAAATGGGCCGGCCCGATTCGTACGACAAAGCAGGATTCCTTCAGCGACAGGAGGCTATCGTCTCGCTTAAAGCGAGAAATAGCTCTCGCGTTGACCTTGCTTCATTCGGCTCGAGGGCCAGGCTAATTGGGCCTAACTCGGTATTCTCACTCCATCAAGCTACGTTCGGCTGGGTGGGCCAAAATATTTGGCCAGCTTTCGACACATGATTATTTAGTAGCTAACCCAGTTTTCTGTCACAACTGGGGGGCCAACCCAACTGGTTGTAGCTGTAGCGTAAGAACGGAAGGTCTGAAGTTCAAATCTCATGCTAGAATTATTTTTCGCAGGTACAGATGGCGGGTTAATTAACTAAAAACAGAGGGAGGGGGGGTTGCGTTACTGTGTTAATCGCAAACCGGCGCACACCCCAACTCCGACCTGGGCCGGCACGTATTAGCTTTTTTTTTCCTGTTAAAACTGCAAAATCTGCAAAAACACGGGCGTGGTGAGTCGAACCAGGGACCTCTTGTACGCGAGTAAGTCGACTAACCACGCGGCCACAACGCCCTTGTGTGCTAACATCTCCCTTTTATTTTATTTCTACGTTCTTTCCTTTCCTTTTTTCTTTTCTTTTCCTTTTTCTTTTTTGTTTTTCTTTTCTTAAATTCATGAACTTTTTGAAAATCCATGAACTTTTTCAAAATTGATGAAGTTTTTTCAAAATCAGTGAACTTTTTTCAAATTTGTGAACTTTTTTCAGTTTTTTGTGAACTTTTTTTTTTCAAAATTGATGAACTTTCTTCAATTTTTTGTGAACTTTTTCTGAATTGATGAACTTTTTTCAAAATCAATGAACTTTTTTTCAAAAATCAATGAAAGTTTTTCAAATTTTGTGAACTTTTTTCAAAATCGATGAACTTTTTTCCAATATCGCTGAAATTTTTTCAATTTTGAACTTTTTTCGAAATTGTTGAACTTTTTTTCAAATTCGATGATAACTTTTTTTTCTCCAAATGGATGAACTTTTTTTATATAATTTTTGTGAAACTTTTTGATTTCACAATTTTTTCATGAGTATTAAAAAATCGTCCTGTTTTTTTCTACCAGGCCAACAACAAAAAAACCCGAAAAAAAGCCTGTGGCGAGCGAGCAAACTGAGCTGGCGTGCAATCGGAACAGAGCGGGGGAAGCAAAGCGCGTTGCTGGGCCGCGGCCCACTCGGGCGCGCATGAGCGCCAATTCGTTCCAGGGCGCTGAAGGCGGGAGCTTCTATTTCTCGCGTTCAGCGAGCAGGGCGCCCTGTCTCGCTGAAGCCAGCGAGCGTATGGGCCGGCCCACGTGCGCGGGTAAGCCCTGCCTGTTTCCTGTTTCTTTTTTTTTCACGTTTTTTCTTTTTTGCTTTCTTTTTTACTTTTGTTTATACTTTGAAATATTCTAAATACATATATTACAAAAACACTCTCCCCAAAACAACATTTGAAAAAATGTTGAATAGGGATTAAAAAATGTTGAACAAGAATTTGAAAAAATGTTGAACAAGTATTTAAAAATGTTGAAGAAAGATTTGAAAAAAATGTTGAACATGTATTTGAAAAAATGTTGAATAAGTACTGAAAATGTTGAATAGGTATATGAAAAATGTTGAACAAGTATTTGAAAAATTTTGAACAAGTATTTGAAAAATGTAGAACAAGTATTTGAAAAGATGTTGATCATGTATAAAAAAAATGTTGAGCAATTATTTAAAAAATGCAGAACAAGTATTTGAAAAGATGTTGAACAAAGTATTTGAAAAAATGTTGAACAAGTATTTAAAAAAAAATGTTGATCATGTATTTGGAAAATGTTGAACAAGAATTTGAAAAATTTTGAACAAGTATTTGAAAAATGTTGCATAAGTATTAAAAATGTTGAATAGGTATTAAAAATGTTGAACGTGTATATGAAAAATGTAGAACGGGTATATGAAAAATGTTGAACAAGTATAAAAAATGTTGATCAAATATTTGAACAAAATATTGAATAACTATTAAAATGTTGAACAAGTATTTGAAAAATGTTGAAAATAGCGTTCGGACAATGTTGAACGTGTATACAAAAAATGTTGATCACTTGTTACAAAAAATGTTTTTGACATGTACAAAAATATAGAGTGAAAATGAAAACAAACATAAGAAAACACAAAAGAAAAACGAAAAATGGAGAAGAAAAAAGAAAACCTAAACAAAACATGAAGAAGAAGAAAGAAAACCAAACAAAAAATGGAGAAGAAAAAAGAAAATGCGAAAAAGAATGAAAAATAATGACAGAAAAATGGAGAAGAAAAAAGAAAAGAAACAAAATAAAATGAAAAAAAGGAAAAAATCTGGAAGAAAACGGCTCGAGTAGCCTCAAGTAGGTTGTGCCCCTTGTTCTTACCACGAAAGTATGTCGGGCGGAGTGGCTGGCGCAGCGCGTGCTCAACCTGAAGACCAGGGATCGAATCCCCCTTCTCGCATTGCCCGCGCGATCGCTTAATGCGATAAATAGCGTTCGCGCACAGTACAGGGAGCTCCCGTATAGGTTGGGTACAGATTGCAAGCGATAGCTGGGTTTATAATTTACCTGGGTCTATCTTGCCGGCCCGACCCAGCCCAGCAATAGTCTCATGGCCTGGCCCGAAGTGAGGAGTCACTACTATATACAAGAGGAAGTTGGCAAAATCTAGCTTCCATTCTCCCACCCCTCCCATTCCGCCGCCGCCGCAAGCTTTCTCCTCCACCCGCCCCCGCACACGGCACATCGTCTGCCCCATCCCTACACGCAAGACCTTGCTGCGAAGTGCGAGCCCTGTCGATCATCTGTTTCAGGTATTATTCAGCGAAAGCCTTCCCCTTGCTTGGCGGCTGATGTGAGGGTTCTCACTCCCACAGTTTCATTTGTTTTCTCTCTAATTAGACGGATTTTGTTGGCAGATCGGCGATCATGTTCCACCGGCGTTTTGTGAATCTGGTAGTGCAGAATTCCGACGGCGTTTATTCGCTGCGCCGCATCGAAGCGGCCAAGCATCTTTTCTACCCGTCAATAAATGAAGCAGAAGAGTCAGCAAACGACGAGAAGAAGAAATACAAGACCTTGCGGCGGCTGCCTGACCCGATCACGAGCTTCGACCCGTCCCCCACCGGTGTGTTGTTTCCAGGCCTGGAATGGTTCGAGCTCTTCGCACCCCGCAGTGGCGAGGGTCGGATCGTCAACTCCAACATGGCTGGCCGCACCGCCATGTTCGACGCCGACAAGTCCATCTACGTGGCGCTGCCCCGCCTATCCCAGGCCAAAGGCATGAGCCCCGTGAGCTTCTCCGTCACCCACCCAGGCAGCGGGCAGGATAGCCTCTACGTCTTGCACAGGTATCCTGGTCAAGCTGTCTGCCAGGCTCAGTTCGTGCCCGACCGAAGCGAGCGCCCCCGCTCCTGCTTCGAGGTTCTTGAGTACAAGGGCCTGTCCAATGATGGCAACGGCCCTAACAAAGGCTGGGATTGGCGACTTCTTCCTCCTCCTCCATTTATCCGCCAACCTGGATACCGTCCCTCCATGATTAACTCCGACACGACAATCAAGGACGCCAATGGCTGCACCAGTATCTGCATATCGTCCGACAAGATCGGCACCTACTGCTTTGACACGTGGTGCTTCGATTCTACCCACCATCTTGGGTGGAAGCACCTGGAGGTGTGGAAACAAGTCGGGGAGTGGGAACTGCCGTTCTATGGGAGAGCCGAGCATGTTCCCGAACTTGGCATATGGCTGGGTTTCACGGCCGGTGGAAAACCCCACCACCTATGCGCTGTGGACCTCTCTACCATGGACATGGATGGCCAAGCACCCACATGGCAGCACGTCTGGGACAATGCCACCCTGCCCGGCGAGAAGAATTGGTACCCTCTGCTTTTCAGGCTCATCAACATGGGTGACAACAGATTTTGCGTGGCCAAGCTCTTCGGTGACAATGAAACGGGCAAGCAGTTTGCCGTTCTTAACGGCGTAGAGATGGAGCGTGGCCAAGACGGCCTCCGGATGGTCCAGCACAAGCGCACTCGTTACGTGTTCAATGACATCGATGTCAATTGGGTGCTCTGAATAATCTTGTTTTGATTCGATTCCTATTACTCTTGCATCCTGGTCTATTTCCTATCTGTAAGAAATTTTAATATTTGGTTGAACAATTTATTTTTTCTTTGAACTGTGGTTTGAACAATTAAGGTAGTCTAATATTTTGTTTGCTTGGCGAGCTGCTTGCATCTGAAAACATAAATCTCAACTTCTGAGTTCTCTAGCACGCAAACATGAATAATTACATTTTGCATACCATCGCCTTTTATTCTCTCTTGTAAAAGATTTGCACCTGGTGTCTGAAGGAGGTTGGAGGGTTTCATAGTGGAAAAGAGAGATATCTGCTTAGAATGGAAAATGCTCCTCTGCAATGGGCGGCATCTGCTCCAATTCTATGGACTGCACCAGACTTCCAAGATTAGAACCCCATGTGCACTACACAGTGTGTAAGTTATGAGAGTGCGACTTCTAAAAAAAAAAGTTATGAGAGTGCGATATTAGATATCTACAACGGAAATTCCATACGGCTCGTACGACTATAATATGCCCATATTATCCAGACCGATGGTCTGTATAACTTGATGTATTGCTTCTCCTGGTAATTTTGTGAAACAGTTCCGTGGCCCGCATCTGTGACCACTTAGAGCAAGTATAATAGTGATCTATAAGCCCGATTACATGGCACTTTTGTCTATGCGGAGGGAAGAGACAAGAAAAAAATGAAGTGGACTCTCATGCAAGAGCCAGCCTCTATGTGTGCTCTTAGGTAAAAGCATCTAATGAGAAAAAAGAGATAGAGAAAAAGTGAAAAAAAAAGTGTTGAACTTATAGCCAACCTTATAACCAACTCTATTGTATGAGTAAATAATAATGCTAACTCTTGATGACATGGCATGTCTATATAGCCATCAGCTAGCTATATTATTAACCATGCTCTTAATGCGGCAACAAGTGTTGGTCCTGTACAGTGTACTTCCTCCGTCCATGAATAAGTGTAAATCTACATTTTATTCTAAGTCAAAGTTTTAAAACCTTGCCCAACTTTATACTAGGAAAAATAGCAGCATTTATTACACTAAATGTAAATCTACCTTTTATTCTAAGTCAAAATTTTAAAACCTTGCCCAATTTTATAGGAAAAGTAGCAGCATTTATGACACTAAAATAGTATCAGTAGATCCGTTTTGAAATGTACTTTCATAATGTACCAACTTAATGTCATATATACTACTCTTTTCTGCAAAGTTAGGCAAAGTTTTAAAACTTTGACTTGGGACACAAGGTAGATGTACACTTATTCGTGGACGGAGCGAGTAGGCCTCTGCAACACTTTCTGGACCGGATATCTCTAATAAAACAGATTTCGTGGCCACGACAGAACTAGCTCTCGCCTCACCATCCCTCACAAAAAAAGCTCCCTTTGGATTTCCTTAAGAAAACACTATGTTTGGATCGCCTCATCATCATCCAAGCTATCTCTGTAGGGGAACGCAGCAGAAAACAAAATTTTTCCGACCTACGCACCAGCGCAGGACCACTATGGAGACTGCATACAAGGTTTGATCTTTTCGTTACCGACTCGTAGCGCAGCGGAAGTAGAGTCGATGACGATCGGCGGTGCAGATCCCCGCAGCTAGGATTTTACAACCTCCCAACCGCGAGGATGTACTCCCACGTCTGCCCCTCGGACAGCCCTCCGGGAGGCGGTCGGACAGTCCCTCGGACGGTGTCGCGGACAGCCCTTCGGGAGGACCCTCGAAACTCGGACGGTCACTCGGACAGCCCTTCGGGAGGAACTCTCGAACTAAGACCGAAACTACGATCTCTCTACAGAGTTGCACACATACGGTGTCATTTATCCGGCAGGGCTTCGCAGTCCAGAACTAGTTCCCACCGGAACCCAGATAGCCTTTCGGCTCTACGAAACTCTTTTCGTGGGAGGGAGAGAGAGAGCCAGACGAGCATGGCATGTGTATGAGAGCAAGGGATGATCTTTGGAGAGCACCCCTCCACCTCTATTTATAGGGTGAGAAGAGATCGTAAAATACCAAAATGCCCTCAGATATTTTCACACTATTCATAATAGTGTTTCCACTAATCACGAGATATTTTCTCCCAATAGTGTTTCCACTATTCATAATAGTGTTTTCACTATTCGTGAGATATTTTCTCCCAATAGTGTTTCCACTATTCACGGAGACAATTTTCCGCGACCGTTAAATCCGAAAATATTTCTATGGGTCTTAGAATAATTCCAGTACCCACTAAAATGATTTTGGATTCGTTCCGAAACAATTCCGGATTAGTGATTTTCATCTGCGAAAAGCAACCAAACCGGTTCCGGCAGCTCCGGAACATTTCCGGTTTTTGTCCCGGAAAAATCCCAGAAGTTACCAGAACAATTCTGGCACCCTCCAAGAATTTCCAGGCATGTGCTGAAACCAATTTGACTTAATGGTATACCCCGAAACAACTTTTCAGTTTTACCGGAACTATTCCGGTGTCCTCTCCGGAACGTTTCCGTTACGTCCGAAACTTTTCCGGTGATTTTCTCTCAGACTCCCCGTCTAGTATTCAGCAGATAGATGACCCTTAAGCGTGTGACCCTATAGGTTCGGTGAAGTATAGACATGACCCGGAACACTTTCCGATCAATGATCAACATCGGAGCCGTGGACACCCATATTGACCCCTATACCCACACGAATGAATATTCGAGTGAACCTCCAGTTGTCGTGTGCTATTCCTGTTGCTTTGCGATATGTTACAAATACCCGAGGTGAGAATCATCGGCATCCTCGTGGATCAACACTTGTCCACAATGCCAGTTACCTCGTTACCAGTTTTGTTCTCTTTTCTCGTTCCCGTGTTCTGGCATCCCTATGATCAAATCACAATGTGTCTGGCCAGACGATGTTGGATACCGTAACACCGAGAGGGCCCAGAGATATCTCTCCATCGTCGGAGGAGCAAATCCCAATCTTGAGCTATCGAGTTACTTGACATAATTTTCCATGAACCCGTAAGACGCCGTAATAGCCACCCATTTACGGATGACGTTTAACAAACCCCAAAGTTCATGAAGCAAGCATGAAGAAACTCGATACTCTCATGGTCTAAGGAATTATGCAAACGTTAACTTTCTCTATGTTATTAACTATTAACTTGTGACGAATGTATCTCATAGCATAGCATCAATTCGGGTCGATTCAACACAAGTGTTCTCCTAACATTGTGCCCTCAAAATTGCCGGCATAGACATGCCCATGATTAGGAAAACAGGACCATCATGCAACACTTGAGCTAGTCTTAGAGGCATGACTAGGAATACATTTTACCGTTTATTATTCCACACGTGCATATGAGTCTTTCTCCGAGCCTCGTGGTTATTGCAGACTCGAGAACCATAGCAGTTATAGCATGGAACATAAACATAATTATGAACATGGAGATAAACAATAACATTTATTATTGCCTCTAGGGCATATCTCCTACAATCTCACTATTAGATTCGTGCCGGAGATGGAGGCTAGTCGGCTCGTGTTCGTCCGATAGCTATTTGAATGACCATGATGGCAAGAACTTCGCCGTGGCACCACGTGATATCACCCTCGATCTAGGGGTATTTTTGTCTTTTCACTAGCCCACCCCAATGTACCTGGAGCCCTAGGATGCGTTTGGTTACCTGCATCATTTTTTAGCACTTTGCATACTTGTTCCACTTGAGACTGGTTGAGCTAATGCAGACAAAAAACTATCATCTGCACTTAGTTTGGTTCTCTACATATAGGCTGCCTGCATTAGGGGAGAATTTTTTGCCTGCCGTTTGGTTGCGTGCATTGGCTTGGCAGATGCAAGTGCCCGGTGTTTGGTTGCATACATGCAACATGATTAAGAGTTAACACCTACATATGACACATCGAGTTACACTAGAGTTCTTAGCAGTGTGCTCGCGATGACGGCGTCAGTGTAGGCCGAGGACGAGGTGACCGAGAGGAACGACGTCGACGGGGGCGCCGGGCACTGTTAAGAAATGTAGTAGAAAACAAAAAAAATCGCCCTACGATCATCCAAGAACAATATGAAGATGCATATAAGGTTTGGATCAACGATCGTTACCGACTCCGGAGTGCAGCGGAAATAGACAAGTCGGTGTAGATCGTACTTGGAGTCCCTCGTACTATAGATAAACAATCCCGCAAACCACCCACGAAGGATCCCTCGAACGGAAGACCGAAAGCACGGCCTCTCTACTTTGTTGCAAGCATACGATCTTCACGATCCGGCAGCGCTTCGTCGTCCAGAGCTAATCGTCCCTGGAGAATTAGAGGGAGGATATTAGAACCACACTAGGCTTATAATTATGAGGATTAGAGGATCTAGGTCAAGCTCTAATTGATCAACTAGAACTAGAAAACAAGTTACTGTTGGGCAATTGATAAAAAAGCGCATAGTTATGATGATATTTGATACGTCTCCAACGTATCTATAATTTTTGATTGTTCCATGCTGTTATATTATCAATCTTGGATATTTTTATATGCATTTACAACAATTATATATCATTTTTGGAGACTAACCTATTAACTTAGTGCCCAGTGCCAGTTGCTGTTTTCTGCCCTGTTTTTGTTTTACAGAAAATCAATACCAAACGAAGTCCAAATGCCACGAAACTTTTTGGAGATTTTTTTCTGGACAAGATAAACACTAGAAGCTTCGGGAGGAGGCCAAAAGCCCCAGGAGGTGCCCACGAGGCACCAGGGCACGCCCTGGTACCTCATGGGGCCCACAGAGCTCCGTTTGACCTAATTCCATCACTATAAATTCCAGAAAAATCAGAAACCCTCAGGGGAGTCCACGAAATACTTTTTCCGCCGCCGCAAGTTTCTGTTCTCAAGAGATCCCATCTGGAGGCCTTCTCCGGTACTCCGCCGGAGGGGGAATCGATCACGGAGGGGCTCTATATCAACCTTGCTGCCTCTTTGATGATGCATGAATAGTTTACCACAGACCTTCGGGTCCATAGTTAGTAGCTAGATGGCTTCTTCTCTCTTTTTGATCTTCAATACAATGTTCTCCTCGATGTCCTTGGAGTTCTATCCGATGTAATCACTTTTTGCGGTGTGTTTGTTGGGATCCGATGAATTGTGAGTTTATGATCAGATTATCCATGAATATTATTTGAGTCTTCTTTGATCTCTTTTACGCATGATTATTATAGCTTCGTATTTCTTCTCTGATCTATTGATTTGGTTTGGCCAACTAGATTGATTTATCTTGCCATGGGAAGAGGTGCTTTGTAATGGGTTTGATCTTGCGGTGCTCAATCCCAGTGACAGAAAGGGACATGACACGTATGTATCGTTGCTATTAAGGGTAAAAAGATGGGGTTTATTCATGCGTGAGTTTCTCTTGTCTACATCATGTCATCGTTCTTAAGGCGTTACTCCGTTCTTTATGGACTTAATACACTAGATGCATGCTGGATAGCGGTCGATGTGTGGAGTAATAGTAGTAGGTGCAGACAGGAGTTGGTCTACTTGTATTGGACGTGATGTCTATATACATGATCATTGCCTTGGATATCGTCATGATTATTTGCTTTTTCTATCAATTGCCCAAAAGTAATTTGTCTACCCACCGTATGCTATTTTCTCGAGAGAAGCCTCTAGTGAAAACTATGGCCCCCGGGTCTATCTAAATCATATTACTAAAACCCTAAAAATATTGCTGCCATTTTCTTTTATTTCTTTTATTTTGTATTTTTTTTCAATCTATCTATCTATCACATACAATTTAATCTTGCAAGTACCGAGGGATTGACAACCCCTCGTTTGCGTTGGGTGTAAGGATTTGTTGTTTGTGTGCAGGTGCTGCTAACGAGGTGTTGCGTGATTCTCCTACTGGTTCGATAACCTTGGTTTCATAACTGAGGGAAATACTTATCTCTACTGTGCTGCATCATCCCTTCCTCTTCGGGGAAAATACCAACGCAAGCTACAAGTAGCAGGAAGAATTTCTGGTGCCATTGCCGGGGAGACATCATCAACATCTATCAAGTACCTTCACATAAACTCTCATCTCCTTGCATTTATTTTATTTGCCTCTCGTTTTCATCTCCCCCACTTCTTAAAAGTTTTTACAAAAATACAAAAATATTTTCCACTTGCCTTTTTGCTTGTTTGCTATCTTTGCTTGTGTTGCCATGTGCCTTCTATTTGCTTGCATCTTCGCTTGCTAAAAATCTATTAATATGGATCCTCATCCACTTGCTAATCTTTTCAAAAGACCCAATTATGATGAACCAATTGCTAGTGAGTTGAGTGCACTTGATTTCCTCTATGAAGTTTTGCTTGAAAATCATGAATCTGAAAATTATGATGAAGTGTTAGAAGAAGAAATTTATAAAGTGAATCATGATAGCTCATTGATTGAAAAGCATGATTGCAATGATGTTACTATAAATTCTATTAATGTGAATTGTGCTAATAATATGCAAAACCACAAGCTTGGGGATGATAATTTTGTCATGTCCACTACTTATTGCAATGATCATGATTGGGGTGATAATGCTTTTTATGATCTTGAAAATTTATTTAAGCATCATGATGAATATATTATTGATAATAATGTTTGCAATAATATTGAAAGTGGGTTTGGAGAGGTCATGACTTTAGTTGATGTCAATCCCACTATTTTGGAAGAGTATAACAAATTTATGCATGTGGATCATGAAGAGAATATTTTATATGATAGTTATATTGTTGAATTTGATTATGATCCTACATGTAATTATTATGAGAGAGGAAAATATGGTTATAGAAATCTTCATGTCACTAAATTATCTCTCTTTGTGTTGGAATTATTAATGTTTCATTCTCTTTATATGCATATGCTAGGTGTTGCTTGTCTTGATAATTTGTTTACTTATAAAATGCCTATGCATAGGAAGTATGTTAGACTTAAATATGTTTTTCGCATGATGCTCTCTTTGTGCTTCAATTATTATCTTTGACGTGAGCATCATTAAGATCTCAAGCCTATCTTAGTGGCTATAAAGAAAGAGCTTGTTGGGAGGCAACCCAATGAACAAAATAAATTTTTATCTTTTGTTTCTGTTATTTTCTGTTTTCACATTTATGCTACTGGTATGATTGTGTTTTTGTGTTTTTAATTAGTGTTTGTGCCAAGTAAATCCTTTAGGATGATTTGGAAGATAGTATAATTGATGTTGTTTGGAAAACAGAAAGTTTTGCGTCCAGTGCCCGAATTTTGTTTTTGTGCATCCAAAAAATATGAAATTTTTACACAGTATTGGTATATGAATTGCCCACGTTGTCCAAATTTTTCAGAATTTTTGGAGTTACAGAATTAGGCTTTTAAATAGATTGCTACAGACTGTTCTGTTTTTGATGTGTCGCTTGCTTGTTTTGATGAATCTATGGATTGTATCGGGGGGTATAAGCCATGGTGAAGTTAGAGTACAGTAGGTATAATTCAAAAATAAAATATGAATGAGTTTTCAACAGTAATTAAAGTAGTGATTTATTTTGTTATGCTAACGGATTTCATGAAGGTTTTGTTGAGTTTTGTGTGATTGAAGTTTTCAAGTTTTGGGTGAGATCACGATGGATGAAGGAATAAGGAGTAGTAAGAGCCTAAGCTTGGGGATGCCCGTGGCACCCCAAGGTAATATTCAAGGAAGACTCAAGCGTGTAAGCTTAGGGATGCCCCGGAAGGCATCCCCTCTTTCTTTTACCAACCATCGGTAATTTTACTTGGAGCTATATTTTTATTCGTCACATGATATGTGTTTTGCTTGGAGCGTCTTGTATTATATGAGTCTTTGCTTTGTTTGCTTTTTAGTTTGTCACAATCATCTTTGCTGAACACACCTATTTTGAGAGAGCCACACGTTCATCATCATTTGTTAGAATACTCTATGTGCTTCACTTAAATTTTTTGAGCTAGGCAGTTGCTCTAGTGCTTCACTTAAATCTTTTTGAGCATGGTGGTGGCTATATTTTGAAGAAATAAATTCTCATGCTTCACTTATATTATTTTGAGAATTGACAAGATTAAAATTTTGAAGAAATAAATTCTCATGCTTCACTTATATTATTTTGAGAATTGAAAAGATTGAAATTTTGAAGAAATATTTGCACTCTCATGCTTCACTTAAATCTTTTTCAGAGTTGATGATAGTAACGGTAATTTGCACAAGATATGAATTTGGTCCCAAAGTGATGAATATTCAAGAGGGATATAATAAAAACTTTCATATAGATCATTGGATATGATAAGTGTGATTCCTTGCAATAGTTTTGCGATATGGAAATGATAATATGTGAGTCATGTTAGTGAGTAATTGTGATTTAGTAAGAATATTAGTGTTAAGGTTTGTGATTCCCTATGCATGCACATCAAGTCAATAGTTATGCAAAGAAATTATATCCTACTTATGGTGCATTATTCGGTGTTAGTTATGTTCAATGCAAGTTTATGACCGTTTTCGTTTTTTGGTTGCTTCTCAATCTATTTGCTAGCCTTCATTTGTACTAAGCGGAAATACTGCTTGTGGATCTAAAATCCTTAAACCCAAGTTAGGCCAAATGAGTCCACTATATCTACCTATATGCGGTATTTCAATGCCGTTCCAAATAAATTTGCTTGTGCCAACTCTAATTTTCAAAAAAAAAATCCGTTTTGTGTGCCCGTACCGCTCATGAAGCGGCAGGGGGTGGCCATTATTTTCCATGCTAGGTGTGTTATTCTCACGATGAGTGTTTATTCACTTGTCATTGTACGAGAGAGTGGTTGGTAATAGGGATGCCCAGTCCCACAATGAAATAAAAAATTAATAACAACAAAATTCCTTGAAAAGTGTTGGTATGGAGGGCACCCGTGGATACGTCTAGCCATGGATTGTGAAAGAATGGTGGAAAGGAAACAAACTTTACTTTCTGTTTGGGAACGGCCTATGATGTGTCTAGCATGGAAAATATTGGGAATTCTCAGTCGTTTTCGTTGACAGGAAAAGCATGCCTCTCAAAATATTTTATCTCTTTAATTTCAGCCTTGAGCTCTGGCACATTTGAAAAATCTCTGCTTCCCTCTGCGAAGGGCCTATCTATTTACTTTTATGCAATTTTTATTTTTACTTGAGTCTCCATCTTCTCTTATAAAGCACCAACTAGAGAGCACTATTGTCATACTTGTGCATTGGATGTAGCTAATATTTGAGTGTGTATCATGAATGGATCAATGATTGAGCATAATGGGCTAGGGATAACTTTCTTTAGCGTTGATATTTTGAAAGACATGGTTGCTTGTTAGCATGCTTGAGTATTTATATCTTCATGTCAAATTATAGACTATTGCTTTGAATCATTCAAGTCCAATGTCCATGCTATAAAAGAAAAGAATATGTTATGAATATTGTAGGTAGCATTCCACATCAAAAATTCTGTTTTTATCAGTTACCTACTCGAGGACGAGCAAGAATTAAGCTTGGGGATGCTGATACGTCTCCAATGTATCTATAATTTTTGATTGTTCCATGCTGTTATATTATCAATCTTGGATGTTTTTATATGCATTTACAGAAATTATATATCATTTTTGGAGACTAACCTATTAACTTAGTGCCCAGTGCCAGTTGCTGTTTTCTGCCCTGTTTTTGTTTTACAGAAAATCAATACCAAACGAAGTCCAAATGCCATGAAACTTTTTGGAGATTTTTTTTCTGGACAAGATAAACACTAGAAGCTTCGGGACAAGGCCAGAAGCCCCAGGAGGTGCCCACGAGGCACCAGAGCGCGCCTGGGGGGGGGGGCAGGCGCGCCCTGGTACCTCGTGGGGCCCCCAGAGCTCGTTTGACCTAATTCCGCCACTATAAATTCTAGAAAAATCAGAAACCTTCAGGGGAGTCCACGAAATACTTTTTCCGCCGCCGCAAGTTTCTGTTCTCGAGAGATCCCATCTGGAGGCCTTCTTCGGTACTCCGCCGGAGGGGGAATCGATCACGGAGGGGCTCTACATCAACCTTGCTGCCTCTCCGATGATGCGTGAGTAGTTTACCATAGACCTTCGGGTCCATAGTTAGTAGCTAGATGGCTTCTTCTCTCTTTTTGATCTTCAATACAATGTTCTCCTCGATGTTCTAGGTGTTCTATCCGATGTAATCACTTTTTGTGGTGTGTTTGTTGGGATCCGATGAATTGTGAGTTTATGATCAGATTATCCATGAATATTATTTGAGTCTTCTCTGATCTCTTTTATGCATGATTATTATAGCTTCGTATTTCTTCTCCGATCTATTGATTTGGTTTGGCCAACTAGATTGATTTATCTTGCCATGGGAAGAGGTGCTTTGTAATGGGTTCAATCTTGCGGTGCTCAATCCCAGTGACAGAAAGGGACATGACACGTATGTATCGTTGCTATTAAGGGTAAAAAGATGGAGTTTATTCATGCATGAGTTTATCTTGTCTACATCATGTCATCGTTCTTAAGGCGTTACTCCGTTCTTTATGGACTTAATACACTAGATGCATGCTGGATAGCGGTCGATGTGTGGAGTATTAGTAGTAGATGCAGGCAGGAGTCGGTCTACTTGTATTGGACGTGATGCCTATATACATGATCATTGCCTTGGATATCGTCATGATTATTTGCTTTTCTATCAGTTGCCCAAAAGTAATTTGTCTACCCACCGTATGCTATTTTCTCAAGAGAAGCCTCTAGTGAAAACTATGGCCCCCGGGTCTATCTAAATCATATTACTAAAACCCTAAAAATATTGCTGCCATTTTCTTTTATTTATTTTATTTTGTATTTTTGTTTCAATCTATCTATCTATCACATACAATTTAATCTTGCAATTAACCGCCGAGGGATTGACAACCCCTCGTCTGCGTTGGGAGCAAGGATTTGTTGTTTGTGTGCAGGTGATGCTAACGAGGTGTTGTGTGATTGTCCTACTGGTTCGATAACCTTGGTTTCATAACTGAGGGAAATACTTATCTCTACTGTGCTGCATCGTCCCTTCCTCTTCGGGGAAAATACCAACGCAAGCTACAAGTAGCAACATTCAAGGCAATGATCATGTATATAGGCATCACGTCCGAGACAAGTAGACCGACTCCTGCCTGCATCTACTACTATTACTCCACCCATCGACCGCTATCCAACATGCATCTAGGGTATTAAGTTAATGAAAACGGAGTAACGCCTTATGCAAGATGACATGATGTAGACAAAGTAAACCCAATCAATATGAATAAACCCCGTCATTTTACCTTTAATGGCAACAATACAAATACGTGTCTTGTCCCTTTCTGTCACTGGGATATAGAACACCGCAAGATTGAACCCATCACAAAACACCTCTCCCACTGAAGATAAATCAATCTAGTTGGCCAAACCAAACGGATAGATCGGAGAGAAATACAATGCTATAATAATCATGCATAAAAGAATTCAGAAAAGACTCAAATATTTCTCATGAATAATCTGATCATAAACCCATAATTCATCGGATCGCTACCAACACACTGCAAAAGAAGATTACATCGAATAGAACTCCAAGAAGATCGAGGAGAACATTGTATTGAAGATCAAAGAGAGAAAAGAAGCCATCTAGCTACTAGCTATGGACCCATAGGTCTGTGGTAAACTACTCACACATCATCGGTAGGGCAGCAAGGTTCATGTAGAAGCCCTCTGATATGTCTCCAACGTATCTATAATTTTTGATTGTTCCATGCTATTATAGTATCAATCTTGGATGTTTTATATGCAATTATATATCATTTTTTGGGACTAACCTATTAACCTAGTGCCCAGTGCCAGTTGCTGTTTTCTGCTTGTTTTTGGCTTTTCAGGAAATCAGTACCAAACGAAGTCCAAATGTCATGAAACTTTTTGGTGATTTTTTTCGGACAAAAGAGACCCTGGAAGCTTCGGGAGGAAGCCAGAAGCCTCACGAGGAGGCGACAAGGCAACATGGCGCGGCCCCAGGGGGGCGCGTGTAACACCCCTATGTAATGAGCTACAGTGATCCTTCATGATTATGCTAAGTCACCTTGATTTGCAATTCTTGACCACTATGGATTCATATCTCATTTCAAACTCCACCTCTGAATCCAATTCAATTTGCAAGTGAAATTTGAAGTTGCACAATAGTTGCTGCAAAATAGTTCATCATTTAGCAAATATTCCATAACAATTATTTGTTAAGGAAAACAACCTAGAGCTAACATCATATAACCCAATTGAGACATTGTAGAATAGGCTAAGCTTCTTTTAATATCTCTCTGAGCAACAGCTAAAGTAGCTCCTAAGAATAGTGTTAAGAAGACATAACCAGAAGAATTGTGAGAAATAAGTCAATTTATCAAGTTGAGGCATTTCGATTTGGATTTCAAATAATCAAGAAAAAAAAAGACTCCGAACCGTACTTTTGCTATTTTACGTCCCTCTATACAAAAAGAGATTTACTTTCCAAAATGGAATCTTTCCCTCCATTTTAGGTTTTTATCAGGAAAGAATTTCTGGAAGTCATATCGGCCAGATAAGCCTCTGACGGCTCCATATTGATTTTTCCCCAGTTTTCTTTCAGAAGAAGCGGGAGCCATTTTGCATTGAAACTTGGTATCAGCAGAGTCATCTCCTGAGAAAGACTTCTTTCTTATTTATACCTTTTGATCGTGGTCAAAATCCTATCCAAGTCCCCTTTTTTCAGATCTTTCTCCTGGTTTTGATCATCACCGTTCACCTACTTGTTACGGAGATCCCGACCAATGCACAATCCAGATTTTTTTAGCTTTTTTTCTCCCATCCCATCTTGGACGGGCCCAGAAGCTTTTCTCATGTTTGAATGGAGGTCTTCCGCAAAAAAAAAGAAAAATTGGGTCTATGTTCAACGGAAAAAAATTCTCAAGAGCAAGGAAAAGTATTTTGTTTCCGCAGGACTAACCTTTTTCTTTCGTTTAAATAAAGTCGAGATGTAGCTTTCTCTATCTCAAGAAATTATTCCACCTCCATTCATTGGAGAACAAAGCGTTATCTGATTAGATCCTTGCTTCAAACTCAACCGAATCAAGTTTCAAAAATAGATGGCGGAACCAAAATAAAGCTTTCTTTATTTTCATTTATGGATAACCAATCCATTTTCCAATATAGTTGGGAGATTTTACCCAAGAAATGGAGCTCGGTTTGATAGACATAAACCTCAGTCGGATCAGGGGCCCAGCTAACGCGTGAAACACTCCGCCTGGGGAGTACGGTCGCAAGACCGAAACTCAAAGGAATTGACGGGGGCCTGCACAAGCGGTGGAGCATGTGGTTTAATTCGATACAACGCGCAAAACCTTACCAGCCCTTGACATATGAACAACAAAACCTGTCCTTAACAGGATGGTACTGACTTTCATACAGGTGCTGCATGCTGCCTTTTCTAACTCTGTATAAAGTCAGTCAGTCCCAGTGTTGGGCAGAGCCCATTGTTAAAAGATCGTTTTGGGTCCGAATAATTTCGATAGTAGTTCCATGAACAATCCTTTGTGGGATTGGATTAGTTTGCTCGTTGAAATGCCACATTCCTGCTATTCCAGGCTCTAGTGCTCACTCATAAACCTATTGCCCGCTCCGCTTTCCCATTCCTATTGCTTTCGGTATCTGAATCTTCCTGAATTCAAGTAGAGAATACCAGGGCTTTCTTCTTCTTTGATTTTCCCGGGGTAAGGTAAAGCGAAACCAGAGTCCTTCTAGCCTAGCTCCGCTCTTTTTCATCATAACAAAAACTAGAATTGCCCAGCGAAATAGGAATAGAAAGAAATCCAGGGTAACTTGTATCATGAGATGGGTCCATTCCTTTTTCAAGCAAATAAGCTTGAAAGAAAGTGCGTTTATTTGAGTTGAAATGAAAGAAGAAATCGTCTATCTAGAGAGAGTATGTGTATTATTCGGTCCATGCTTGCCCTTCTAGGCCCTTTAGATCTATATCTATCTTACTATCGAAAAGGGTTTTAGGAGGAGCAGAGCAAGTCGCCAGAATTTACATCAGAAAAAGACAAAAGGACTTTTTGAAGTTTGAGTGAGGATAATTGTCTTAAATTTCGGAGCACTTATTTGCTTAATTGGGCTCTAGCAATTAAAACAGTGCCAAATCAGCATATTTAAATGCTTTTCCAATTATGAAAAATTCAAACAAATTCATATGCCTCCCAAACTTTTTTGTGGCAGTGCCAAATAATGCAATGTATTTATGTGGAAAGTTTAACATTTTACAAAAATCATTTTCTATCGAAAGAAAATGCGAAACAGAAAAGAAAAAGGAAATGCCTAATTAACTACTGTGCACCTGGGCCCTAGTGGCAACAGTTTACCAAAGCCCAGCCCACCATGGCCTTCCCCCCACCCCTGGACAGAGGCAGAGAAGCCATGGCGCTGTGCACGCACGCACACCGTCCACGCCACCAATTGTCGCCGTGTCGATCATCCGCCGGCACCCCGAGGAGTATAAGGCCCTCCACGACGCGTGAGACAAACCCTAGACCACCCTTTCCTCCTCCCTCGCTCGTCCCCTTTCGTTTTCTTCGTTCCCGAGCTCGAGGTCGCCGCACCACCGTCGTCCACGCGCTCCGGAGCCTCCCCTCGTCACGCCAAGACGTCCAGGCACTCCCTCGTCGTTGACTTCTTCGCCTACGTGCATCGATTCGAGTAGGGGCACACCAGAAGCTCGCCATCGCTGCCATCTTTGCCCACGATCGCCACATCTCGCCGTCGAGTCCGTTGCATTCCGGCCACCCCGCGCTCCCTAACCACGTCTACAGGCTCCGTGGTGTGACATCCCCATGTAATAGCTACCGTAATCACCTTCTGATAATCCCAGGTCACCATGCTTAACTAGTCTTGATCATCATTGCATCATATATCATTTCCAAATTCCAAATCAAATTGAAATTCAAATTTAAAGTGAAAATAAAAGTTGTTCAAATTTGAAAACCAAAATGTTCATAATGTGGCAAATAATCCAGAGGCAATTATAAAAATATAATCAACATTTATTGAATTAATTAAATTACCCTAACATCCTAAAACAGATACAATACAGCAATAATTAATGCCTTTTTATTTAAATAAAATTCAAATGAAATTCTTTTAACTCCAAACCAATTTCTGGTGGTAGGTAATATTGCACTGTAAATTTTGGGCCAATTCACATATTTTTACTAACTCAAATGGGGCCCTAACTATTTGCAAAGCAGAAGAAAAAGAGAAAACAGAAAAATAAAAGCTAAAAAGAAAAATAAAAACAAAACCCCCCGTGGCACGGCCCAGCTGGCCAACCGGCTGGCCCAGCCGGCCCAGCCGCCCCCTATATGGCCTGCCCTCCCCTCGCGCCCCGAAACCCTAACCCTTCCCGATCCCCTTCTCCCCTCGCTCCCCGACGCCGCCGCCCGTCACCCGACCCGTCGTCGTCGTCGCCACCGCCTTGTCGCCGTCCCCGACCTTCTCCCCGAGCAGCTACGTCGAGCCTCGCCGCCCCGTACCCCTGCATCGGGGGTGAGCCGCGCCCTGCTCCTCCTCTTCTCCCCCTCTGTCGCACGTCGCCGCCCCTCCCCCGCTGCGGCCTGGCCACCGCCCTCCGCCGCCTGGCCGCCCGCTCGCGCCCAAGCTCACCCGCCGTCTTCCGCGCACGTTCGCCCAAGCCGCCTGCAGCCCGCTGCCGCGCTCCCCTGCCTCGCCCGCCTCCGCTCACCCGCTCGCTGCCGCACCCGCCTCCGCCCATCCGCGCGTGCGCTCGGCCGCCCTCGCCGGCGCCTGGCCTCGCCGCTCGCCGCAGCCGGCCTCGCCCGCGCCTCGCCACTGGCCTCGGCCGTCCCCGCGCGCGCGCACGCACGTTGCCGGACGTGTCCGGTCCCCTGTGCGCCCGCGCGCGCACGCGATGCGCGGACATGTCCGGCCCAAGCCACTGACCACAGGGGCCCGCCCCTGTTTTAAACAAAAAACGAAAAAGGAAAGAAAAATAAATAAATAAATAATAAATAAAAGAATTAAAGAATTAAAATAAATAATAATTAATTAACTAATTAATAATTAATTAATTAACTTAATTAATTCTGTTTAATTAAACTAATTATTAATTAATCTAATTAATCTGTAATTAGATTAATTAAACGCTAATTAGCCTAATTAGACGCTGACAGGCAGGACCCACCTGTCACGGTCGACTTTGACCAGTCAAAGTTGACTGCTGACGTCACAGTGACGTCAGCATATACTATTTCAGATAATGTTAATTTGAATAATTTAAAAAATTCCTGAAATTAATAAAACCTTTAGAAAATCATATCTTTTAAACCGTAACTCAGATTAAAATAATTTATATATGAGAAACGATCAGAAAAATATGACGATTCTGAATATGCACTCCGTTCATCTGTCAGGTGCCCCTAACTACTTGAACATGAAACCATCCCCTCCGGTTCATCTGTCTGACAGACGTCCGAAACCGGGAAAACGTTCCAGCTAATTTCCCGCTTCGTCTGCCATGTGTAGCACTGCGTTAGGTCATACCTAGCACCGCGTATTGCCATGTCATGCATCGTGATGCATCTGTTTGCATTGTATTTATTGTTTCTCCCCCTCTTCTCTCCGGTAGACCCCGAGACTGACGCTGCTGCCGATGCCCCTGTGATCGACTACGTCCCCGACGACCCTCCTTCCTGTTCAGCAGAGCAACCAGGCAAGCAAACCCCCCTTGACGCATGCCTATATCACCTATTCCTTCTCCCTCCTGCTTGCATTAGAAATTGCTACTGCTTTGTTTTATCCTATTCTACTGCATAGCCTGTCCTTGTAACTGTTATTGATACCTGTCTGTTATCCGAGATGCTTAGTATAGGCTGGATGGTAAACCATCTGTGGCCCCTCTTCCTTGCTGTAGTTGCCCCGCTTTAGTACTGGTGCCCTGATCAATGTGATTGAAACGGGCTGAGAACATCACAACACCGCACTCCCCTAAGTTGCTCGTCCCTGCAGAGCTGGCATCGAGTGCCGAGGGTGATACCTCTTAATCTCACTTCCGATGATGCCTCTGTAGAATAGCTATCCGGTTGTGTGTAACCGAGGGTGATTCCTCTTTCATCACTTCCGATAAAGCTTCCGTCGTGCAACTCCTCGAGTGGGAATCCATCGAGGGTGATTCCTCGGATTCCTTCTCGATGCTTTGGACACACAAATACTTTGACCTTTGTTACAGGCGGGTTGACCCCGAGGGGTACCCGCGGGGAAATATGAAGTCGGGCTTGCCAGGAGGGAACCCGCGAGTGATACTGTGGCGGAACGACAGGGCAAGCGGAGACCACCCTGATCGATATCCGTGTGTTACCAAGTCGGAGCGACAGGTAGTCTGATCGCCTCTGCGAGTTACTAAACATGCTTAACGGATTTGGGTATTTGATCTGAGTTGGCTACGTGCCTATACGCACTACCACCACGTGGGATAATGGTTTAATGGGGCCCTCTACGTCGTAGTATCAGCCGAAATTTCTTCAGACGTCACAGCTCAGAGATGCGGGCTGGTTGGGGTGGGCTGGTTACGTCACTGGTGTATTCAGTGTTGTGCCTGGTCCCCGACCACCCTCGTAACGTGCAGGAGTGCAAAGGGCGATGGCCCAAGACCCCTTCGCCCTTTGGATTTAGACCGGCATGCTGACCTCTCTGCTGAGCCTAGGTAGGACTGCATCGTGTCGATTACCCGAGGCCGGGCATTACCCAGCAAGTGTGTCCGGCCAGAAGTAATCGAGCGTGTTGGGTAACAGTAGTGCACCCCTGCAAGGAAGTTATCTATTCGAATAGCCGTGTCCACGGTAATAGGACGCTCAGTGTTGTATCCCGATCTACTACTACTTGAACTGGATACCTGTTAAATAATTATAAGCTCCGGGATCGCTTTCTTGCAGGGAGTCGAGGAAGGATCTCTGGGCTTGCTTCAACATGCTTGTTATTTTAAATATGCTAATTTGTTTTCTTCTAATGCTGCAAGATTGCTTCAAGATGCTAGTCTTCGATAGGCTAGGCTTCTCCCCCTCTATTCTGGCATTCTGCAGTATAGTCCAAAGATATAGCCCCATTCGTTTGATACTGATGCATGCTTAGCTTAGATCTGATGTCAGTCTTGCGAGTACTTTGGATGAGTACTCACGGTTGATTTGCTATTCTTTTCCCCATACCCATTTGATGATACATCAGACGATGGAGCCCAGGAGCCAGACACCACCGCAGATGCTTACTACCAGGAAAGTCCCGGAGGCCACTACTACTGGGTTGAGCCAGCCGACCAGGAGTAGTTAGGAGGCTCCCAGGCAGGAGGCCTGCGCCTTTTTGATCTGTGTTGTTGTTTTGCCCCGCCTGTTCGGGCTTATCTGTTTTTCTTTTATATCTGTACTCAGATATCTGATGCTTCTGCTGATGCTTGTATGACTCGAGCTTATGTATTCGAGCCCTCGAGGCCCCTGGCTTGTAATATAAAGCTTGTATGCCTTTTATTTGTGTTTAGAGTTGTGTTGTGATATCTTCCCGTGAGTCACTGATCTCGATCATGTACATTTGCGTGTATGATTAGTGCACGGTCGAGCAGGGGCGTCACAAGTTGGTATCAGAGCCGACTGCCTGTAGGTAGCCCCCTTTCCAACTCCTTGGTCGAAGTCGAGTCTAGTCTTTCAAAACCTATATTTTGCTAACATGGCTGTGTGACTTACGGGCCCACGTCGCCAATGGGTGGTATTAGGATCTTTTATTCCTCTTCCATACTCTGGGACTCTGAATCCTCTTCTTTTCGGGTTAAATGATTTTGCTGACTCTAGCATTAGGATCTCATGATCAGATCCACCCGGAGAGCTGGATTGTCTGCAACAAATTCTTTCCATTGATCTGTTGAATCAGATCATCACATTTTCCTTTCCATTGGTCTGTTTAACCTTTCTTGTAATATAGCTTTTATGTAAGCAGTGATAATTTCCTGCTTAAGCCAACACCCCCAAATGGTTGTCCTCGGACTTGCCTTGCTGTCGTGACCTTGCAAGATGTCACTGCCTTCCCACTCTTAATCAACACTCACCACAGTTCCACAGGACTGAAACCTGACTCTCCTGTACGTCCATGGTTCAGTGGTTTTCTCCGACGCTGATGTAGCATATCGCTATGTGACGTTGTTGTATCCCTCCACCGTGTGCATGCGCGCCGCCTAGTATGTCTAGCTGTTTAATTTGCGCAGTTATGCTGTCCGCGTGGAACCGACTCTGTGTATGGATTTGTATGTCTTAATTGACTACTGTTATGAATCTATTTCACTACTTGTTCATTGTCGTGATACACCATGTATGTCTCTAAACACTTGCGGTTGCTTTTACTAAACTACCCCCTGTTAAACCTTTAGCAGGATGGTTAGACCCGCAGGTCGTGGTCGTGGTCGTGCCCCCGAGCAGCCACCACCGCCCAACTACATGGCCGCAATGATGCAACAGTTTGAAGTGAACCGTCAGTTCATACAAGGCATCATGGCTCAGTTTCCACACCAGAACCAGAATGCTCAGAACTAGCAACCTGCCGCAATAACTCTGCAGGAGTTTGTGCGTCTCAACCCAACCACTTACCGCAACTCTGAACAGCCACTAGATGCTGATGACTGGCTTCGCGACATCGCCTATGAGATGGAATCTGCCAGTGTTGCCCCTGACAACCTTGTCACCTTCGCGACCTACTTTCTGAAAGGGCCCGCTGCTCAATGGTGGTCCACCCACAGGCGTTCACTACCTGAGGGGACAGTCATCACCTGGGTTGAATTTCAGACTGCGTTCCGTGCCCGTTACATTCCTCAGGGAATCATGGACCGGAAGAAGACAGAGTTTCGCAACCTCACTCAGGGCAATAGGACTGTCGAAGCTTATCAGCGGGAATTCCTTGAATTATCTCGCTATGCTGAGGAAGACATTGCCACTGATGCTCGCAGGCAGGAGAAGTTCCGTAATGGACTCCACCCAGACCTCAAGCTTGCCCTTGCTGTCTATGACTTTGCCGACTTCGCCACTCTGGTGAACAAGGCTATCCAGGTCGAAACCGCTCAGATGGAACACAAGAAAGCCATCAAGCGCAACCATGACGTTGGCTCCCCTTTGGGCTCATCACCGTAGAAGCGCCGTATCTGGATTCCCCACAGCATGTATCATCCCGCTGCACCTCAGGCTCCAATGCCTCGAGTTCCTGCTCCCGTCCCGATAATGGGCTCTGCTTCAAGTGTGGCCGTCCAGGTCACCATTCCAGGGACTGCCCTCAGAACCAGAATCAGCTTGCACTTCCCTCTACTGGCCGTGGTAACAATTTGCCTCGCAACAATAATACCGGGCCTTCTTATGGTCGTGGTCAAGCTAACCATGTTGATCTGAATGAAGCTCGAGATCAGCCTGCTATTATGAATGGTAATATCCTTGTTCACTCAGTACCACCTCCTGCTTTAATCGACTCAGGGGCATAGCATTCAATTTATGCTAAAATCCTTTGCATTCGCGCATGACGTTAGGAATAAACAGTTGCACAATCCGTTAATGGAAGTTACTCTCGCGGATTAATGCCAAGCTTCCTTGGTATGAATACCCCGACCTTCTCCTTTCAACCTCTTAATTCTCGGGACGAGAATTTCTTTTAGAGGAGGAGAATTGTGACATCCCCAGGTAATAGCTACAGTAATCACCTTCTGATAATGCCAGGTCACCATGCTTAACTAGTTTTGATCATCATTGCATCATATCTCATTTCAAAATTCCAAATCAAATTCAAATTTAAATTTAAAGTGAAAATAAAAGTTGTTCAAATGTGAAAACCAAAATGTTCATAATGTGGCAAATAATCCAGAGGCAATTATAAAAATATAATCAACATTTATTGAATTAACTAAATTACCCTAACATCCTAAAATAGATCCAATACATGAATAATTAATGCCTTTTTATTTAAATAAAATTCAAATGAAATTCTTTTAACTCCAAACCAATTTCTGGTGGTAGGTAATATTGCACTGTAAATTTTGGCCAATTCACATATTTTTACTAACTCAAATGGGGCCCTAACTATTTGCAAAGCAGAAGAAAAAGAGAAAACAGAAAAATAAAAGCTAAAAAGAAAAATAAAAACAAAACCCCCCGGGGCATGGCCTAGTTGGCCAACCGGCCGGCCCAGCCGGCCCAGCCACCTCCCATATGGCCTGCCCTCCCCTCGCATCCCGAAACCCTAACCCTTCCCCGATCCCCTTCTCCCCTCGCTTCCCGATGCCGCCGCCCGTCACCCGACCCGTCGTCGTCGTCGCCGCCGCCTCGTCGCTCGTCGCCTTCCCCGACCTCCTCCCGAGCCGCTGCGTCGAGCCTCGCCGACCCCGTACCCCTGCATCGGGGGTGAGCCGCGCCCTGCTCCTCTTCTTCTCCCCCTCTGTCGCCCGTCGCCGCCGCACGCCGCGCCGCCCCTCCCTCGCTGCGGCTTGGCCACCGCGCTACGCCGCCTGGCCGCCCGCTCGCGCCCGCGCTCACCCGCGCCGTCTTCCGCGCGCGCTCGCCCGCGCGTTCGCCCGAGCCGCCTGCAGCCCGCTGCCGCGCTCCCCTGCCTCGCCCGCCTCCGCTCACCCGCTCGCTGCCGCACCCGCCTCCGCCCATCCGTGCCTGTGCTCAGCCGGCTTCGCCAGCGCTTGGCCTCGCCTCGCCGCTCGCCGCAGCCGGCCTCGCCCGCTGGCCTCGGACGTTCCCGCGCGCGCGCATGCGCTTTGCCGGACGCGTCCGGTCCCTTATGTGCCCGCGCGCGCACGCGATGTGCGGACATGTCCGGCCCAAGCCACTGACCACAGGGGCCCGCCCCTGTTTTAAACGAAAAACGAAAAAGGAAAGAAAAATATATAAATAAATAAATAATAAATAAAAGAATTAAAGAATTAAAATAATTAATTAATTAATAATTAATTAATCAAATAACTAATTAATAATTAATTAATTAACTTAATTAATTTTGTTTAATTAAACTAATTATTAATTAACCTAATTAATCTGTAATTAGATTAATAAAACCCTAATTAGCCTAATTAGACGCTGACAGGCAAGACCCACCTGTCAGGGTTGACTTTGACCAGTCAAAGTTGACTGCTGACGTCACAGTGACATCATGCTGACATCAGTATATACTGTTTCGGATAATGTTAATTTAAATAATTTAAATAATTCCTGAAATTAATAAAAACTTTAGAAAATCATATCTTTTAAACCGTAACTCAGATTAAAATAATTTATATATGAAAAACGATCAGAAAAATATGACGATTCCGAATGTGCACCCCGTTCATTTGTCAGGTGCCCCTAACTACCTGAACATGGAACCATCCCCTCCGGTTCATCTGTCTGACAGACGTCCGAAACCGGGAAAACGTTCCAGCTAATTTCCCGCTTCGTCTGCCACATGTAGCACTGCGTTAGGTCACACCTAGCACCGCGTATTGCCATGTCATGCATCGTGATGCATCTGTTTGCATTGTATTTATTGTTTCTTCCCCCTCTTCTCTCCGGTAGACCCCGAGACTGACGCTGCTGCCGATGCCCTTGTGATCGACTACGTCCCCGACGACCCTCCTTCCTGTTCAGCAGAGCAACCAGGCAAGCAAACCCCCCATTGACGCATGCCTATATCACCTATTCCTTCTCCCTCCTGCTTGCATTAGAAATTGCTACTGCTTTGTTTTATCCTATTCTGCTGCATAACCTGTCCTTGTAACTATTATTGATACCTGTCTGTTATCCAAGATGCTTAGTACAGGTTGGATGGTAAACCATCTGTGGCCCCTCTTCCTTATTGTAGTTGCCCCGCTTTAGTACTGGTGCCCCGATCAATGTGATCGAACGGGCTCAGAATAGCACAACACCGCACTCCCCCTAAGTTGCTCGTCCCTGCAGAGCTGGCATCGAGTGCCGAGGGTGATACCTCTTAATCTCACTTCCGATGATGCCTCTGTAGAATAGCTATCCGGTTGTGTGTTACCGAGGGTGATTCCTCTTTCATCACTTCTGATAAAGCTTCCGTCGTGCAACTCCTCGAGTGGGAATCCATCGAGGGTGATTCCTCGGATTCCTTCTCGATACTTTGGACACACAGATACTTTGACCTTTGTTACAGGCGGGTTGACCCCGAGGGGTACCCGCGGGGGAAATATGAAGTCGGGCTTGCCAGGAGGGCACCCGCGAGTGATACTGTGGTGGAACGACAGGGCAGGCGGAGACCACCCTGATCGATATCCGCGTGTTACCAAGTCGGAGCGACAGGTAGTCTGATCGTCTCTGCGAGTTACTAAACATGCTTAACGGATTTGGGTATTTGATCTGAGTTGGCTACGTGCCTATACGCACTACCACCATGTGGGATAATGGTTTAATGGGGCCCTCTACGTCGTAGTATCAGCCGAAAGTTCTTCAGACGTCACAGCTCAGTGATGCGGGCTGGTTGGGGTGGGCTGGTTACGTCACTGGTGTATTCAGTGTCGCTCCTGGGCCCCGACCACCCTCGCAATGTGCAGGAGTGCAAAGGGCGATGGCCCAAGACCCCTTCGCACTTAGGATTTAGACCGGTGTGCTAACCTCTCTGCTGAGCCTAGGTAGGACTGCGTCGTGTTGATTACCCGAGGCCGGGCATTACCCAGCAAGTGTGTCCGGCCAGATGTAATCGAGCGTGTTGGGTAACAGTAGTGCACCCTTGCAGGGAAGTTATCTATTCGAATAGCCGTGTCCACGGTAACAGGACGCTCAGTGTTGTAACCCGATCTACTACTACTTGAACTGGATACCTGTTAAATAATTATAAACTCCGGGACCACTTTCTCGCAGGGAGTCGCGGAAGGATCTCTGGGCTTGCTTCAACATGCTTGTTATTTTAAATATGCTAATCTGTTCTCTTCTAATGCTGCAAGATTGCTTCAAGATGCTAGTCTTCGATAGGCTAGGCTTCTCCCCCTCTATTATGGCATTCTGCAGTATAGTCCAAAGATATAGCCCCATTCCTTTGATACTGATGCATGCTTAGCTTAGATCTGATGTCAGTCTTGCGAGTACTTTGGATGAGTACTCACGGTTGCTTTGCTATTCTTTTCCCCATACCCATTTGATGATACATCAGACGATGGAGCCTAGGAGCCAGACACCACCGCAGATGCTTACTACCAGGAGAGTCCCGGAGGCCACTACTACTGTGTTGAGCCAGCCGACCAGGAGTAGTTAGGAGGCTCCCAGGCCGGAGGCCTATGCCTTTTCGATCTGTGTTTTTGTTTTTCCCCGCCCGTTAGGGCTTATCTGTTTTTCTTTTATATCTGTACTCAGATATCTGATGCTTCCGCTGATGCTTGTATGACTCGAGCTTATGTATTCGAGCCCTCGAGGCCCCTGGCTTGTAATATAAAGCTTGTATGCCTTTTATTTGTGTTTAGAGTTGTGTTGTGATATCTTCCCGTGAGTCTCTGATCTCGATCGTGTACATTTGCGTGTATGATTATTGCACAGTCGAGCAGGGGCGTCACACGTGGTGAGCTTCTCCCCCGACCCCCTGCTTTGCCCCCTCAATCCACTCTGTTAGCCGCCGTTTCTGTGCTCGCCGTGGTCGCCATGGACGTGCTGCTCTGCTGCTGCTGCACTACTACTGCTCCTTGCTACTGTGCTACCGCTACTAGCTACTGCTCTTGCTGCTTGTGCTGCTGCTACTTAGAGCTACGGCTGCAGCTGCTAACTACTAGCTTCTGCCGCCGCTGCATACTGGTGCCGCCGCTGCCGTTTGCTCTGTTGCTGCTGCGCTTCCCCCCTGTTAGCTGCTGCTCCCGCTGCCTGCCGCCCGCCGTTGCTGCTGCCTTGGCCGCCCTCACGCGCGCTGCGCCCCAGCCGCCCGCGCCCGCCCGCTGCCACGCAAGCCCAGCCGTGGCCACTGCCGGCTGGTGCCACTGACCAGTGGGCCGGCCCGTTTAATTAGGACTAAGAAATAATTAGTTTAGGACTAATTAGTTGTAACATCCCCATGTATTAAGCACAGTGATCATCTGTTAATCATGCCAAGTCATCATTAATTGCAATGCTTGATCACATTAGAACCATATCTCATTTCAAATTGCAATTCAAATTGAAATTCAAATTTAAAGTGAAAATAAAAGTTGTTCCAATTTGGAAACTAAAATGTTCATTAAATAGCAAATAATTCATAGCTAATTATTTTAAGAAAAACAATATCACCTAAAATACCTAGATGACTCTAACATCATCAAAACAGTACCAATCAACGATATTTAATACCTTTTTATTTAATTAAAATTGTAAATGAAATCATATTGTCTCCAAATCAATTTCTGCTAATAGTTAATATTGCGCTGTCAATATTGAGCTAGGTCACATATTTTATAAAAGTCAATTTGGGGCCTAACATTTTGCAAAACAGAAGAAATGGAAAAATGCAGAAAAGAAAAAGGAAAAAGGAGAGGACTTACTGTGCAACTGGGCTTGAGTAGCACAGTGCAATTCGGCCCGGCCCACCTCGGCCTTCTCCTTCCTCCCGCCAGGCCACGCGCGCCATGGCCGTCCGAACGCCGATGGCCTCGCTGTCGGCCATCCCGCGGTTCCCCGAGTGGATAAGACCACCCTCGAGTCCCTCTTTCCTCCCTCGAAACCCTAGGCCACCCAGAATTCCCCCTCGTCCTCTCCCTTGCTCGCATTCGAGCTGGCCGACGTTGCCATGTCTGCCCCGCCGTGAAGCTCGCGGCCACCGCACTCAAATCTCCTCTTCGACGTGCACATCGCACTCGCCGACGTCGACTACTTCATCCCCGACCACGCACGTGAGTCGAGGAGCCCCGCATCGCCGCCCTGCCTCGCCTTCTTCCTCTTTGGTCGCCGTCGATTCCGCCGTCGATTTGCCGCCGTTGATCCTCCCCGAGCCCGCTTGAGCACACCTGCAGGCTCACGGTGAGCAGCCGCACCGGATCCCCACCTTCCTCCCCTTCCTTTCATGCCGTAGCGGCTATCCCCGACATGCCCGAGCTTGTCGTCGCCCGAGCTCGTCGCCGATAGCCGTCCAGTGACCAAATGGTCACGCAGGTGCCCGTTCAACTCGTACGCGCGCGTAGATACCCCCTAGCCCGTCCATTTGGTTTGAGCTCGCCCGCGTCCTCATTTTTGCCGGGGTCCCGAACCGGCCACCGCTCTACGTCGTCGCCGGCGACGTTTCCGGCCACCGCAGCCCCCGCCACCACCACAGATCGCCTCGTCGTCGTCTGCTCATTCGAAAGAGCCCGACCATGCTCGAAATGACTCACCGTAGATGAAATCCGGCCACTGCCTGACGCGCGCCGCCGCAGAAACACGCTCGCCGGCGTTTAAACGTCGGCCGGCTGACGTGGCCGCCACGTGGACGCGCTGGGCCACTGACTAGTGGGCCCAGTGGGTCCCGTTGGCCGGTTGACCAAGTCAACCGCTGACTGGGCCGACTACTGTGACTGACACGCGGGCCCCACCCGCTTAATTAGTCTAATTAGGTTTTTAAATTAATCTAATTACTAATCTGGCACTGACATATGGGCCCCACTAGCTAATTAGGTTAATTAGTTAAATTAACCTTTGTTTAATTAAGTGAGTCACTGACCAGTGGGTCCCATTGGTCAGGTTTGACTCTGGTCAGCCGGTTTTGACCGCTGACGTCACACTGACATCATGCTGACATCACCTGTTACTGTTTTGGATAATTCGAATTTAAATATTTAAAATAATTCCAGAAATTCAGTAAAACTTTGAAAAATCATATAAAATAAACCGTAACTCGGATGAAAATAATTTATATATGAAAAATGATCAGAAAAATATGAAGAATCCGAATATGTGGTCAAAATGCTTGACCATCACTCCTATCTAGATGAACATGGAACTTTCCCCTCCAATTCATCTGTCCGATAATTGTCCTGAGCTGGTAAAACACCTCCAGATGTTTCCCGCTCTGACTAACTTGCGTATCACTGCATTAGGGCACTCCTCGAAGAGCGTGCTGCGATGCCATGCATCTGTGATTGCATTTGTTGCTTGTATTTATTGTTTCTTCCCCCTCCTTCTCTCCCGATAGACCCCGAGACTGCCGACGACCCTCCTGAGTACAACTACGTCGTCGACGACCAGCCCTTTTCAGCAGAGCTTCCACGGAAGCAAAACCCCCTTGATCATTCCTATATCGCCTATTACTTCTCCCTCATGCTTGCATTAGATTTTGCTACTGTAAATATTGCTCCTATTCTGATGCATAGCCTGCTTTTGTAACCTGCTATTGTTACCTTACCCGTCATCCTAAACTGCTTAGTATAGGTTGGTAGTAAACCATCCGTGGCCTCTCTTCCTGTTCTAGTTGCCCCGCTTAGTTATCAGTGCTCTGTTCAATGAGATCGACGGGCTGAGACCAGCACATCACCACACACCCCCTAAGTTGCTCGACTCTACAGAGCTAATATCGAGTGCCGAGGGTGATACCTCTTATCTCACTCCTGATGTTGCCTCTGTGGTACAGCTAGTTGGTTGTGGGTTACGAGGGTGATCCCTCTTTCATCACTTCCGACGAAGCCTCTGTCGTGCAACCCCGCTAGTGTGAATACCATCGAGGGTGATTCCTCCGGATTCACCTTGACGGATACATCAAGTGGGAATCCAATGAGGGTGATTCCTCGGATTCCTTCTTGATGATATGAACACACAGCTACCTGGGTTTTATTACAGATACTTGATAAAGTCGGGTCGACCCCGATGGTTACCCGCGAGAGTGGTGCAGTAGGGTTGACCATGAGGGTTCCTGTGAGATAATTACGAGGCGCGGCTGGGTAGGCAGAGACCGCCCTAGAGAGGGATGGGCCTGACCCTTGTTGCACTTCCTCGAGACGGGACGACAGGAGTACTGATCATCACCGCGAGCTCCTAATAATTCGCTAACGGATTAGGGTATTTGATCTGAGTTGGCCACTGGCCTATACGCACTACCACCACGTGGGATAATGGTTTAATGGGGCCCTCGGCGCCGTATGTATCAGCCAAAAGCTTTGCAAGATGTCCAGTTCAGTATTGCGGCACGACTGACAGCAGATACGCACAGACACATCGTGGTGAGGCTGGCCCTGCACGCAACGACCCGGAGTGCAAAGGGCGATGGGCCCAGGACCCCTGAGCACTTAGGATGTAGACCGGCGGGGACCTCTCTGCTGAGCTCTAGGTAGGGCTGCGGTGTGTCGATTAACCGAGGCCGGGCATGATCCAGGAAAGTGTGTCCGGCTAGAGTTAATCGAGTGTGTTGGGTAACAGTAGTGCACCCCTGCAGGGAAGTTATCTATTCGAATAGCCGTGTCCACGGTAACAGGACACTCAGTGTTGTATCCCGATCTACTACAACTTGAACTGAATACATGTTACTTTAATTGTAAGCTCCGGGATTGCTTTCTCACAGGGAGTCGAGGAAGGATCTCTGGGCTTTGCTTCTACATGCTTGTTACTTTATAATATGCTAATCTGCACTCTTCTAATGCTGCAAGACGCTGAAGATGCTAGTCTTCGATAGGCTAGGCTCCTTCCCCTCTATTCTGGCATTTCTGCAGTTTAGTCCAATGACATAGCCTCATTCCTTTGACACCGATGCATACTTAGCTTAGTTCTGATGTCAGTCTTGCGAGTACTTTGGATGAGTACTCACGGTTGCTTTGCTACTCTTTTCCCCCATACCCGCTTTCTGCGACCAGATGATGGATCACAGGAGCCAGCTGATCCCGTCGACTACTACTACACTTTCGGTGGAGCTTACTACTACGTGGAGGCCAACGACCAGGAGTAGATTCGAAGGTTCCCAGGCAGGAGGCCTACGCCTTTTCGACCAGTGTCGTTGTTATGCTAGCCTTCTTAAGGCAACTTGTTTAACTTTGTGTCTGTACTCAGATACTGTTGCTTCCGCTGATGCTTGTATGACTCGAGCTTATGTATTCGAGCCCTCGAGGCCCCTGGCTTGTAATATAAAGCGTGTATTATTTTAATTTGTGTTTAGAGTTGTGTTGTGATATCTTCCCGTGAGTCTCTGATCTCGATCGTGTGCATTTGCGTGTATGATTAGTGCACGGTCGGGCCGGGGCCGGCACATTAGTATAATCTAAACAATTGAACCCGTTGCTAAAATATGTCCCACTGACATATGGGACCCACATGCACTGTTCACCCTTTGACCAAGTCAACAGTTAATGCTGACTCAGCAGTTGACTGGGTCCACTGGACCCACCTGTACGCCACTCTGCTGGGTAAACACTTGGATACACATAGCATTTTCTGATTTAGTTTGAATTAATAATAACTCCAGAAAATCATTAAAACTTCGAAAATTTATATTAAATAATCCATAACTCGGATGAAAATAATTTATATATGAAAAATGATCAGAAAAATAAAAGGAATCCGAATATGCCATCCACATACCTGTCACATGCCTCCAACACTACAAACATGGAACCTTCCCCTCCGGATCGTCTGTCCGATAATTGCCTAAAGCTGGGAAAATATTCCCAGATATTTTCCCGCTCCGTCTATAACATGTAGCACTGCGTTAGCTCACCCCTAGCACAACATACTGCCATGTCATGCATTGTGCTGCATTTGTTTGCTCTGTATTTATTGTTTCTTCCCCCTCTTCTCTCTGGTAGACCCCGAGACTGCTGTTGACCCCGAGTACGACTACGCCCCTGACGTCCAGCCCCTTTCAGCAGAGCTTCCAGGCAAGCAAAACCCCCTTGATCATTCCTATATCGCCCATTCTTTCTCTCTCGTGCTTGCATTAGATTTCACTATTGTATTCGATAGCTCCTATTCTGATGCATAACCTGATTTTGTAACCTGCTGTTGATACTTTACCTGTTGTCCTATATGCTTAGTATAGGCTGGTTAGTGATCCATCAGAGGCCCTACACCGTTGTCCGTGTTGCCGGGCTTTACTACCAGAAGATTCGATCAGTGTGATCGACGTGCAGTGACCGACACATCACCGCACACCTCCTTAATTGTACTACTCTGCAGAGCTACTATCGAGTGCCGAGGGTGATACCTCCTACCTCACTCCTGATGATATCTCTGTAGCGTAGCTAGTCGGTTGTGGGTTACCGAGGGTGATTCCTCTTTCACCACCTCCGATGATGACTCTGTCGTGCAACCCCTCAAGTGTGAACCCATCGAGGGTGATTCCTCCAAGTTCACCTTGACGTATACATCGAGTGGGAGTCCATCGAGGGTGATTCCTCGGACTTCCCCCTTGATGATAAAAACACGCTGTTACCTTTAACTGTTGCCCCTTTTTAACTGTTATTGCGGGACTGAAGGGACATGTGGTACCACCCCGGTAGAGGTGGACCTGAGTTCCCGACAGTCTCTGGATAAGTTTGGTTGACCAGTAGGGTACCCGCGAGATAATTACGTGGCACGGCCGGCCAGGCTGAGACCGTCCCAGGAGAGGGATGGGCCTAGCCCTTGCCGCAAGTCCGCGAGATGGGGTGACAGGAGCACTGATCGTCACCGTGAGCTCCCAACACACTAATGGGTTTGGATATGTTATCTGAGTAGGCCTCTGTCCTTTTCGCACTAACCACCGCACATGATAAGTTATGGGCACTCTGCGTCATACGTTCCTTCCAAAAGCTTTGTCAGACGTCCAGTTCAGCATTGCGGCCGGGCGACAGCAGATACCCACAGGCAGAACGTGGTGAGGCTGACCCTGCGCGCAACGACCCGGAGTGCTTAGGACGATTGGCCCATGACCCCTTCGCACTTAGGACCCCCTCCCCTTTGATACGGATGCATACTTAGTATAGATCTGATGTAAGTCTTGCGAGTACTTTGCACTACTAGGAAAATGCTTATAGGTAGGACATCAGTAGTAGCGCTGGAAATAAGCAAGCGCTGCTGCCAATTATCAGTAGCGCTGGCCCTGGGCAGCGCTACAAGTAATCATTTATCAGTAGCGCTGGATTCAGAAGGAGCGCTACTACTAAGAGGGACCCAACACTCCCACCGACGCTAGCTGTGGCAGCAGCGCTGTCCAGAAAACAGCGCTACTAATAATAATTTAGCAGTAGCGCTTTATTTTACAACATCGCTACTGCTAATGGGTCCCACTTAATAGTAGCGCTTTTCCTTGAAAGCGCTACTAATAAGTACACTAGCAGCAGCGCTTTCTTAGAAACAGCGCTACTGCTAGTTGCGGCTGCTGCCACCTTTCCACCCACCCACCCCCTCCCCTCCCCCCCTTTGCCCTCCCTTCCCCTACTTTCCCCTCTCCCCTCTCTAAGTTAGTTCTCCACCATTGTTGCCCTTCTTCTCTCTTCCTCCTACCTCTCTTCTCTCCCCATTAATGCCCCCTCCACCATAACTCTCCTCCATAAATGGCCTTCTCATCTCTAGCTAGCTCCATAAATGCCCCCCTACCTCATTTATTTGGCTCTCCCTCCATTCCATTAGATATAGATCTAGCTAGCTCATCTCTCTCCCTCTCCATTAGTTACCTAGCTAGCTAGAGTCATCTCTCCTCCCCAACAACTAGCTAGATCTAGCTAGCTATTTAGCCATCCACACTTTCGATCCCTATAGGTAGCGAAAGGCCTCACCCGGTCGATCGGTCTCTCTCGGGAGATAGGTGAGTAAAAAGTTGTTCATTTCAAGAATGAGAATATGTGTGTGAATGGGAATATATGTGTTTGGGATAATGGAGAGATTTGTGCGAGTGACATGCCCCCGAGTTGCTTATGTTTTGCCGAAATGTCGATTTATTTCCGTTTCGGTGAATTTCGAGCAAACTCGATATGTCCTATTTTTAGGCAAGGTCATGCCAAATTTTTATATGACTTTGCATGCATGCATGCATTTTGTTTATAACCCTTTTCCTTGTTATACCATGCAGTCGGTCATGAAGGTGAGTGGATGGAAGGTGGAGCAATACATGCAATCTGCGGTGATGGACATGTATGCAAATAATCGGACTAGGATTAGATGTCCGTGTACAAGATGCAAAGAAGGAGTCCTTTTGGACCCTTTTGATGGTGGCAGTTTGAAGGCGCACCTACTGATGTATGGTTTCATGGATGGCTATACTCGATGGATAAGTGAAGATGATGATGATGAGGACGTCCACATGGTAGGGAATAACGACATGGGGCTAGACGAAGAGATGACCGATCGACACGAAGACGATGGCGCCGGACATGGCGGTGGGGAAGAGTCCAAAAATGACGGCGGCGGAGAAGATTCCGGACACGGCGAAGAAGATTCCGGACATGGCGGAGAAGAGGCGGCGGTCACGTCGCAGTCTTCGACGCTACTAAGTGCAGTCGTGCAGGACCTTCATGTTCGATACCTCCTTTCGCAAGAGTACGACTAGCGAGAGAGCTGCTTCTAGAGAGGAGGCCAAGCTGGCGCAACTTGAAGTAGACTCGAAGACTCCATTGTATGACGGTTGCGATCCCGAGGTCACCCGCTTGAGTTTCACGCTCGAACTTCTAAAGAAGAAGGCCAAAAACAAATGGACAGACAAAAGCCTCAATGAGCATTTGAAGTATCTACATAATAAAGTTCTTCCCGCAGGGAACCTGTGTCCTACTAGTGTCGAGGAGGCCAAGAAAATCGTTTGCCCTTTTGATTTGCCGCACTTTAGGTACCACGCATGCATCAACGATTGCATCATTTATCGGGGGACGGAGCACGCGGAAAAAACCAGCTGTCTAGTGTGCAATGCTTCTCGATACAAGAAGGAAGGAAAGAAAGCTCCTCAGAAAGTTGTATGGTACTTTCCGATCACTCCCCGTCTACAGCGGTATTTCGTAGATCCTAAGGAAGCAAAGCTCATGCGCTGGCACGCGGAGAGGACGAAGCCCGACGATGGAGATGATCCGAAGCTGAGACACCTCGTAGATGGTAGCCAGTGGAGAGCATTCAACGCCGTATATGGATTTTCTGTAGAAGATCCAAGGAACATCATGCTTGGTGCGAGTACTGATGGCATGAATCCGTTTGGAAACCAAAACACCAACCACAGCACATGGCCCGTCTTTGTATGGATGTACAACCTCCCCCCATGGAAGTGCATGAAGACAAAGTACATTCACATGAGCATGCTGATTCAAGGGCCGAAACAACTGGGAAATAATATTAACCTATATCTGGGTCTTCTGAAAGAGGAGCTAGACACGTTATGGAAAACACCGGCATGGACATGGGACGCCAGCAAAGGAGAGTATTTTTATATGAGAGCCGCGCTGATGACGACGGTGCACGACTATCTTGTTTACGGGTATGTCTCAGGCCAGGTGTGCCACGGATACTGCGGATGCACGAGGTGCATGGATGATACAACGTCTCAGCAGCTTACGTCAATGAAAGAAGGCGGGTCCAGGAAAATCGTGTACATGGGGCATCATAGATGGCTCGAGAAGGATGACCCATGGAGAAAGCGTGGAGATCTATTCAATGGTAAGGCTGAGCATCGAGGTCCTCCACGTAAGAGGAAAGGCGCCGAAATCAACGAGCTGTTGAAAAACTGGGAACAGTGCCCTGCGCCGGGAAAGATGAAAAAGGCGCCGGAGCCGCTACTGAAGGTATGGAAAACAAGGTCCGTTTTCTGGGACTTGGAGTACTGGCCCAATCACGACGCGCCTCATTGCCTTGATCAAATGCATATCACGAAGAATGTCCTCGAGAGCTTGCTTGGCACACTGATGAACATGCCGGAGAAGACCAAGGACGGGCCGAAGGCAAGGAAAGACTTGGAAGATTTGGAGATCAGGGAAGATCTCCACATGTCGCCCCGTAAAAAGTCGACGGAGGATACGGAGACGGAGACGGAGGCGGGGGAAAGGGGCAGAAAAGTCAACAAGAAGGAGGAGAATTATTGGCCCCCTTCTTGCTTCACCTTAAGTGCGAAGGAGATCGATCAATTCATCAAGTGCCTTATGGGAATCAAAGTCAGTTCCGGTTGCTGTGGGAAGATAAGCAGATTTCTAGACCCCAAGAAGAAAAGGTTCAGCGGGATGAAGTCTCATGACTATCACGTGATGATGACGCAGATACTCCCGGTTGCCATTAGAGGGATAATGGACAAGCACGTCCGTGACACGCTTACTGGTCTCTGCAACTTCTTCGACGTTATCTCTCGAAAGTCCATAAGTGTGAAGCAGCTCCGAAGGCTACAGGAAGAGATCGTTGTCATACTATGTGAGCTTGAGATGTACTTCCCGCCCGCATTCTTTGACGTCATGGTGCATCTGTGTGTCCACATCGTGGACGACATCATCGACCTCGGGCCGACATTCCTTCACAGCATGATGCCGTTCGAGAGGATGAATGGGGTCATCAAAGGATTCGTTCGTAACATGTCCCGTCCCGATGGGAGCATCGTCCAGGGGTATCTGACGCATGAGTGCATCTCCTTTTGCGAGAATTATATAGGCGTCGGAGACCCTGTTGTTGGTTTGCCCGTCAAGAAGCATGATGGGAGGCTCGGAGGAGAAGGTCACAACAACGGCCGGAGGGAATTGCACGTGGACTACTCGAATCGACGGAACGACTTTGACAGGGCTAACTTAGTAGTGCTACAACACCTAGATGTGGTAGATGATTATGTGGCACAACACAAAGAAACCATCACAAATAAGTACCGTGATAAGGGGATGCTCAAGACGGACGACGAAGTTACTATAGAGCACAACGCCACTTTCTTGCGTTGGTTCAAAAAGCAAGTACTTGAAAATCCCCCGGAAGAGGGCAGTTCGGATGGATTGCTCATACACGCCGTAGCACATGGCCCCGCGCCCAAACTCACGAGCTATCAGTCATACGATATCAACGGGTACACGTTCTACACGGAGGCCAAAGACATGGACAGTGATTACCAGAACTCCGGGGTGACGATTGAATGCGTGACCGACGACGCCGGCACAACTGAAAGATTCTACGGAAGGGTCAAAGAGATCTGGGAGCTTGACTATGCTGGAATTGTAGGAGATATGCCCTAGAGGCAATAATAAATGTTATTGATTATCTCCCTGTTCATAATTAGGTTTATGTTCCATGCTATAACTGCTATGGTTCTCGAGTCTACAATAACCACGAGGCTCGGAGGAAGACTCATATGCACGTGTGGGATAATAAACGGTAAAATGTATTCCTAGTCAAGCCTCTATGACTGGCTCAAGTATTGCATGATGATCCTGTTTTCCTGATCATGGGCATGGCTATGCCGGCAATTTTGAGGGCACAATTGTTGGTAGAACACTTTTGTTGAATCGACCCGATTGATGTTATGCTATGAGATACATTCGTCATAAGTTTATGGTTAATAACACAGAGAAGTTAATGTTTGCATAATTCCTTAGACCATGAGAGTGTCGAGTTTCTTCATGCTTGCTTCATGAACTTTGGGGTTTGTTAAACGTCATCCGTAAATGGGTGGCTATTACGGTGGCTTACGGCTTCATGGAAAAGTATGTCAAGGGACTTGATAGCTCAAGATTGGGATTTGCTCCTCTGACAATGGAGAGATATCTCTGGGCCCTCTCGGTGTTACGGTATCCATCATCGTCTGGCCAGACTCAAGGTGATTTGATCACAGGGATGCCGGAACACGGGAACGAGAAAAGAGAACAATACCGGCAACGAGGTAACTGGCATTGTGGACAAGTGTTGATCCACGAGGATGCCGATGTTTCTCACCTCAGGTAATTGTAACATATCGCGAAGCAACAGGAATAGCTCACGGCAACTGGAGGTTCACTCGAATATTTATTCGTGTGGGTATAGGGATTGATATGGGTGTCCACGGCTCCGATGTTGATCATTGATCGGAAGGGGTTCCGGGTCATGTCTATGCTTCACCGAACCTATAGGGTCACACGCTTAAGGGTCATCTATCTGCTGAATACTAGACAGGGAGTCTGAGAGAAAAACACCGAAATAGTTTCGGACGCCGGAAAAGTTTCGGACAGCGGAAAAGTTCCGCAGAGAAAGGTCACCGGATGAGTTCCGGTGAAACTGAAAAGTTGTTTCAGAGGATACCATAAAGTCAAATTGGTTTTGGCACATGCCTGATAATTCTTGGAGGGTGCCAGAATCATTCTGGAAACTTTCTGGAATTTTCCGGGATGAAAACCGGAAATGTTCCGGAGCTGCCGAAACCGCTTCAGATGCTTTTCGCAGATGAAATCACTAAACCGGAATTGTTCCGGCTTGCGTTGAAAATTATTTTGGTGGGTACTAGAATTGTTCTAAGCCCACATGAATATTTTCAGTTCGATCAGACGCTGAAAAATGTCGTCGTGAATAGTGAAAGTGCTTTTTGGGATATTTTTGGAAAGCCACCTTTTGGGGCTTTGCTCCAAAAGATCTTGGGGATGACATGGATGGATAGGGGCCAATTTTGGGGCCCCACATGAGGGTGTGGCCGGCCACATGGTGGACTCCTTCATGGAGTCCCCCTTGTTCCTTGGTTTCACCTTTTAGGTCCTTGGGAAGGACTCCTTTCCATGTGGGTTTTGGGTCTTCTTGTAAAACCACCCTACCCCTTGGGTTTCCTATAAATAGGAGGTGTGTGGGCTGCCATAAGAAACATCCTTACTCTCATACACAAGCCATGCATGATCTGGCATTCTCTCTCCCTCCCAGCGAAATAGTTTCGTAGAGCCGAAAGGCTGTCTGGGTTCCGGCAGGAACTAGTTCTGGACGGCGAAGCCCTGCCGGATAGATGACACCGTATGTGTGCAACTCTGTAGAGAGATCGTAGTTTCGGTCTTAGTTCGAGAGTGCCTCCCGAAGGGCTGCCCGTGTGACCGTCCGAGTTTTGGAGGTCCTCCCGAAGGGCTGTCCGAGTGACAGTCCGAGTTTCGGAGGTCCTCCCGAAGGGCTGTCCGCGACACCGTCCGGGGGACTGTCCGACCGCCTCCCGGAGGGCTGTCCGCGGGGCAGATGAGGGTATACATCCTCGCGGTTGGGAGGTTGTAAATCCTAGCTGTGGGGATCTGCACCGCCGTTCGTCATCGACTCTACTTCCGCTGCGCTACGAGTCGGTAACGAAAACGATCAAACCTTGTATGCAGTCTCCATAGTGGTCCTGGGCTGGTGCGTAGGTCGGAAATTTTTTGTTTTCTGTCACGTTCCCCAACAGTGGCATCAAGAGCCAGGCTATGAGTAGATGCATGTTATGATCTATAATACATGAGATGTATGGGTATTGCATAGTATAATTTTGTAGTAGATGAGATCTATTACTGAAAATTATTTGTGCGGGTAGCAGATGAAATCTGTTACCCGATGTTCCTGTTGCTTCCCGTGAATTTGCGTACTCCTGATCTTGACGGCATGGTGGAATCTAACAAAGTTCTGGCAATCCGCGATCCTTTCATGCTGCTCCTGAGTATGCTGATTGACAGATCAACAAAGTGCTAACAGTTCTTTGGGTTCCACTTTAGTTAAAGAAAGATGGATGTTTCGCAGACGAAGGGCAATGCAGATATGATCTGCACGGGGGTCACGCGTATGACGAAGTTTAGTATGGGGCTCGAGATTTTATTATCTCGTGTTTCATACACCCTGGAAAGTTAATCTAGCAACTTGAAGTATCATACTTGATGATGAACGTTGGTAGCTGCGGTTTAAGTCAAAACCTTAGAAGCCACGTAAAATAAAATTTTGCATAAACCGATTAGAAGCGTCTAACTTGGTTTTGCAGGATGGATTTGCATGTGATGTGGTATAGCAATGCTCATATTAAATTTGATTATGTATGAGATGACTATATGATGTAATTAACATGACCTGCGTGTCATGATTCGGCATGATGGCTGGAGCCATATGATTGCACTTTAATGACCTGCGTGTCAACCTTGTGTAATGCACTTATTTTATTAGCTATAGAGATAGCAATATTATGTGGTGCATCGACAAGGTGGTGGCAATCTTCGCAAAGGTGAACACCGACGCGAATGCCGAAGACGAAGAATACTTGACTTCTCCGTCAGAAGGGGCTATACCATATCATGCTATTATGAATTGCCTGAGATGTTTATCCCTCTTGATGCACCCTTCTTGATTGCGCGGTAGTCGCTTTTTATTAGGGTGATCTCTCACAAAATATCAAGTAGTTAGTGTTCTCCCAAGTGTAGCACCGTCACGGCACCTATCTCTTCGGGGCATTGCATGATCTCCATGGGTGCGAACGATTAGAGAAGTGTGAGGCGGGTGAGTTGAGACCTCGCAGCAAGATCACTTGGTTGTCTTGACGTTCAGGCAGGAAAGTCCTGAGCTCGGAACACACGCATTGAAAGATGAACAAGAATCGCATAGAGATGTGATCGGCAAGTTTGCCTACCGATTGAAGTTCACGCCATGGGTGTTCATCTCGAACCATGACGGTGAATGGAAATGCGGATCTTGAATCACTCACAATCAATTTTGAGAGATGTTGATTTGAGTGGGAGCGCACTGTAGAATTAACTTGTTTAATTCTCAGTGCAATTAATTTTGAACACTGTCTAAGTGTGATTTGCATAATAGTTATAGAATAATGGCTCGCGTTTCCACCTTCCCTGTTAAAATTGAATAAGCTATTAAATATCTGGTTAAAACTTTACGGTTGGTAACGTAATGTGAGGATTGTCCTCAATAGTGCCGAGAAGGACTTTGTCCTATCGCATACTTTCGGTATTCTCCCGCTAATGCTATGGATCATGTGACTCTCGTCCTTCGATCCAAAAGCTAGAATTCTGTTTCAAGTCAAGTGCAATACGTTTGCTTCCATGAGACCCGAACTTCGAAAATTTGGATAGTTATGTGATATTCATGGAATCTGAAAATCATTTTCAGAGACAGACAAAGGCTAAAAGATATGAGATATCCAAAGCAATGTTTGATTGCAAACTATTAGTAAAGGAGTTTACTATGCATTAGACTGATAAGAGAGGGATCCAGGAGAACGCCTGTCATATGATGAAAGGTGAATAAAACAACAACTTAAAGAGAAAGGAAGTGTCCGAAGGGTGTTAGTAAAACTTTCACGCCTAGGAAGTCCGGGGCTAACGCCACTCTTAAGTTGGGTGCTTCTTTTGAGAGTAGGAGAAATACTAAAAGTTAAACTGTTAGAAGTATAATGGCAAAAGGAAAGAAGACTGGAATATCCAGCTCATGTATGAATGTCATACAAGTTTTTGATGTATAGAAGGCTGGTCAGAGATATAGTTCTTGGGAATTATGGTTAAACATGTTAATCACTAATTCTTGGGTATTGTGAGTTAATCACAAAGATACCCGCTCGATTGCATTCTGTTGCAACTCGATGTAAGAACTACTATGGCCTGAAAGACTAGCCAAGAATGAGGTTTAGATACACGCAGGGACATAGTAAATGTTACTATACCTTCCAACGGTGTATTCCCTATGTATTTATTTTCATAATTCATTTTAGAGTTTCACACTCTAGCCCTTTGCATAAGGTATCTTGCAAGAAGGTTATTCATAAGAGAACTTTTGATGTTCGATGTTATGAATAACATAGGGGCCATACTTTCATTATGAATGAGATGTATGTTATGAATATTGATATTAATACATTACCTCTGTATTTACTTTCATAATTCATTTAGAGTTTCATACACTCTAGCCCTTTGCATAAGGTATTTTGCAAGAAGGTTATTCATAAGAGAACTTTTGATGTTCGGTGTTATGAATAACATGAAGGGCCATGCTTCCATACAGGATGGGATGTATGCTGTGAATATTGATGGTAATATGATACATCCATAACACTGACGCTAAATGTCGCAAGACTAAAAGAATACCACATATGTGTGGCACTGCATTTGGTCACATTGGAAAACCCCGCATGGAAAAATCCATTATGATGGATTTTGATGTCGTTTGATTTTGAATCATCTGACACTTGCAACTTTCCTCTAAAAAGTGAAGTGACTGAAATACCGTTCACAGGCCATAAGGAACGAGCAAAGAACATATTGGTGATCATACATTATGATGTGTGTAGTCCAATAAATGTTGTTGCAAGTAGTGGATTTGTCTATCTTCAGAAATGACTCAAGTAGATATATGGATATTTACTTGTTGAGACGTAAGTCTGGATCTTTTGAATTCATTCATAAGGTTTTCAAAAATGAAGTAGAAGTTATTGTAACAAGAAAATTATGTTTCTACAATTCGATTGCAGAAAGGAATATTTGAGTTACAACTTTAGCGAATGTCTGATGAGTTATGAAAGGGGTTTTCATAACTTGCACCTCCCGGAACACCACTGCAAGTGGAAAGTCCGTGAAGATGTAATCGAACCATTTATGACATGGTAAGATCAAAGATGACATAAATAAATTTGCCATTATCCCTTTTATAGAGTGATGCTTTAGAGACTGCGGCTTTTACATTGAAAAGAGCTCCATCGGGTCTGTTGAAATGACGTCATGGTATGGTACGCCCAACCATGTTATATCTTTTCTTAACATTTGGAATATGGGGCTTGTGTAAAAGATTACAAACCTATTCCAAATCAGACAAGTGCTACTTTGTAAGGTTATCCCAAGTCATTGGGTATTTCCCCACCACTATACCGAGGCAAATGGTTTTGCCACAAAAACGGTATGCTTTTAAAGAGAATAGTTCTTACAAAAGGTGAGTGGGAGAACAGTGCAACTCGACGAGATAACTAGTATCTTCGTCATCAGATCAAAGGAAAGGAACCTTGGAAGTGATTCCAGAGTTTCCTACTGCGACTGATACGGAAGCCTCTACATGAGATGTATGGACTTCGGTCGAACTTGCAGCTGAACCACGTAGGCAAAGCTCGTGCAAACCTATCAGGTGCGCAAACGAGATATTGTTGTTAGACAACAGTATACCTACAATACACAAGGAAGCGTTGATGGGCCCTGACTCCGGAATTGGCTAAATGCCAATACAATCCGAGATAGTTTCCATATAAGTGATTCAAGATTAAAATCTTGATACACCTTTCGGAAGATTTTGAGTCTAACGAATATTTATGGAACTAAAAACTGATACGGAAAAAATGTTTATCCATAAAGCTCGACTTGTTGCAATAACAAGTTCAAGTAGTTGACTACGATGAGATTATCTCACCATAGCGATGCTTAAAGTCGGTTCGGGTTGAACTAGCAATTAATACATATTTCAATCATGAGATATGAAACATGGATGACAAAAGGATTTCCATCTGATGGAAATGTAACCTAGGACTTGTATGTGATACAGTCCAAAGTAATTTGTCGATCCAGAGGATGCTAGTAAGTATGCAAACTTCAGAGTTCCAGCGATGGACAGAAGAGAGCAAAGTGGAGTTGGAATCTTCGTTTTTGATGGAATGGTCAAAGGGGTTTGACTTCATCAAATGGGTATCGAAGATGCTTGTGATTCAAGAAAGTAAGTGGGAGCATAATGATATTTCTAAAAACCTTGTGTACTTGACACATTGTTAATTGGAAATAAATTTCTTGACACGAATTAGGACTTCATTTGAAAATAGTTTTTCGATGAAGTGCTTAGGCTAAATAGCCTCAATATTAGGCATGATGATCTATGGAGATAGATTTACCTAATGGGGCTAAACTATGAATACATATTGACAAGATGCTAAAACTTTTTAGCATTGAAAAACGTCAAGGAGTGATTCTTGCCGAAGTCACATGGAAAGAGTTTTTGCAAGACTCGGTGTCCCAAAACACTGATGAGCAAAATACATGATGGTGATTCCACACACTCTTGTGTTTGGATTAATCATGTATTCCATGGTATGTAAAAACAACCAGATATGTCCAATACTCCAAAGTTGTTGCGAGTATAGATACCAAAGTGATCAAAGTACTGATCATAGGACAACAGTGAAAGATGTCATTGAGTACTAGAGTAGTAGTGATGACATGTTTTCTCGCAAGCAGAGATTATGAAGTGCTCGTTGTAAAGTAATTACATCGATACAGTCTTCATCAATGCTCCATGCGATTTTCGATTTAAGTTAAGGGTTTTTGTGTAATACACAATATGGTGGCACGGTAGTTGGAAATTGTTCCAAACAAGATACTGTGGCGAATTCTATAAACAAAGGCTAAGCATGTTGACGCTTAAGAAGCGACAAAGAAGTTGTTGAATCATATAGTTCATTCATGAACTTAGTATGGTTCCAAGATGGCTTTGGTCTATGGGACACTATTGCAGATAGTTGCTCCATAGCTCAGTCTGAGGAATCAGGTTTCGACCAATGATATACACATATGCAAAGCCAAGTCCACACAAAATATGAATTTTGTGAAAGCGTGAAAACGCGAGGATATGCAAAGTTACACACGGAGCTGAAGTCGTCAGATCCGTTGGACATCAGGCTATACCACATGCGAAGCATATTTTACACCGGTATGCCATAGGTGTAAAGTGCATTAGCATTGACTAGATTATTGACTCTAGTGCAAGTGGGAGTCTGTAGGAGATATGCCCTAGAGGCAATAATAAATGTTATTGATTATCTCCCTGTTCATAATTAGGTTTATGTTCCATGCTATAACTGCTATGGTTCTCGAGTCTACAATAACCACGAGGCTCGGAGGAAGACTCATATGCACGTGTGGGATAATAAACGGTAAAATGTATTCCTAGTCAAGCCTCTATGACTGGCTCAAGTATTGCATGATGATCCTGTTTTCCTGATCATGGGCATGGCTATGCCGGCAATTTTGAGGGCACAATTGTTGGTAGAACACTTTTGTTGAATCGACCCGATTGATGTTATGCTATGAGATACATTCGTCATAAGTTTATGGTTAATAACACAGAGAAGTTAATGTTTGCATAATTCCTTAGACCATGAGAGTGTCGAGTTTCTTCATGCTTGCTTCATGAACTTTGGGGTTTGTTAAACGTCATCCGTAAATGGGTGGCTATTACGGCGGCTTACGGGTTCATGGAAAAGTATGTCAAGGGACTTGATAGCTCAAGATTGGGATTTGCTCCTCTGACAATGGAGAGATATCTCTGGGCCCTCTCGGTGTTACGGTATCCATCATCGTCTGGCCAGACTCAAGGTGATTTGATCACAGGGATGCCGGAACACGGGAACGAGAAAAGAGAACAATACCGGCAACGAGGTAACTGGCATTGTGGACAAGTGTTGATCCACGAGGATGCCGATGTTTCTCACCTCAGGTAATTGTAACATATCGCGAAGCAACAGGAATAGCTCACGGCAACTGGAGGTTCACTCGAATATTTATTCGTGTGGGTATAGGGATTGATATGGGTGTCCACGGCTCCGATGTTGATCATTGATCGGAAGGGGTTCCGGGTCATGTCTATGCTTCACCGAACCTATAGGGTCACACGCTTAAGGGTCATCTATCTGCTGAATACTAGACAGGGAGTCTGAGAGAAAAACACCGAAAAAGTTTCGGACGCCGGAAAAGTTTCGGACAGCGGAAAAGTTCCGCAGAGAAAGGTCACCGGATGAGTTCCGGTGAAACTGAAAAGTTGTTTCAGAGGATACCATAAAGTCAAATTGGTTTTGGCACATGCCTGATAATTCTTGGAGGGTGCCAGAATCATTCTGGAAACTTTCTGGAATTTTCCGGGATGAAAACCGGAAATGTTCCGGAGCTGCCGAAACCGCTTCAGATGCTTTTCGCAGATGAAATCACTAAACCGGAATTGTTCCGGCTTGCGTTGAAAATTATTTTGGTGGGTACTAGAATTGTTCTAAGCCCACATGAATATTTTCAGTTCGATCAGACGCTGAAAAATGTCGTCGTGAATAGTGAAAGTGCTTTTTGGGATATTTTTGGAAAGCCACCTTTTGGGGCTTTGCTCCAAAAGATCTTGGGGATGACATGGATGGATAGGGGCCAATTTTGGGGCCCCACATGAGGGTGTGGCCGGCCACATGGTGGACTCCTTCATGGAGTCCCCCTTGTTCCTTGGTTTCACCTTTTAGGTCCTTGGGAAGGACTCCTTTCCATGTGGGTTTTGGGTCTTCTTGTAAAACCACCCTACCCCTTGGGTTTCGTATAAATAGGAGGTGTGTGGGCTGCTATAAGACACATCCTTACTCTCATACACAAGCCATGCATGATCTGGCATTCTCTCTCCCTCCCAGCGAAATAGTTTCGTAGAGCCGAAAGGCTGTCTGGGTTCCGGCAGGAACTAGTTCTGGACGGCGAAGCCCTGCCGGATAGATGACACCGTATGTGTGCAACTCTGTAGAGAGATCGTAGTTTCGGTCTTAGTTCGAGAGTGCCTCCCGAAGGGCTGTCCGTGTGACCGTCCGAGTTTTGGAGGTCCTCCCGAAGGGCTGTCCGAGTGACAGTCCGAGTTTCGGAGGTCCTCCCGAAGGGCTGTCCGCGACACCGTCCGGGGGACTGTCCGACCGCCTCCCGGAGGGCTGTCCGCGGGGCAGATGAGGGTATACATCCTCGCGGTTGGGAGGTTGTAAATCCTAGCTGCGGGGATCTGCACCACCGTTCGTCATCGACTCTACTTCCGCTGCGCTACGAGTCGGTAACGAAAACGATCAAACCTTGTATGCAGTCTCCATAGTGGTCCTGGGCTGGTGCGTAGGTCGGAAATTTTTTGTTTTCTGTCTCGTTCCCCAACAGGAATGCACAGTGCGACGATGTTCCGTGTCAGATGGTCTAAGGACGTCGTAAGAGAAAACACGTATTTCACTACCATGTCTATACCCGACGCGAAGAGCGCAACCGTGAACGTTAACGTCATCGCCAAAACTGAGCCATCGGTACACGCTAAGCACGTGACACAATGCTTCTTCATAACCGACCCGACCAATCTCAGCCGTGTTGTCGTGAGGAGAGGGAAAAGGAGCATCGTCGGAATGGATGGAGTCGCCAACGAGGAAGACTATGACCAATACGGCAACCCGATGAGGGAAGATGACGATGACGATGAAGCATACGTGAAAAGAAGAATCAATACTACATTACGTAAGAAAGATCGTACTCCATGGTTCCGGAAAAGTCACAAGGAGGGGCTCAATTATTCGGCAACGAACAAGAAAGGGAAGAAGCTCAATGTGAAACATCGTCGACGCAGCTGAGAAACCATCATTTATATTTATGTATCTATTTTGTGTACGCACTTAAGTAACCGTTATCGGTCAACTGATATGTTACCACCACATGCATGGTTCCGGTGATATTCGCGCAGTGTGGGAGGAAGACGCCGTCGTCGGGAGAAAAACAAAAAAAAACAAATACAAAAGGGAGAAAGCAATACAAAAGAAAAAGAAAAGTAAACAGAAAAGAAAAGGAAAATAATAAAAAGAAAAAGAAAAGTAAACATAAAAGAAAAGAAAACTTGTCAGTAGCGCTGAATTATTAACCAGCGCTATAGCTAACGTAGTTATAGCGCTGTATCCTAATACAGCGCTACTACTATGTGTAATTTAGAATTAAAAAAACTAAAAACTAAAACAGTTAGCAGTAGCGCTGGATCCTAACCAGCGCTATAGCTAATATAGCTATAGCGCTGGATACTAACCAGCGCTACTACTATGTTGAGCTAACCGCCACCGCGCGGGCTCAAATTTTGCCAAGTGCCAACACTCTCCCACCATTCCCCCTCCTCTCTGCCCCTGCGCGCCGCCGTCGCCCCTGCCCGCCGTCGTCGCCCCTTGACGTCGGCCGGCCCGAGCCCCTGATCGCCCTCGGCCTCGACGCCGGCCTGAGCCCCTGCCCGCCCTCGACCTCACCGCCGCCGCCGCCCTCGACCTCGCCGCCGCCGCCCTCTCCCCTGCCCGCCCTCGACCTCGACGCCGGCCCAAGCCCCTGCCCGCCCTTGACCTCACAGCCGCCGCCGCCCTCGCCGCCGACCGCCCGAGCCCGTAAGCCTCTCCTTCTCCTCTCCCCTGCCCTCCTCTCTCTCTCTCTGTGATGAACCCTAGCTAGTTACTGTGATGAACCCTAGCTAGCTACTGTTTAGTGCATTGTATGTATATCTTGCAGATGCGATGTGGGCTAGGCTGCGAGTCAGGTTGGTTTCTTCTTGGACTAGTACCTCCAAGAAAAGAGAGGGAGAGAGTTTAATCTTGTATTGATTTGGTCACTGATATCTGTCATCAGTCATACCAAACAGTAGGTAATCTGTTAATTTCTATGGGGAAAATTCAGGTCCTGTAGAACTAGTCTAGAGACTGAAAGCAGACTGTATTTGCCTGTTAACAGTCAGCTGGTCCTGTTAACAGTAGGTTTTTGGGTTTTGAAAAGACCACTATTTTGTAATGTTTAGTGAGGTCATTTCACTATGTGCTCCTGTGATGCTCATATGTCATTGATGTTATATGATATATGTCATTGATGTTATATGATTTTCCAATGTTGGTTGAATGTCGAAGAATATCCGAGTGGCCTATGTTTTGCCGGAATGTTGATTCATTTCCGTTCCGGCAAATTTCAGGCGCTCCATATGTCCACTTTTTAGCAAAGGTCATGCCAAAAATTTCCGTGATTTTCGGCATGACTTGTGCTAGAAACTAGGACATATGGAGTGCCAGGGATTTGCCGGGGGGAATGAATCAACATTCTGACCAAATATAGGCCCCTTTTTTCTCTTCATTATATCTTTTATTTACAATTGTAGAATAGAAAACATGTCTAGCCACGACGAAGCTGGGGGTTCTGCTCGCCTCGACGAAGCCGGGGGTTCTGCTTGCCTCGACGAAGAAGACCCCATCGAGGCAGCAAATCACTATTTCGATTACCTGGACAAACACCAGATGGGGGTGCATGGTGGCGGCAGTGGCACCAACCCCGACACCGACACCGGCACCAGCACTGGCACCAGCACCGACACCACCCCCGAGACTGGCAACGATGCGGTCGTAGCCGGTAAAGCACCGAAGCAGAAGAGGACACGAAAACCAAACGAGCTCGGCATCGGACAAATTGTGGTCACGGAGATGCACCCCAAAAAATTAGAGCCAACGGCGCCGGAGGAAGCGCGCAAGAAATGGGGCAATCAACTAGGATGCATCCTCAGGGAAACCGCCAACATCAATGACGAGAAGTTGAAGAAGATACCACATATGGAGCACATGCTCCTAAAGAAGTTGCACAACAGGTTCCTTTTCCCCGGCCGCACAGAAAGCAAAGAACCGTGGGATGATGACGCCATGAAAAAGATAAACAGCAAGGCGATGGTGTCGTTCACCAACGACTTGTCCGCCTGGAAAGTTCGGGTGAAAAAAGCGATTAAGAAGAATGAACCGTGGTCCAAGATTCATGCTGAGAATCCGACACTTACGGAAGAGGACTTTGAAAAATTCAAGGAGACTTGCGCTAAAGATGAAACCAAGGAAAAGTCTGAGAAAATGAAGGCGCTCCAGGCCAGGAACACGCCTCCCCACCGCCTCGGAAGCCGTGGTCACGAGGGGAAGAGGCACGTATGGGCCAAGGAGGACGACGAACGTGAAAGTCACGGAATCCCAGACCCCTTGGCTGAGTTCACCGACCCGCAGGAGCGTGACTGGATCAGGGCCCGGTACAAGTGGGACCCCGTCAAGAAGATCTTTTACACGGATCCGAACACGAGGGAGTTCATGAGACTTCTGGTAATGGTTATATTCCCACATTATCATATTAGCTTCCAATCAATTGGACTACAAGTTTTGTCACATTATTAGTAAACCATCCACGTTCCTTTTGCAGAAAGAGCAGCACCAAAAGGCAGCCGAAAGCGACGAGTCGTCACAGTCGTCGGCGAGGCCCAAGTGGGACACCCCATTCAACCGGGCCATGAACATACTGAAAAAGGTCCCGGAGGCCAAACCGCTGTCCGGTGGACGTGTGCACGCCGTCGGAGATGGCGCCTGGTGGAAGACGTGCTACAGCGAGGAGCCAGAGGAAAGAAGGAAGAGACGGGCGCTCAACCAGCAGACCATCGATGAGAAGGTCGCGATTGCGGTCAATAAGACCAAAGCTGATACCAAAGAAGAGTTGCGCGGGGAAGTCCATGTAGCGGTCAATGAAGCGGTGGCTGGCGTCACGGCTAACTTCCAATCTGCAATTATTACCAACTTGATTCCGGCAATTATCGATTGGCATAAGAACAATCCAGAGAAAGGGGCAGAGGACTTTCCCCTTCCCAGCTACGTCGGGAGCAATTCGGTGAACATCACACCACCAACACCTGCTGAAGCAACCGCAAAAGGTCCCGCTCCTGTTCATAGCAGCCCGACCTCCGTCTCTGGCATGCTCGTCGGGCCTTCGTCTATGGCTGAGCTCGACGCCCTCATGGTAATTACGCGTCATACCCTTTTCACCAGCATGTCTATATAGTCTTCCGTTTCAGTTGCCTTTCCGATGTTTGACGTCGCAGACATGTCTTCGTAGGCCAACGATACCCCGTGCACCCTACTGTACGACATCAAGGGCCAGAAGGTGGCCGTGGGAAAGGCAACGATCGTGAAGCCGAAGGACCGCATGTTCCACAACCGAGAGATGCCCGATGGTGTCTTCAAGGTTAACGTGGCCAGTGTCTTAGCGGGCTTCGAGGATTTGCCTGCTCCGGTACCAGTCGATGACGAGGAGACCCCTCAATGGATTGGCGCATGCAAGAGCTGGTTCTTGCCTTGGCCGAAGACTCTTCTTCGTGTCGAGGCGCCCAGTATCACACCAACGACAGCACCTCAAGAAGGTATGAACACCACCCCACCTACCAAATTACCTGCACCTGTCGTGGCGGGTGATAGCGGACGACGCGAGGGAGAGCCTCAATTACTGCCAGATGACGTCGCCCCCGTTGTCGAAGAAGCAAATGCTGATGATGACATGGAGGAGGATGATGATGACCCAGACAAGTATTTCAACACCGCCTATGATGATGGAGGATTGATGGCTCACGACGACGAAGACTCAGGCTATGAGCGTGGAGATGATGACTTGATGCTGCCTGATTTGCTGGAGCCAGAACGTCCTAAGGCGGAATGCAAAAAGTCTCTCTTCAAGCGATCCTCGCAGGAGACGCCTCCAGATGCCGCCTCTACCTAGCAACCCGAGGGCCGTCCACTGATGAGCCCGACGACACTGGGGGTGGTGGTTAGGGAAGGTATGGTGGGCTCACTACCGCCACCCGCCAAGAAGCAAAGGAGGAGACTTGACAAGAAAGGCCCTAAAGGCGCCAGAGCTGCTTCAAGCAGCCAGCCGGCACCTCCAGTACTACATAGTCGCGGTCTTACAGAACAATGATCTAAGGAGACTCCATGAAGATGTGCTGGCCAAAGAGAAAAGCCTTCTCATCTCGGAAAAACCAGGATACCCGCTTTACGCGGCTCAGGTGCCGAGTGGGAAGTTGTACGTCCAGGGATGGCCCGCGGATAAGTTCATCCTACGATTTGACTACATCGATGACATGTTCCACATGACCAAGCTGGATTTCCAGTTCATCGTCATGTATGCGCTGTATCTCAACTACTTCATCAGGATCGAGAACATAAAATATATCTGCGTCGCAGACCCGTACCATATGCACGAGAGCTTCTTGGCAGTCTGCAAAGAGCACCGTGACTATGCGAGCAAGTACCTAGGCGGCTTCATGATCGCTAATAAGGACAAGGAAGGGATTCTCCTGCCTTATCATCCCACATAAGTCGTCCGCGCATATCCTTTTGTAAGTGTTAATCATTCCTTTGCAAGCATGGAGGCTAATTTGTGGTGTACTTAATTTGCGCGACGGGGGGGGGGGGGGGGCGCCGTCCTCATCGTTCTGTACCCACAATACTCCCATGCTATGTACTTGGACTCATCGAAGAACATCAAGAAAAAGGATTACACGCACATAAAGAGTGTTCTCGATAGTGCACTGTTAACCTTCAGCATGTCTGGTGGATATATCAAGGTGAAAAAGTACAGGAAGAACGGGCTGGCTTTCGGCCATAAGACCGACTTCTGCTGCATCCAGCAACCGCACGACAGTAAGGCTGATGGATTCTACCTCATGCATCACCTGCTCGAGTATAGAAGGGATAATCAACGCCTTCGCATGTCACCTACTTCCAACGATGCCGAGATTGTCAACTGGGCCACAAATATAGGAAGGACACCGGATCATCGAATCCGAGCTGACTTTTATCACGTACAGTGTGAACTTGCCCAAGTGATCATGAAGCTGGTCCTCGAACCAACAGGGTTGTTCTACTATGGGCCAGCAATGACGCGGGATGATGTCCAAGCACTGCTAATCGCTCAGCGTCTGGACCTGAAGCCTTTCAAGAAGCTCGGGTGCTTGCTCCCTGACTATGAACATTGGACCGCCGACATGGAGGACTGATTGTCGATGACAATATATGTGTCACTAATGTCTTTCTATCGCAAAACTTTGAATTTATGCACGGCAAAGCTATGTGATGTAATTAAACCGTGGTCCTGAACTAGCGTAGATCGCTCTAGTTAATTAGTTTGGGTAGTTGGAACTTCGTTATTTATGTTTACTATATAGATTTCTTGTATTTTGCTAACTCTGTCTCTTCGTGTTTCTCAAGTACATTAAGTTGCATATTATCGATGAATTTATCAACTGACGATGCAGGTGCATAGATCAGAGATGGCGAAGGAGTGCTATGTTGTATTCGTTGGGAAGGTTCCAGGAGTGTACCGCCACTGGCCAGACGCTCAGGCTCAGGTGAACGGGTACTCGGGCGCTAGCCACAGAGGGTTCGACACTAGAGCCGAAGGGGAGAATGCTTACTTGAGGTGGACGCTCAAGCAAGAGAGGGAGCGGAACCGCCGGTGCCTCAAGTACTACATAGTCGCGGTCTTGCTCATGTTGATCGCTCTTCTCTTCTACATCATGGTTTAGATAGAGATGATGAAACTTGTGTGTGTGCCATGACCATGCAGTTGCACTTATTCGAGACATGACATGACTTTTGTGTATCGCTATTTTCGAGATGTGATGATATTTGTGTTGAATGATGATGATGATGGTATGACGAGACTACTTTATGTGTATGATATGATGAGAATATTGTATGTTTATTGTGATCTGATGAAACTACTTTATAGAGCCTGTACAAATACATCACAAATACGTAGAGGGGGGTATGAATCTGTGAAAGTAGGAAGACTAGCAGCAGCGCTGGATTAGCATATAGCAGCAGCGCTGGCCATCCTACAGCGCTACAGATAGTTATCAGTAGCGCTGGTCAGTGCAGCGCTACTGCTAACTGTACTTATCAGTAGCGCTTCTCTAACCAGCGCTACTACTACAACTTAGCTATAGCGCGTTAGCAGTAGCGCTGGACCTAGCGCTACTGCTATATGTATTTCCAGCGCTACTAGTAGGCTTTCTCCTAGTAGTGTTGGATGAGTACTCACGGTTGCTTTGCTACCTTTTTCCCCCTACCCAATTGCTGCGATCAGATGACGGAGCCCCGGAGACAGCAGATCCCGTCAATGACTACTACTACCCTGGCGGAGCCTACTACTATGTGGAGACCGATGACCAGGAGTAGTTCAGAGGCTCCCAGGCAGGAGGCCTGTGCCTTTTTGATCTGGATGTCGTTGTTATGCTCAGCCTTCTTAAGGCAACCTTGTCTAATTATGTTTGTACTCAGATACTGATGCTTTCGCTGACTCTTGTATTCGAGCCCTCGAGGCCCCTGGCTTGTAATATAAAGCTTGTATTATTTTATTTTGTGTCTAGAGTTGTGTTGTGATATCTTCCCATGAGTCCCTGGGCTTGATCGTGCGCATTTGCATGTATGATTAGTGCACGGTCAAGTTGGGGGCGTCACAAGTTGGTATCAGAGCCGGCTGCCTGTAGGAAGCCCCTTTCCAACTCCTTGGCCGAAGTTGAGTCTAGTCTTTGAAAAACTATTTTGCTAACCTTGTTGTGTGGCTTACGGGCCCACATCGCCAATGGTTGGGTTTAGAATCTTTTATTCCTCTCCTTTACTTTGGGACTCTGATCTCTCTTCTATTCGGGTTAAAGATTTTACTAACTCTAACATTAGGTTCTCGTGATCACATCAATCCGGAGAGCTGGATTATCTCCAACTATTCCTTTGAATGTATGATGTACGGTTCACGCACTGTCAGTTGACATCAATGAACTCCTTGAACTTAAGGAGGAAATTGACAAATCACTTCGCAAGGGTTTCATTCGTCCAAGTTCCTCTGCTTGGGGAGCCCCTTCTCTCTTTGTTAAGAAGAAAGATGGTATGAACCGGTTGGTCCAAGATTACCGACCTATCAACCAGGCAACCATACAGAATAAGTATCCGCTTCCTCGGATCAACGATCTATATGATAAACTTGCCGGTTCCTCCATATTCTCTAAACTTGATCTGAGGTTGGGATACTACCAGATCCGAGTTCGTGAAGAGGATATTCCGAAGACTGCTTTCGTTACTCGCTATGGTTCATATGAGTACACCGTCATGTCCTTTGGTTTAACCAATGCTCCAACAACGTTCTCTCGATTGATGAATTATATCTTCATGGATTACCTCGACAAGTTCGTCGTGGTTTATCTGGATGATATCCTGGTATAATCCAAGAATAAAGAAGAACATGCTGAACATCTTCATCTTGTACTGGAAAAGCTTCGAGAGCATCAGCTATATGCCAAATATTCCAAGTGTGAATTCTGGTTATCCGAAGTGACCTACCTTAGTCATGTGATTTCCAAGGATGGTATTGCTGTCAACCCAGAACGAGTTCAGGCTATTCTTGACTGGACTCCTCCGAAGAATGTTAAGCAAGTCAGGAGTTTTCTCGGACTCGCCAGCTATTGCCACCACAATTTTCTCATATCCACAATGTCTTCCATGTGTCGCAACTTCGTCGTTGCTTCAAGGATCCGCACCGTGCAGTGGATCATGAGATGCTCGAATTGCAAGATGATCTCTCTTATAAGGAGCATCCGATCCGCATTTTGGATCAAGCTGAACGTCGGATCCGTTAGAAGGCAATCAAGTTCCTTAAAGTGTAGTGGTTGAATCATACTAAAGATGAAGCCACTTGGGAACGCGAGGATCGTCTTCATGAAGAATACCCCGATCTTTTCCTTTCTACCTCTTAATTCTCAGGACGAGAATTTCTTTTAGAAGAGGAGAATTGTAACACCCCTATGTAATGAGCTACACTGATCCTTCATGATTATGCTAAGTCACCTTGATTTGCAATGCTTGATCACTATGGATTCATATCTCATTTCAAACTCCACCTCTGAATCCAATTCAATTTGCAAGTGAAATTTGAAGTTGCACAATAGTTGCTGCCAAATAGTTCACCATTTAGCAAATATTCCATAACAACTATTTGTTAAGGAATACAACATCTCTTATTTGCTTAATTGGGCTCTAGCAATTAAAACAGTGCCAAATCAGCATATTTAAATGCTTTTCCAATTATGAAAAATTCAAACAAATTCATATGCCTCCCAAACTTTTTGTGGTAGTGCCAAATAATGCAATGTATTTATGTGGCAAGTTTCACATTTTACAAAAATCATTTGCTATCGAAAGAAAATGCGAAAAAGAAAAGAAAAAGGAAATGCCTAACTAACTACTGTGCACCTGGGCCCTAGTTGCCACAGTGCACCAAAGCCCAGCCCACCACGGCCTTTCCCCCACCCCTGGACAGAGGCAGAGAAGCCATGGCGCTGTGCACGCGCGCACACTGTCCACGCCACCGATTGTCGCCGTGTCGATCATCCACCGGCACCCCGAGGAGTATAAGGCCCTCTCCGACGCGTGAGAAAAACTCTAGACCAGCCTTTCCTCCTTCCTCGCTCGTCCTCTTCCGTTTTCTTCGTTCCTGAGCTTGAGGTCGCCGCACCACTGTCGTCCACGCACTCCGGAGCCTCCCCTCATCACGCCAACATGTCCAGGCAATCCCTCGTCGTCGACTCCTTTGCCTACACGCATCGGTTCGAGTAGGGGCGCACCAGAAGCTCGCCATCGCCGCCATCTTCGCCCACAGCCGCCACATCTCGCCGTCGAGTCCGTTGCATTCCGGCCACCCCGCGCTCCCTAACCATGTCTACAGGCTCCGTGGTGACCTTCTCCCCCGACCCCCCTGCTTTGCCCCCTCGATCCACTCTGTTAGCCGCCGTTTCCGTGCTCGCCGTGGACGCCATGGACGCACTGCTCTGCTGCTGCTGCACTACTGCTGCTCCTTGCTACTGTGCTGCCGCTACTAGCTACTGCTCTTGTTGCTTGTGCTGCTGCTTAGAACTGCGGCTGCTGCTGCTGGCGGCTGCTGCTGCGAGCTACTAGCTGCTGCCGCCGCTGCATACTGCTGCCGTTGCTGCTCTGTGCGCTGCCGCTGCTGCCGTTTGCTCTGCTGCTGCTGCGCTTCCCCCCTGCTAGCTGCTGCTCCCGCTGCCTGCCGCCCGCCACTGCTGCTGCCTTGGCCGCCCTCGCACGTGTCGCGCCGCAGCCGCCCGCACCCGCCTGCTGCCGCGCAAGCCCAGCCGTGGCCACTGGCGGCTGGTGCCACTGACCAGTGGGCCAGCCCGTTTAATTAGGACTAAGAAATAATTAGTTTAGGACTAATTAGTCTAATCTAAACAATTAAACCTGTTGCTAAAATATGTCCCACTGACATATGGGACCCACATGCATTGTTCACCCTTTGACCAAGTCAACAGTCAAGGCTAACTCAGCAGTTGACTGGGTCCACTGGACCCACCTGTAAGCCACTCTGCTGGGTAAACACTTGGATACACATAGCATTTTCTGATTTAGTTTGAATTAATAATAATTCCAGAAAATCATTAAAACTTCGAAAATTCTTATAAAATAATCCGTAACTCGGATGAAAATAATTTATATATGAAAAATGATCAGAAAAATAAGACGAATCCGAATATGCCATACACATACCTGTCACATGCCTCCAATACTACAAACATGGAACCTTCCCCTCCGGATCGTCTGTCCGATAATTGCCTAAAACCGGGAAAATATTCCCAGATATTTTCCCGCTCCGTCTGTAACATGTAGCACTGCGTTAGCTCACCCCTAGCACATCATACTGCCATGTCATGCATTGTGCTGCATTTGTTTGCTTTGTATTTATTGTTTCTTCCCCCTCTTCTCTCCGGTAGACCCCGAGACTGCTGTTGACCCCGAGTACGACTACGCCCCTGACGTCCAGCCCCTTTCAGCAGAGCTTCCAGGCGAACAAAAACCCCTTGATCATTCCTATATCGCCCATTCTTTCTCTCTCGTGCTTGCATTAGATTTCGCTACAATATTCGATAGCTCCTATTCTGATGCATAGCCTGATTTTGTAACTGATGTCTACTATGCAACTTTATTCTTGTAGACTCGTGTTGGGCCTCCAAGTGTAGTGTTTTGTAGGACAGTAGGAAATTTCCCTCAAGTGGATGACCTAAGGTTTATCAATCTGTGAGAGGCGTAGGATGAAGATGGTCTCTCTCAAACAACCCTGCAATCAAATACAAGAAATCTCTTGTGTCCCCAACACACCCAATACAATGGTAAATTGTATAGGTGCACTAGTTCGGCGAAGAGATGGTGATACAAGTGTAGTATGGATAGTAGATATAGGTTTTTGTAATCTGAAAAATAAAAAAACCAGCAAGGTAGAAAGTAACCTAAGTGAGCACAAACGGTATTGCAATGCTTGAAAACAAGGCCTAGGGTTCATACTTTCACTAGTGCAATCTCTCATCAATGCTAACATAATTGGATCATATAACAATCCCTCAACGTGCGATAATGAATCACTCCAAAGTTCCTATTCACGGAGAATATAAGATAGAAATTGTTGTAGGGTACGAAACCACCTCAAAGTTATTCTTTCCGATCAATCTATTGAGCTATTCCTATAAGTGTGACAAACAGCCCTAGAGTTCATACTAGAATAACACCACATGATACACATCAACCAACTCTAATGTCACCTAGAAACTCCAATGTCACCAGAAGTATCCGTGAGTTGATTATACGATATGCATCAAACAACTTCAGATTCATAATATTCAATCCAACACAAAGAACTTCAAAGAGTGCCCCAAGATTTCTACCGGAGAAAGTAGGATGAAAACGTGCATCAACCCCTATGCATAGATTACCCCAATGTCACCTCGGGAATCCGTGAGTTGAGTGTCAAAACATATATCAAGTGAATCAATATAATACCCCATTGTCACCACGGGTATTCATATGCAAGACAAACATCAAGTGTTCTCTAATCCATAAAAATATTCAATCCGATAATAGTGAACCTCAAAGGTAAAAACTCAATTCATCACAACGAGATAGAGAGGGAGAAACACCATATGATCCAACTATATTAACAAAGCTCGCAGTACATCAAGATCATGCCAAATCAAGAACACAAGAGAGAGAGAGAGAGAGATCAAACACATAGCTACTAGTACATACCCCTAGCCTCGAGGGTGAACTACTCCCTCCTCGTCATGGAGACCGTCGGGATGGTGAAGATGGCCTCCGGTGATGATTTCCCCCTCTGGCAGGGTGCCAAAAAAGGCTTTAGATGAGATCGTGGAGGCACAGAGGCTTGCGGCGGTGGAGTCAAAGTTCTAGGGTTATTTCTGGGGGTTTTGGTATTTATAAGAATTTTTGGCGTTGGAATCACACGAAGAAGGGCCACAGGGGGCCCATGAGGCACCAGGGCGCGCCTGGGGGGGGGGGGGTGGCGCGCCCAGGTGGCTTGTGGGGCCCCTGTGGGTCTTCTGCTGCTCCCCTGAAAGCTTCCTGGGTCTGTTTCCTTCCAAAAAAAATCATCAAAAAGTTTCGCTGCATTTGGACTTCATTTGATATGGATTTTCTGGAAAACCAAAAACAAGTAGAAAACAACAACTGGCACTGGGCACTAGGTCAATATGTTAGTCCATGAAAATCATATAAAATCCATATAAAATTGCACCGAAAACATACAAAACTATAATAAACATGGCATGAATACTTCATAAATTATAGATACATTGGAGACATATCAGCATCCCCAAGCTTAATTCCTGCTCGTCCTCGAGTAGGAAAATGATAAAAGAAATAATTTATGAAGTGTGAATGCTAGCATAGTGCATAAGTTTGATCAATGATAATTTCAATCAATTTTCCTAGCATCATAACAGCAACTCTTTCTCATAAAACTCATCATGGTAAAGTAGCAATGCATTCACTTGTTATGGTTCAAACAATGCATTCTCTTGGAACTTAACAACCTATGTTCTTAGTCACCAAACAATTGCAATTCAACTTATTTTCAACAAAGTCTAAGTAAGAGCTCCACATACTCAATTATCATATACTCTTCTATGATTGCTAGTACTCAAAGCATATTTTTAGAACAAATGGCATCCATCGAACACAGAGAAAGATAGGGGCTTAATGTTTCGCCTCCCAACTTATTTATCATAGAGATAATTATCAACAATAATAATTCATGATCAAATATATTTGACTGGCCATATGTGCCTGGATCTTTCCCCACCACATGATGCTTGCGAACTAGAGAATAATTAAGGTTGAAATGAGAAGTAATACTATTGACTCTTGCATAAAAGTAAATACTTAAAGTAAAAGATAGGCCCTTCGCTGAGGGAAGCAGAGGTTGTCATGCGTTTTTTTATTTTTGGATGTGCAAGCCCTTAATGCAAAGGAACGTCACGTTATATTGCCCCTTGTGATAGCAACCTTTATTATGCAGTCCGTCGCTTTTATTTCTTTACCATCACAAGTTTGTACAACGCTTATTTTCCCTTGCAATAAAAGATCATACATATTTTAGGAACAATTTTTATTGCTTTTTGCACCGATGACAACTTACTTGAAGGATCTTATTCAATCCATAGGTAGATATGGTGGACACTCATGGCAAGAAACTGGGTTTAAGGATTTTTGGATGCACAAGTAGTATCTCTACTTAGTATGAATTTTTGGCTAGCAAAAGATCCTAAGCAAGCACCACATGTTGGAGGATCCATAACAATATAACTTCTATGCAAATATTCCCAAACATAACTCATTACGTTGTCTTCCTTGTCCAACTTCAACTAATTTGCTCAAGTTTGAAAATAATTAATGGGTATTCACAATCATAAAAGATGTCCAAGATAATATATTTATATGTGAAAGTTCTCTTCCTTATACCAATCATTCATGAATTGCTTGTATGGCCAATATTGTGATTGTCAAGCTTCAATAGATTTCACTTTCTAAACCCAATGTGAAACTACTACTAGGCATGATACAAGCATATGAAGCACATATAATTTCAACTTTATGATATTCAATTCTTCCACAATTTACTCATAGGATATAAGTGAAGCACAAGAGTAAATGACAAACTACTCCAAAAAGATATAAGTGAAGATCAAATGAGTAGTTAAGTAAATAGGTAGCTATGTGAGGACTCTCTATCATTTAAAAATTTCAGATCTTAAGTATTTTATTCAAACAGCAAAGAAAACAAAATAAAATGACATTCCAAGAATAGCACATCTCATGTGAAGAAGCAAAAACTTAGGCTCAATCAAGACTAACCGATAATTGTTGATGAAGAAAGGTGGGATGCCTACCGGGGCATCCCCAAGCTTAGATGCTTGAGCCTTCTTGAAATATTAACTAGGGATGCCTTGGGAATCCCCAAGCTTGAGCTCTTATGTCTCCTTAATTCCTCTCATATCACGGTTTCTCTAAATCTTAAAAACTTCATCCACACAAAACGCAACAAGAACTCGTGAGATAAGTTAGTATAAATCAACTCAAAACCTTAACATTCTCTACTGTAACAAATAACTAAAATTATAATTAAACATTGCATACTAAATGCCTCTGCTTATTTAATACTCCTATCCACAAATAGAAACATTAAACAAGCAACATATGCAAACAATGCAACTATAACCGAAATCTGTCTAAACAGAACAGTCTGTAAAGGGTGAATAAGAATTCACACTTCCCTAACTCCAAACATTCTGAAAAATTACCACGTGACAGAGAACTCATGCATTCTTACTGTGTAAAAATTTCATATTTTTATCATGTTCTGACTATTCAGGAATATTCTGAACATAACAGAAAACTTTCTGTTTTCAAACAGCAACACATAAACTTGCAAACTGAGCATGGTAAAGGCTATAATTGGCAATTTATTGAACTAAAAGATACAAAACATGATTATTAATAACAGCAAGCAAATCTCACAAAAACAAAATGATGCTCCAAGCAAAACACATATTATGTGACGAATAAAAATATAGCTCCAAGTGAGGTTACCGATAGTGTTGAAGACGAAAGAGGGGATGCCTTCCGGGGCATCCCCAAGCTTAGTTGCTTGGGCCTTCCTTGAATATTACCTTGGGGTGCCTTGGGCATCCCCAAGCTTAGGGTCTTGCCACTCCTTATTCTCCTCATATCGATATCTCACCCAAAACTTGAAAACTTCAATCACACAAAACTTAACGGAACTTGTGAGATAGGTTAGTATGATAAAAATAAATCATACACTTAGGTACTGTCAAGACAAGATTCATAATTGTTCTCACATAATTCCTACTGTATTCTATCATTTCCACAATTTATATCTCATAATATAAGCTATGGAAACACTAAAACAAGCAAACTATGCAATAAAAACAGAATTTGTGAAAAACAGAACAGCATGTAGTGAGTGATTTAAAAACCATACTTCTGTACCTCCAAAAATTCTGAAAAATTAATAAAACGTAAAAAATTTGTAACCCAATACTTTTTAAAAATTTCAGAATTTTCTCACACTCCAGTACAGAATATAAATTCCAGCACTGGACGCAAAAGTTTCTGTTTTTGCACAGAATCAAGTCAACTATGTTCCACACTATCCCAAAGGCTTTACTTGGCACATTATTGAAACAAAACATATGAAACATGATTACTACAGTATATTAATCATGTTAACACACAAAAATAGTAGGTATAAGTATTGGGTTGTCTCCCAACAAGCGCTTTTCTTTAATGCCTTTTTAGCTAGGCATGATGATTTCAATGATGCTCACATAAAAGTAAAGAATTGAAACACAAAGAGAGCATCATGAAGCATATGACTAGCACGTTTAAGCCTAACCCACTTCCTATGAATAGGGATTTTGTGAGCAAATAGTTTATGGGAGCAAGAATCAACTAGCATAGGAAGGCAAAATAAGCATGACTTCAAAACTTTCAACACATGGAGAGGAAACTTGATATTATTGAGATATGTAAAAGCATATGTTCCTCTCTCATAATAATTTTCAGTAGAATCATGAATGAATTCAACAATATATCCATCACACGAAGCATTCTTGTTATGATACATAAGCATAGAATTTTTATTACTCTCCACACAAACAATTTTCTTCTCATTCATAATAGTGGGAGTATCGTATGAAACTCGAATACTATAAATTGTTTCCACATTAAAATAGTGATGTTCAGTAAAAGGATTTTCATAATTATAACAAGTATTATAATAATAATCATCACTATTTTTCATAACATAAGTATCATCACAATAATCATCATAGATAGGAGGCATGTCATCATCATAATAAACTTGCTCATCAAAAGTAGGGGGAATAAAAAGATCATTTTCATCAAGCACAGCATCCCCAAGCTTAGGGCAAATGTTATTTGCAGCAAATAAATTCTCAAACATATCATTCCAATCAAACATAGCATCCCCAAGCTTGTTGGTTTGCATATCATTAGCATTATCACTATTATCATCAATAGTATGAATAGCACCAATAGTATAACAATTATTATCATATTCCTCCAAGTTGGTGCCATAAAGATTTTCAAGATCATAAGAAGAATCATTATCTTCCCAATCATAATCATCACAACAAGCAATAGGCATAACAAAATCATCATCAAGTGTATCATCTTCCACAATTATTTTTGATTCATTCTCATGAGGTACAACAATAATAGGAGCAACATTATTTGGGAGAGATACCTCTTTACCTCTACTTTTCCTTCTTTTCTTTTTCTTTACCACATTATGTGTGGGTTTATTTAATTTTTCCGAGCTTCTTATTGAAGAGATTGGTTGGATAGGAGGCTCCTCCTCGTTACCTATTTCATCATGAGAGAAAATAGGAGGGAAAGGGGGGATCTTTACCCTTCCATTAGTATTTCTTTTATATTCTATTTGTTTTCCCGTTTTTCTATAGTTGGCAATATAAGCATTCTCATTGCAATTTACCATAAAAAACGTATAGATTTCTTTCAAATTAGTTTCAGCATGGTCTGTGAATATGAATGCTTCAAACCAACTATTTTTATGTGACAATTCCTCACACCCCAAAAATAGATAAAGCTCATTATATAGTTCAAGGGCGGTCAATTCATTACAATATTTAGCCATGATTAGATCATGAAAAAGTATGCATTGAAAATTAAGGTGACCAACTTTATTGCAAAGTTCACAAGTAATAGGATAAAGAGAACATAATTTTGTAGCAAATTCATCTATCACTTTGAGCAAAAAATTGGTTCTATCATGTTTATGCTTCTTACAAAATCTATCATCCCTATAAGGCATGTCTTCACAAACTTTATGCACTCCACAAAAATTGACATGCTTATAAGAAACATTTTTGTCATGACTAGTGCAATCTATTAGGGGAACGCAGCAGAAAACAAAATTTTCCGCACTACGAACATGCCCAGGATCCCTATGGAGATGCACACAAGGTTTGGATCTGATCGTTACCGACTCGTAGCGCAGCGGAAGTAGAGTCGATGTAGATCGTCGGTACAAATCCCCACAGCTAGGATTTACAACCTCCCAACCGCGAGGATGTTCTCCCTCGTCTACCCCTCGGACAGCCCTCCAGGAGGCGGTCGGACGGTCCCTCTGATGGTGTCACGGACAGCCCCTCGGGAGGACCCTCAAAACTCGGACGATCACTCGGACAGCCCTTCGGGAGGCACTCTCGAACAGCCCGTCGGGCAAAAAGATCGAACCTACGACCTCTCTACGGGGTTGCACACATACGGTGTCATCTATCCGGCAGGGCTTCACCGTCCAGAACTATTTCCCACCGAAACCCAGACAACCTTTCAGCTCTACGAAACCATTTCGCGGGGAGGGAGAGAGAAGGCCAGATCATTGCATGGCATTTGTATGTGAGAAAGAGTGAGTGTGGAGAGTGCCTCTCCACCTCTATTTATAGGAAAACCCAAGGGGTAGGGTGGCTCTCATCCATCCATGTCATCCCCAAGATACTTTGGGACAAAGCCCAAAAAGGTGGCTGTCCATAAAGTAACCATAAAGTGCTTTCACTATTCACAGAAACATTTTTCCACGACCGTTAAATCCGAAAATATTTCTGTAGGTCTTAGAACATATCCAGTACCCACTAAAATAATTTTGGACGCGTTCCGAAACAATTCTGGATTAGTGATTTTCATCTGCGAAAAGCAACCAAAGCGGTTCCGGCAGCTCCAGAACATTTCCGGGTTTTTTCTCCGAAAAAATCCCAGAAGTTCCCAGAACAATTCTGGCACCCTCCAAGAATTTCCAGGCGTGTGCCGAAACCAATTTGACTTAATGGTATACCCCGAAACAACTTTTCAGTTTTACCGAAACTATTCCGGTGTTCTCTCTCCGGAACTCTTCCGTTGTCTCCGAAACTTTTCCGGTGACTTTCTCTCAGACTCCCTGTCTAGTATTTAGCAGATAGATGACCCTTAAGCATGTGACCCTGTAGGTTCGGTGAAGTATAGACATGACAGGAACACTTTCCGATCAATGATCAACATCAGAGCCGTGGACACCCATATTGACCCCTATACCCACACGAATAATATTCGAGTGAATCTCCAGTTGTCGTGTGCTATTCCCGTTGCTTCGCGATATGTTACAAACACCCGAGGTGAGATTTATCGGCATCCCCCTGGATCAACACTTGTCCACAATGCAAGTTACCTCGTTACCGATTTTGTTCTCTTTTCTCGTTTCCGTGTTCCGGCATCCCTGTGATCAAATCACAATGTGTCTGGCCAGACGATGATGGATACCGTAATACCGAGAGAGCCCAAAGAATATATCTCCATCATCGGAGGAGCAAATCCCAATCTTGAGCTATCAAGTCCCTTGACATACTTTTCCATGAACTCGTAAGCCGCCGTAATAGCCACCCATTTACGGATGACGTTTAACAAACCCCAAAGTTCATGAAGCAAGCATGAAGAAACTCGATACTCTCATGGTCTAAGGAAATATGCAAACGTTAACTTTATCTGTGTTATTAACCATTAACTTGTGACGAATGTATCTCATAGCATAACATCAAATCGGGTCGATTCAACACAAATGTTCTTCTAACATTGTGCCCTCAAAATTGCCGGCATAGTCATGCCCATGATCAGGAAAACAGAACCATCATGCAACACTTGAGCTAGTCTTAGAGGCCAGACTAGGAATACATTTTACTATTTATTATTCCACACGTGCATATGAGTCTTCCTTCAAGCCTCGTGGTTATTGCAGACTCGAGAACCATAGCAGTTATAGCATGGAACATAAACATAATTATGAACATGGAGATAAACAATAACATTTATTATTGCCTCTAGGGCATATCTCCTACAGACTCCCACTTGCACTAGTGTCAATAATCTAGTCAATGCTAATTCACTTTACACCTATGGCATACCGATGTAAAATATGCTTCGCTTGTAGTATTGCCTGATGTCCAACGGATCTGACAACTTCAGCTCCGTGTGTATCTTTGCATATCCTCGTGTTTTCACGCTTTCACAAAATTCATATTTTGTGTGGACTTGGCTTTGTATATATGTGAATCACTGGTCGAACCCTGATTCCTTAGACTGAGCTATGGAGCAACTATCTACAATAGTGTCCCATTGACCAAAGCCTTCTTGGAACCATACTAAGTTCATGAATGAACTATATGATTCAACATCCTTTTTGTCGCTGCTAAAGCATCAACATACTTAGCCTTTGTTATAGAATTTGCCACAGTAACCTGTTTGGAACAATTCCAACTTACTGCGTCACCATATCATGTATTACACAAAAACCCTTAACTTAAATCAAAAATCGCATGGAGCATTGATGAAGACTGTATCGATGTAATTACTTACAACGAGCACTTCATAATCTCTGCTTGCGAGAAAACATGTCATCAGTGCTACTTTAGTACTCAATGACATTTTTCACTGTTGTCCCATGATCAACACTTTGATCACTTTGGTATCTATACTCGCAACAACTTGGGAGTATTGGACATATCTGGTTGTTTTACATACCATGGAATACATGATTAATCCAAACACAAGAGTGTGTGGAATCTCCATCATGTATTTTGCTCATCAGTGTTTTGGGACACCGAGTCTTGCAAAAACTCTTTCCATGTGACTTCGGCAAGAATCACTCCTTGGCGTTTTAATGCTAAACTGTTTTAGCATCTTGTCAATATGTATTTTGGCTTAGCCCTATTAGGCAATTCTATCTCGCAGATAATTATGCCTAATATCAAGGCTACCCAGCCCAAGCACTTCATCGTAAAACTATTTTTCAATGAAGTCCTAATTCGTGTCAAGAAATTTATATTATTTCCAATCAACAATGTGTCTAGCACACAAGTTTTTAGAAATATTATTATGCTCCCACTTACTTTCTTGTAACCACAAGCATCTTCGTTATCCATTGATGAAATCAAACTCTTTTGACTATTTCATCAAAAACGAAGATTCCAACTCCATTTTGCTCTCTTTTGTCCATCGCTGGAACTCTAAAGTTTGCATACACACTAGCAACCTCTGGATCGACAAAACACTTTGGACTGTATCACATACAAGTCCTAGTTTGTATTTCCATTTCATGGAAATCCTTTTGGCATCCATGTTTCATATCTCATGATTGAAATATGTATTGATTGCTAGTTTAACCCGAACCGACTTTAAGCATCGCTATGGTGAGACAACCTCATCGTAGTCAACTCCTTGAACTTGTTATTGCAACAAGTCAAGATTTATGGATAAAACATTTTATCCACATCAGTTTATAGTTCCATTAATGTTCGTTAGACTCTAAGTCTTCCGAAGGGTTTATCAAGATATAATCTTGAATCATTTATATGGAAACTATCTCGGATTATATTGGATTTTAGCCAATTCCGGAGTCAGGGCCATATTGTTGTCTAACAACAATATCTCGTATGCGCACCTGAGAGGTTTGCACGAGTTTTGCCTACGTGGTTCAGCTACAAGTTCGACCGAAGTCCATACATTTTATTGTAGAGGCTTCCGTATCAGTCGCAGGAGGAAACTCTAGAATTGCTTCCGCGGTTTCAATCCTTTGTCATGATAACGAAGATACTGTTATCTCGTCGAGTTGCACTGTCCTCCCACTCACCTTTTTAAAAGAACCATTTTCTTCAAAATCATACCGTTCTTTGTGGCAAACCTTTTGCCTCGGTATAGTGGTGGGAAAATACCCAATAACTTGGGATAACCTACAAAGTAGCACTTGTTTGATTTGGAATAGGTTTGTAAACATTTTACATAAGCCCCATATTCCAAATGTTAAGAAAAGACAAAACATGGTTGGGCGTACCATACCATGGCGTCATTTCAACAGATCTGACGGCGTTCTATTCAGTGTAAAAGCCGCAGTCTCTAAAGCATTACTTTAAAAGGGATAATGGCAAATTGATTTATGTCATCTTTGATCTTACCATGTCATAAATGGTTTGAATACAGCTTCACAGACATTCCACTCACAGTGGTGTTCCGGGAGGTGTAAGTTATGAAACTCTTTTCACAACTCATCATACATTTGCTAAACTTGTAATTCAAATATTCCTTTCCGTAATCAAATTGCAGAAACATAATTTTCTTGTTACAATAATTTCTACTTCATTTTGAAACCTTTTGAATGATTTCAAAAGATTCAGACTAATGTCTCATAAAGTAGATATCCATATATCAACTTTAGTCATTTCTGAAGATAGATAAATCCACTGCTGGCAACAACATTTATCGGACTACATACATCAAAATGCATGATCACCAATAAGTTCGTTGCTCGTTCCTTATGGCATGTGAACGATATTTCAGTCACTTCACCTTTCGGAGGAAAGTTGCAAGTGTCAGATGATTCATAATCAAATGACTTCAAAATCCATCATAATGGAATTTCTCCATGCGGGTTTCTCCAATGTGACCAAATGCAGTGCCACACATATGTGGTATTCTTTTAGTCTTGTAAAATTTAGCGTAAGTGTTCTGGATGTATCATATTACCATCAATATTCATAACATACATCCCATCCTTGATGGAAGTATGGCCCTTATGTTATTCATAATACTGAACAACAATTGTTCTTTTATGAACAACACTCTTGCAACAAACATTATGCAAATGGGTTAGAGTGTATAAAACTCTAAAATGAATTATGAAAGTACATATAGAGGTAATGTATTATTATCAATATTCATAACATACGTCTCATTCATAATGAAAGTATGGCCCTTATGTTATTCATGACACCGAACATCAAAAGTTCTCTTATGAACAACCTTCTTGCAACATACTTTATGCAATGGGCTAGAGTGTATGAAACTCCAAAAATGAATTATGAAAAAAATAAATACATAGGTAATGTACCGAGTATAGCAACTTTTACTATGTTCCCAGTGCATATCTAAACCTCATTACTGGCAAGTCTTTTAGGCCATAGTAGTTCTTGCATCGAGTCACAACAGAATGCAATTGAGCGGGTATCTCTGTGATCAACTCACAATACCCAAGAATCAGTTATTAACATGTTTAATCATAATTCCCAAGAACTATTTCTTTAACCAGCCTTCCATACATCTATAACTCGTATGATATTCATACATGAGTTGGATATTCCAGTCTTCTCTCCTTTTGCCTTTATACTTCTAACAGTTTAACTTTTAGTATTTCTCCTACTCTCAGAAGAAGCACCCAATTTTAAGAGTGGCGTTAGCCCCGGACTTCCTAGGTGTGTAAGTCACACTAACACCCTTTGGACATTTCCTTTCTCTTTAAGTTGTTGTTTTATTCACCTTCATCATATGACAGAAGTTCTTCTGGATCCCTCTCTCATGAGTCAAATGCCCAGTAAACATTTTACTAATACTTTGCAAAACAAACATTGCTTTGGATATCCCATATGTTTTAGCCTTTGTTTGTGTCTGAAAATAATTTTCGGTTCCATGAATATCGCATAGCTATCCCAAATTTTTGAAGTTCGGGTCTCATGGAAGCAAACTATTGCACTTGACCGTAACGGAATTCTAGCTTTTGGATTGAAGGACGAGAGTCACATCATCCATAGCATTAGCGGGAGAATACCGAAAGCATGCGATAGGACAAAGTCCTTCTCGGCACTCTTGGGGACAATCCTCACATTACGTTACCAACCATAAAGTTTTAACTAGATAAATAACAGCTTATTCAATTTTAATAGGGAAGGTGGAAACGCGAGCCATTATTCTATAACTATTATGCAATTTACACTTAGACTATGTTCATAATTAATTGCACTGAGAATTAAACAAGTTAATTCTATAGTGCGCTCCCACTCAAACCAATATCTCTCATAATTGATTGTGAGTGATTCAAGATCTGAATATCAATTCAATGTCATAGAATCATCATCTCATGACGAGGATTTCAATCGGTAGGCCAACTTGCCGATCACATCTCTATGTGACTCTTGTTCATCTTTCGATGCGTGTGTTCCGAGCTCAGGACGATCCTGCCATGAACGTCAAAACAACCAAGTGATCTCGCTGCGAGGTCTGACCTCACCCGCCTTACACCCGTACAATCGTTCGTACCAATGCATCCATGGCGCACCCCAAAAGGAAAGATGCTGTGACGGTGCTACACTTGGGAGAACACTAACTACTTGATATTTTAAGTGAGAGATCACCCTAATAAAAAGCGACGACCGCGCAATCAAAAAGTGTGCATCATAAGGGATAAACATCTCATGCAATTCATAATAGCATGATATGGTATAGCCCTTCCTGACGGAGAAGTCTTTAATTTCTTCGTCTTCGGCATTTGCGTCAGTGTTCACCTTCACGAAGATTGCCACCACCTTGTTGATGCACCAAATAATATTGCTATCTCTATAGCTAATAAAATAAGTGCATTAATTAAGGTTGACATGCAGGTCATTAAAGTGACACTCTTATGGCTCCAGCCATCATGCCGAATCATGACACGTAGGTCATGTTAATTTTACATCATATAGTCATCTCATACATAATCAAATTATTATGAGCACTGCTATACCACATCACATGCCATCCTGCAAAACCAAGTTAGATGCCTCTAATCAATTTATGCAAAATTTTATTTTACGTGGCTTCTAAGGTTTTGACTTAAACCGCAGCTACCAATGTTTATCATCAAGTATGATTATTCAAGTCGCTAGATTAACTTTGCGGGGTGTATGAAACACGAGATAATAAAATCTCGAGACCCATACTGAACTTCGTCATACGCATGACCCCCGTGCAGATCATATCTGCATTGCCCTTTCGTCTGCGAAATTTCATCTTCCTTTTAACTATGGTGGGATTCAACGAACTGTTAGCACTTCGTTGATCAATCAGGATCGCGGATTGCCAGAACGTTGAAACTCCACCATGCCGTTATCAAGATTAGAAATACGCAAATTTCAGGGAAGCAACAAGAACATCGAGTAATTGATTTCATCTGCTACCCGCACAAATAATTTTCAGTAATAGAACTCATCTACTACAAATTATATTGTGCAATACCCATACATCTCTATGTATTCTAGATCGTAACCTGCATCTACGCATAGCACGGCTCATGATGCCACTGTTAGGGGAACACAGTAGAAAACAAAATTTTCCACACTACGAACACGCCCAAGATCACTATGGAGATGCATACAAGGTTTGGATCTGATCGTTACCGACTCGTAGCGCAGCGGAAGTAGAGTCGATGTAGATCGTCGGTGCAGATCCCCGCAGCTAGGATTTACAACCTCCCAACCGCGAGGATGTTCTCCCTCATCTGCTCCTCGGATAGCCCTCCGGGAGGCGGTCGGACAGTCCCTCGGACGGTGCCACGGACAGCCCTTCGGGAGGACCCTCAAAACTCGGACGGTCACTCAGACAGCCCTTCGGGACGCACTCTCGAACACCCCCTCAGGCAAAAATATTTAACCTACAACCTCTCTACGGGGTTGCACACATACGGTGTCATCTATCCGGCAGGGCTTCGCCGTCCAGAACTAGTTCCTACCGGAACCCAGACAACCTTTCGGTTCTACGAAACAATTTCGCGGGAAGGGAGAGAGAAGGCCAGATCATTGCATGGCATTTGTATGTGAGAAAGAGTGAGTGTGGAGAGTGCCTCTCCACCTCTATTTATAGGAAAACCCAAGGGGTAGGGTGGCTCTCATCCATCCATGTCATCCCCAAGATATTTTGGGACAAAGCCCAAAAAGGTGGCTTTCCATAAAGTAACCATAAAGTGCTTTCACTATTCACGGAAACATTTTTCCGTGACCGTTAAATCCAAAAATATTTCTGTAGGTCTTAGAACATTTCCAGTACCCACTAAAATAATTTTCGACGCATTCTGAAACAATTCCGGATTAGTGATTTTCATCTGCGAAAAGCAACCAAAGCGGTTCCATCAGCTCTGGAACATTTCCAGGTTTTTTCTCCGGAAAAATCCCAAAAGTTCCCAGAACAATTCTGGCACCCTCCAAGAATTTTGAGGCGTGTGCCTAAACCAATTTGACTTAATGGTATACCCCGAAACAACTTTTCAGTTTTACCAAAACTATTCCGGTGTTCTCTCTCCGGAACTCTTTCGTTGTCTCCGAAACTTTTCCGGTGACTTTCTCCCAGACTCCCTGTCTAGTATTCAGCAGATAGATGACCCTTAAGCGTGTGACCCTGTAGGTTCGGTGAAGTATAGACATGACCGGAACACTTTCCGATCAATGATCAACATCGGAGCCGTGGACACCCATATTGACCCCTATACCCACACGAATAATATTCGAGTGAACCTCCAGTTGCCGTGTGCTATTCCTGTTGCTTCGCGATATGTTACAAACACCCGAGGTGATATTTATCGACATCCCCATGGATCAACACTTGTCCACAATGCCAGTTACCTCGTTACCGGTTTTGTTCTCTTTTCTTGTTTCCGTGTTCCGGCATCCCTGTGATCAAATCACAATGTGTCTGGCCAGACGATGATGGATACCGTAACACCGAGAGGGCCCAAAGAATATCTGTCCATCGTCAGAGGAGCAAATCCCAATCTTGAGCTATCAAGTCCCTTGACATACTTTTCCATGAACTCGTAAGCCGCCGTAATAGCCACCCATTTACGGATGACGTTTAACAAACCCCAAAGTTCATGAAGCAAGCATGAAGAAACTCGATACTCTCATTGGCTAAGGAATTATGCAAACGTTAACTTTCTCTGTGTTATTAACCATTAACTTGTGACGAATGTATCTCATAGCATAACATCAATTCGGGTCGATTCAACACAAATGTTCTTCTAACATTGTGCCCTCAAAATTGCCGGCATAGTCATGCCCATGATCAGGAAAACAGAACCATCATGCAACACTTGAGCTAGTCTTAGAGGCTAGACTAGGAATACATTTTACCGTTTATTATTCCACACGTGCATATGAGTCTTCCTGCCTCGTGGTTATTGCAGACTCGAGAACCATAGCAGTTATAGCATGGAACATAAACATAATTATGAACATGGAGATAAACAATAACATTTATTATTACCTCTAGGGCATATCTCCTACACAATCATCTTTAGTATTTTGGATATTCATAGAATTCATACTAACCACATTGCAATCATGCTCATCATTCAAAGGACTCACATTAAACATTTTATTAAATTCTTCCTCTAACAATTGAGCACAATTATCGGAATCCTTATTTTCAAGAAAGACATCATATAGATAAAGCATTTGATGCAACTTCAATTCCATTTTTTTGTAGTTTTCTTTTATAAACCAAACAAGTGTTAAAATAAGAAACTAAAAGATTTGATTGCAAGATCTAAAGATATACCTTCAAGCACTCACCTCCCCGGCAATGACGCCAGAAAAGAGCTTGATGTCTACGCAACTTTATTCTTGTAGACTCATGTTGGGCCTCCAAGCGTAGAGTTTTGTAGGACAGTAGCAAATTTCCCTCAAGTGGATGACCTAAGGTTTATCAATCCGTGGGAGGCGTAGGATGAAGATGGTCTCTCTCAAACAACCCTGCAATCAAATACAAGAAATCTCTTGTGTCCCCAACACACCCAATACAATGGTAAATTGTATATGTGCACTAGTTCGGCGAAGCGATGGTGATACAAGTGTAGTATGGATAGTAGATATAGGTTTTTGTAATCCAAAAAATAAAAAAAACAGCAAGGTAGCAAGTAACAAAAGTGAGCACAAATGGTATTGCAATGCTTGAAAACAAGGCCTAGGGTTCATACTTTCACTAGTGCAATCTCTCAACAATGCTAACATAATTGGATCATATAACAATCCCTCAATGTGCATCAACGAATCACTCCAAAGTTCCTATTCACGGAGAACATGAGATAGAAATTGCTGTAGGGTACAAAACCACCTCAAAGTTATTCTTTCCGATCAATCTATTGAGCTATTCCTATAAGTGTCACAAACAGCCCTAGAGTTCGTACTAGAATAACACCATATGATACACTCCAACCAACTCTAATGTCACCTAGATACTCCAATGTCACCACAAGTATCCGTGAGTTGATTATACGATATGCATCAAACAACTTCAGATTCATAATATTCAATCCAACACAAAGAACTTCAAAGAGTGCCCCAAGATTTCTACCGGAGAAAGTAGGATGAAAAAAATGCATCAACCCCTGTGCATAGATTACCCCAGTGTCACCTCAGGAATCTGCGAGTTGAGTGCCAAAACATATATCAAGTGAATCAATATAATACACCATTGTCACCACGGGTATTCATATGTAAGACATACATCAAGTGTTCTCTAATCCATAAAAATATTCAATCCGATAATAGTGAAACCTCAAAGGTAAAAACTCAATTCATCACAACGAAATAGAGAGGGAGAAACACCATATGATCCAACTATATTAACAAAGCTCGCGGTACATGAAGATCATGCCAAATCAAGAACACGAGAGAGAGATCAAACACATAGCTACTAGTACATACCCCTAGCCTCAATGGTGAACTACTCCCTCCTCGTCATGGAGACCGCCGGGATGATGAAGATGGCCTTCGGTGATGATTTCCCCCTCCGGCAGGGTGCCAGAAATGGGATTTAGATGAGATCATGGAGGTACAGAGGCTTGCGGCGGTGGAGTCAAAGTTCTAGGGTTATTTCTGGGGGTTTTGGTATTTATAAGAATTTTTGGCATTGGAATCACACGAAGAAGGGCCACAGGGGCCCACGAGGCACCAGGGCGCGCCTGGGGGTGTTGGGGGGGGTGGCGCGCCCAGGTGGCTTGTGGGGCCCCTGTGGGTCTTCTGCTGCTCCCTCGAAGCTTCCTGGGTCTGTTTCCTTCCAGAAAAATCGTTAAAAAGTTTCGCTGCATTTGGACTTCATTTGATATGGATTTTCTGGAAAACCAAAAACAAGCAGAAAACAGCAACTGGCACTGGGCACTAGGTCAATATGTTAGTCCATGGAAATCATATAAAAGTGCACCAAAATCATACAAAACTATAATAAACATGGCATGAATACTTCATAAATTATAGATACGTTGGAGATGTATCAGTAACCTGCTGTTGATACTTTACCTGTTGTCTTATATACTTAGTATAGGCTGGTTAGTGATCCATCAGAGGCCCTACCCCCTTGTCCGTGTTGCCAGGCTTTACTACCAGAAGATTCGATCAGTGTGATCGACGTGCAGAGACCGACACATCACCGCACACCCCCTTCATTGTATGACTCTGTAGAGCTACTATCGAGTGCCGAGGGTGATACCTCCTACCTCACTCCTGAGGATATCTTTGTAGCGTAGCTACTCGGTTGTGGGTTACCAAGGGCGATTCCTCTTTCACCACCTCCGATGATGACTCTGTCGTGCAACCCCTCAAGTGTGAACCCATCGAGGGTGATTCCTCTTTCACCACCTCCGATGATGACTCTGTCGTGCAACCCCTCAAGTGTGAACCCATCGAGGGTGATTCCTCCAAGTTCACCTTGACTAATAGATAGAGTGGGAGTCCATCGAGGGTGATTCCTCGAACTTCCCCCTAGATGATAAAAACACACTGTTACCATTAACTGTTGTCCCTTTTTAACTGTTACTGCGGGATTGAAGCGACAGGCGGTACCACCCCGGTAGAGGTGGACCTGAGTTCCCGACAGTCTTTGGATAAGTCGGGTTGACCAGGAGGGTACCCACGAGATAATTACGTGGCACGGCCGGGCAGGCTGAGATCGCCCCAGGAGAGGGATGGGCCTGGCCCTTGCCGTAAGTCCATGAGACGGGGCGACAGGAGCACTGATCATCACCGCGAGCTCCCAACACACTAATGTGTTTGGATATGCGATCTGAGTAGGCCTCTGGCCTTTTCGCACTAACCACCATGCGGGATAAGTTATGGGCACTCTGCGTCGTACATTCCTTCCGAAAGCTTCGTCAGACGTCCAGTTCAGCATTGTGGCCGGGCGACAGCAGATACCCACAGGCACAACGTGGTGATGCTGACCCTGCGCGCAATGACCCGGAGTGCTTAGGGGTGAGCGGCCGAACTACCCCCTTGCGCTTAGGATGTAGACCGGCGGGGACCTCTCTGCGGAGCCTAGGCAGGACTACAGTGTGTCGATTAGCCGAGGTCGGGCATGACCAGGAAAAGTGTGTCCGGCCAGAGTTAATCAAGCATGTTGGGTAAGTTGGTGCACCCCTGCAGTGAAGTTATCTATTCGAATAGCCGTGTCCATGGTAACAGGACGCTCGGAGTTGTAACTCGATCTACTACAACTAGAACTGGATACATGTGACACTAAACTGATATGATGGCTCTAGGATCGCTTCCTCGTGGGGTAGACGAGGAAGGATCTCTGGGCATTACTAATATATATTTGTTACTACATGTTATGTTATTCTACTCTCTTCTGTTGCTGCAAGACGCTTCAAGATGCTAGTCTTCGATAGGCCAGGCCTTCCCCTCTATTCTGGCATTTCTGCAGTATAGTCCACAGATACAGCCCCTTCCCTTTGATACGGATGCATACTTAGCATAGATCTGATGTAAGTCTTGTGAGTACTTTGGATGAGTACTCACAGTTGCTTTGCTACCTTTTCTCCCTACCCAATTGCTACGATCTGGTGACGGAGCCCCGGAGATAGCTGTTCCCGTCGATGACTACTACTACCCCGACGGAGCCTACTACTACATGGAGACCGATGACCAGGAGTAGTTCGGAGGCTCCCAGGCAGGAGGCCTGTGCCTTTTTGATCTAGATGTCGTTGTTATGCTCAGCCTTCTTAAGGCAACCTTGTCTAATTATGTCTGTACTCAGATACTGATGCTTTCGCTGAGTCTTGTATTCGAGCCCTCGAGGCCCCTGGCTAGTAATATAAAGCTTGTATTATTTTATTTTGTGTCTAGAGTTGTGTTGTGATATCTTTCCGTGAGTCCCTGGGCTTGATCGTGCGCATTTGCGTGTATGATTAGTGCACGGTCGAGTCGGGGGCGTCACAGCGCGCCCTGATGCATTGTGGGCCCCTTGTGGCTCCTTTTGACTTCCACTTCTATAAATTGTCAAATATTCGGAAACCATTAGAGAGCCAGAAGAAAAAACCCTACCGCCACCGCAAGCCTCTGTTCTTCCGCGATCCCATCTGGAGGCCTTTTCCGGTACTCTGCCGGAGGGGGAATCGATCACGGAGGGTTTCTACATCAACCTTGCTACCCTACCGATGATGTGTGAGTAGTTTACCACAGACCTATGGGTCCATAGCTAGTAGCGAGATGGCATCTTTTCTCTCTTTGATCTTCAATACAAAGTTCACCTCGATGTTCTTGGAGTTCTATCCGATGTAATCTTCTTTTGCGGTGTGTTTGTTGGGATCCGATGAATTGTGGGTTTATGATCAGATTATTCATGAATATTATTTGAGTCGTCTCTGAACTCTTTTATGCATGATTGTTATAGATTTGTATTTCTATCCGATCTATCCATTTGGTTTGGCCAATTAGATTGATTTATCTTGCAATGGGAGAGGTGCTTTGTGATGGGTTCAATCTTGCGGTGCTCAATCCCAGTGACAGAAAGGGACATGACACGTATTTGTATTGTTGCCATTAAGGATAAAAATATGGGGTTTAATCATATTGCTTGAGTCTACTTTTTCTACATCATGTCATCTTGCTTAAGGCGTTACTCTGTTTTATACTTAATACTCTAGATGCATGCTGGATAGCGGTCGATGCATGGAGTAATAGTAGTAGATGCAGGCAGGAGTTGATCTACTTGTCTCGGACGTGATGCCTATATACATGATCATTGCCTTGAATGTCATCATAACTATGTGCTTTTCTATTAATTGCCCAACAGTAATTTGTTCACCCACCGTATGTTTTGTGTTCGAGAGAGAAGCCTCTAGTGAAAACTATGGCCCCCGGGTTTACTTTTATCATATATTAAAAACCAAAAATACCTTGCTGCAATTTATTTACTTTTATTTTATTTAGTATTTTACTTTATCTATTTATCACTATCAGAATTAATCCTTGCAAATAACCGCTAAGAGGATTGACAACCCTCTTATTTGCGTTGGGTGCAAGTGTTTGCTTTTGTTTGCGTAGGTGCTGCTAACGAGGTTCTGTGTTATTCTCCTACTGGATTGATAACCTTGGTTCTTAACTGAGGGAAATACTTATCTCTACTATACTGCATCATCCTCTCCTCTTCGAGGAAATCACAACGCAGCTCACAAGTAGCAGGAAGAATTTCTGGCGCCGTTGCCGGGGAGACATCACCAAAATCTATCAAGTACCTTCGCACAAAATATCATCCACTTGCATTTATTTTATTTGCCTTTTTATTTGCATTTGCCTCTCGTTTTCATCTCCTCCACTTCTAAAACAATTTTACAAAAACACAAAAATATTTTATTTGCTTGTTTGCTTTCTTTGTCATCATGACTAGTGTCACCATCCCTCCTTTGTCTCCGGACTTTGAAGTTCTTTACTTCAAACAAAAACAAGGAGAAAATTTAAAAGATGCTTGGTATAGGATAATAGAATCTTATCATGTTTGCACCATAAAAGGGGATATGAAAATTTTGGTGCGAAACTTTTATGTAGGGCTAACTATGCCGAATAGACATCTCTTGGATTGTGCTACTAAAGGAAATTTTCGTTGATAGTGATCCTAATACTGCTTATGAACTAATAGAAGGAATAGTGGGAACTCCACAGTTGCAAAAATCATCTAATTATACCTAAGAAGGGATGCAAATTTTGGAAAAGCTAGGTGACATACAGAAAAATTTGGTTGAGGTACAAAAGTCTAATGAGCCTCTTAAAAACATTAGTGGCAATTTTAACCGCATGAATAATCTCCTCACTATTTGCAGCAAGAGGCTAGACACTTTAGATAATAGAATTGCCTTATTCTCCGAAAGCAATGGGAAGCGCAAAGAGCCTCCCAGGTTCAAGAACAACCCACATAAATTAGCAAAAACTAAGGATGACAACACTTGAAACTATGCATTATGCCTAGCTAGGGCATAAAACAATAGCGCTTGTTGTGAGGCAACCCAATGAATAAAATAAATTTTTGTTTTACTTTCTGTTTTTGTGTGTTTACACAATTATAGCCTCTGTTATTATTGTGTTTTTATCTTTTAATTAGTGTTTGTGCCAAGTAATGCCTTTGGGATGATTTGGAAGTTTGTATGATTGATGCTGTTTGAAAACAGAAACTTTTGCGTCCAGTGCTGGAGTTTTGATTTTTTTGCTGGAGAGTGATAAAACTGTGAATTTTTTACACAGTATTGGAATATTAATTGCCCACGTTTTCCTAATTTTTCAGAATATTTGGAGTTACATAAGTATGACGTTAATTCAGATCTTTACAGACTCTTCTGTTTTAGACAGATTCTGTTTTTTGTTGCATAGTTTGCTTATTTTGATGAATCTATGGATCGTATCGGGGGGTATGAGTCATGGAGAAGCTGGAGTACAGTAGCATTATGCCAATATTAAATATGAATCAATTTACAACAGTACCTAAAGTTTAAGATTTATTTGTTATACTAACGGATCTCACGAGGTTTCTGTTGAGTTTTGTGTGCTGAAGTTTTCAAGTTTTGGGTGAGACTACGATGGATAAAGGAATAAGGAGTGGCAAGAGCCTAAGCTTGGGGATGCCCAGGGCACCCCAAGGTAATATTCAAGGAATACTCAAGCGTCTAAGCTTGGGGATGCCCCAAATGGCATCCCCTCTTTCATCTACAATCTATCGGTAACTCACGTGGAGCTATATTTTTATTCATCACATGATATGTGTTTTACTTGGACCGTCTTGTGATATAGTTTGTTTGCTTTTTAGTTTGCCACAATCATCTTTGCTGAACACACCTTTTTGAGAGGAACACACATTATTCGTGATTTGTTAGAATACTCTATGTACTTCACTTATATCTTTTGAGCTAGGCACTTGCTCTAGTGCTTCACTTATATCTTTTAGAGCACGGTGGTGGTTATATTTTAAAATAAATAGTTGTACTCTCATGTTTCACTTATATCTTTTTGAGAGTCAAATAATAGCAATGGTAATATGCACGAGTTATGAATGTGGTCCTAATATGATAGGTATTCAAAAGGGATATAATAAAAACTTTCATGTAGATCACTGAATATGATAAGTTTGATTCCTTGCAATAGTTTTGCGATATTAAGATGGTAATATGGGGGAGGTACTAGTAGATAATGGTTTAGTAAGAATATTGGTGTTAAGGTTTGTGATTCCCGAAGCATGCACGTATGGTCTGTCGTTATGCTAAGAAGTTGGAGCATGATTTATTATTGATTGTCTACCTTATGAGTGGCGGTCGGGGACGAGCGATGGTCTTTTCCTACCATTCTATCCCCCTCGGGGCATGCGTAGTAGTACTTTGCTTCGAGGGCTAATAAACTTTAGCAATAAGTATGTGAGTTCTTTATGACTAATGTGAGTCCATGGATTATACACACTCTCATCTTTTCGCAATTTGCTAGCCTCTTCGGTACCATGCATTGCCCTTTCTCACATCTAGAGTTGGTGCAAACTTCGTCGGTGCATCCAAACCCCGTGATATGATACGCTCTATCACACATATGCCTCCTTATATCTTCCTCAAAGCAGCCACCATACCTACCTATCATGGCATTTCCATAGCCATTCTGAGATATATTGCCATGCAACTTCCACCGTTCTTTTTATATGACACACATCGTCATTGTCATATTGCTTTGCATGATCATATAGTTGACATAGTATTTGTGGCTTAGCCACCGTTCATCATTTTTTATACATGTTACGCTAGTATCATTGCACATCCTGGTACACCGCCAGAGGTATTCACATAGAGTCATATTTGTTCTAGTATCGAGTTGTAATTTTCTTTCGAGTTGTAAGTAAATAGAAGTATGATGATCATCATTATTAGAGCATTGTCCCAGTGAGGAAATAAAAAAAAGAAAAAAAAGAGGCCAAAAAGAGCCCAAGAAAAAAAATAAAAAAAAAGAAAAAAAGGAAAAAAAATAAAAAAGAGAGAAAAAGAGAGAAGGGGCAGTGTTACTATCCTTTTCCATACTTGTGCTTCAAAGTAACACCATGTTTTTCATATAGAGAGTCTCCTATTTTGTCACTTTCATATACTAGTGGGAATTTTTCATTATAGAACTTGGCTTGTATATTCCGATGATGGGCTTCCTCAAATGCCTGAGGTCTTCATAAGCAAGCAAGTTGGATGCACACCCACTTAGTTTTCATGTTGAGCTTTCATACACTTATAGGTCTTAGTGCATCTGTTGCATGGCAATTCCTACTCCTCGCATTGACATCAATTGATGGGCATCTCCATAGCCCGTTGATTAGCCGCGTCGATGTGAGACTATCTTCTTATTTTTGACTTCCCCTTATTAATCTCTACCACCACATTCTATTCCACCCATAGTGCTATATCCATGGCTTGCGCTCATGTATTGCGTGGGGGTTGAAAAAGCTGAAGCGCGTTAAAAAGTATGAACCAATTGCTCGGCTTGTCATCGGGGTAGTGCATGATAAATACTTTGTGTTAAGAAGATGGAGCATGACAGGATTATATGATTCTGTAGGGATAATTTTATTTAGCATTTTTATTTTGAAAGGCATGATTGTTTGCTAGTATGCCTGAGTATTGATGTCTTTATATCAAATTATAGACTATTGCTTTGAATCATTCGGATCTTATTATTCATACTGTAAGAGAGATTACATGATGAAACATGTTAGGTAGCATTCCACATCAAAAAATCTGTTTTTTATCTTTTACCTACTCGAGGACGAGCAGGAATTAAGCTTGGGGATGCTTGATACGTCTCCAACGTATCTATAATTTTTGATTGTTCAATGCTATTATAGTATCAATCTTGGATGTTTTATATGCAATTGTATGCAATTATATATCATTTTTTGGGACTAACCTATTAACCTAGTGCCTAGTGCCAATTGCTTTTTTCTGCTTGTTTTTGGCTTTTTAAGAAATCAGTACTAAACGAAGTCCAAATGCCACGAAACTTTTTGACGATTTTTTCTGGACAAAAGAGACCCTGGAAGCTTCGGGAGGAAGCCAGAAGCCTCACGAGGAGGCGACAAGGCAACTGGGCGCGGCCCCAAGACCTAATTCCACTTCTATAAATTCTCAAATATTCGAAAACCATCAAAGAGCCAGAAGAAAAAACCCTACCGCCGCCGCAAGCCTCTGTTCTTCCGCGATCCCATCTGGAGGCCTTTTCCGGTACTCTGCCGGAGGGGGAATCGATCACGGAGGGCTTCTACATCAACCTTGCTGCCCTACCGATGATGTGTGAGTAGTTTTCCACAGACCAACGGGTCCATAGCTAGTAGCTAGATGGCTTCTTCTCTCTCTTTGATCTTCAATACAAAGTTCTCCTCGATGTTCTTGGAGTTCTACCCGATGTAATCTTCTTTTGCGTGTGTTTGTTGGGATCCGATGAATTGTGGGTTTATGATCAGATTATTCATGAATATTATTTGAGTCTTCTCTGAACTCTATTATGCATGATTGCTATAGCTTTGTATTTCTCTCAGATCTATCTGTTTGGTTTGGCCAACTAGATTGATTTATCTTGCAATGGGAGAGGTGCTTTGTGATGGGTTCAATCTTGCAGTGCTCAATCCCAATGACAAAAAGGGACATGACACGTATTTGTATTGTTACCATTAAAAGATGGGGTTTAATCATTTTGCTTGAGTTTACTTTGTCTACATCATGTCATCTTGCTTAAGGCGTTACTCTGTTTTATACTTAATACCCTAGATGCATGCTGGATAGCGGTCGATGGGTGGAGTAATAGTAGTAGATGCAGGCAGGAGTCGGTCTAACTATCTCAGACGTGATGCCTATATACATGATCATTGCCTTGAATATCGTCATAACTATGCGCTTTTCTATCAATTGCCCAACAATAATTTGTTCACCCACCGTATGTTCTGTGTTCGAGAGAGAAGCCTCTGGTGAAAACTATGGCCCCCGGGTCTACTTTCATCATATATTAAAAACCAAAAATACCTTGCTGCAATTTATTTACTTTTATTTTATTTAGTATTTTACTTTATCTATCTATCACTATCAGAATTAATCCTTGCAAATAACCGCTAAGAGGATTGACAACCCTCTTATTTGCGTTGGGTGCAAGTGTTTGCTTTTGTGTGTGTAGGTGCTGCTAACGAGGTTCTGTGTGGTTCTCCTACTGGATTGATAACCTTGGTTCTTAACTAAGGGAAATACTTATCTCTGCTGTACTGCATCATCCTCTCCTGTTCGAGGAAATCCCAACGCAGCTCACTAGTAGCACCCTCCGTGATCGATTCCCCCTCCGGCAAAGTACCGTAAAAGGCCTCCAAATGGGATCACGGAAGAATAGAAGCTTGCGGCAGCGGAAAAGTTATTTCGTGGGGCTCTCTGTTGGTTTCCCAATATTTGAGAATTTATAGAAGTGGAATTAGGTCAAAAGGAGCCACGAGGGGCCCACAAGGCATCTTGGCGCACCCCCTGGGGGCGCGTAGGGTTGCTTTGTCACCCCACGTGAGGCTTCGGGTCTCCTCCCGAAGCTTCTAGGGTTGTCCAGAAAAAAATCGTCAAAAAGTTTCGTCGCGTTTGCACTCCGTTTGGTACTGAATTCCCGAAAACCAAAAAGAAGCAGAAAACAGCAACTGGCACTGGGCACTAGGTTAATAGGTTAGTCCCAAAAAATGATATAAAATAGCATATAAAACATCCAAAATTGATACTATAATAGCATGGAACAATAAAAAATTATAGATACGTTGGAGACGTATCAGCATCCCCAAGCTTAATTCCTGCTCGTCCTCGAGTAAGTAAAAGATAAAAACAGAATTTTTGATGTGGAATGCTACCTAACATGTTTATCATGTAATCTCTTTTTACGGTATGAATATTAAGAAACGAGTGATTCAAAGCAATAGTCTATAATTTGATATAAAGACATCAATACTCAGGCATACCAACAAACAATCATGCCTTTCAAAATAAAAATGCTAAAGAACGCTATCCCTACAAAATCATATAGCCCATCATGCTTAGTCTTCCTTACCCAAAGTATTAATCATGAACTACCCCAATGACAAGCTGAGCAATTGGTTCATACTTTTTAACGTGGTCTAGCTTTTTCAACTCTCATGCAATACATGAGCGCGAGCCTTGGACATAGCACTATGGGTGGAATAGAATGTGGTGATAGGGATTAATAAGGGAAGTCAAAAAGGAAGATAGTCTCGCATCGACGCGGCTAATCAACGGGCTATGGAGATGCCCATCAATTTATATCAATGCGAGGAGTAGGGATTGCCATGCAATAGATGCACTAAGAGCTATAAGTGTATGAAAGCTCAAACTTAAACTAAGTGGGTGTGCATCCAACTTGCTTGCTCATGAAGACCTCAGGCGTTTGAGGAAGCCCATCATCGGAATATACAAGCCAAGTTCTATAACGAAAGTGACAACTCAGGAGACTCTCTATTTGAAAAACATGGTGCTACTCTGAAGCACAAGTGTGGAAAAGGATAGTAACATTGCCCCTTCTCTCTTTTTCTCTCATTTTTTGGTGGGCTCTTTTTGGCCTCTTTTTTTTCATCCGGAGCCTCATCCCGACTTTTGGGGGAATCACAGTCTCCATCATCCTTTCCTCACTGGGACAATGCTCTAATAATGATGATCATCACACTTTTATTTACTTACAACTCAATATTACAACTCGATACTAGAACAATATGACTCTATATGAATGCCTCTGGTAGTGTACCAGGATGTGCAATGATCTAGCGTAACATGTATAAAAATGATGAACGGTGGCTGAGCCACAAATACTATGTCAGCTATATGATCTTGCAAAGCAATATGACAATGAAGATGAGTGTCATATAAACGGAACGGTGGAAGTTGCATGGCAATATATCTCGGAATGGCTATGGAAATGCCATAATAGGTAGGTATGGTGGTTGTTTTGAGGAAGATATAAAGAGGCTTATGTGTGATAGAGCGTATTATATCATGGGGTTTGGATGCACTGGCAAAGTTTGCACCGCCTCTCGAGGTGAGAAAGGGCAATGCACGGTACCGAAGAGGCTAGCAAATTGCGGAATGGTAAGAGTGCGTATAATCCATGGACTCACATTAGTCATAAAGAACTGACATACTTATTGCAAAAGTCTATTAGCCCTTGAAGAAAAGTACTACTATGCATGCCCCTAGGGGGGTAGATTGGTTGGAAAAGACCATCGCTCGTCCCCGACCGCCACTCATTAGGTAGACACTTAATAATAAATCATGCTCCAACTTCATCACACAACTAAGGACTATACGTACATGCTTTGAGAATCAGAAACCTTAACACCAATATTCTTAGTAAACCACAATCATTCACTAGTACATCCACATATTACCATCTTAATATCGCAAAACTATTGCAAGGAATCAAACTTATCATATTCAGTGATCTACATGAAAGTTTTTATTATATCCCTCCTGAATACCTATCCTTTATGGACCAATCTTATAACCTGTGCAAATTGCCATTACTATTTATTAGACTCTAAAAAAGATTTAAGTGAATCATGAGAGTGCAACTATTTCTTTAAAATATAACCACCACCGTGCTCTAAAATATATAAGTGAAGCACTAGAGCAACTGCCTAGCTCAAAAGATATAAGTGAAGCACATCATAGAGTATTCTAACAAATCACGATAAATGTGTGTCCCTCTAAAAAAGGTGTGTTCAAAAGATGATTGTGGTGAACTAAAAAGCAAACAAAGAAAATAAAACTATGGCACAAGTCGCTCCAAGCAAAACACATATCATGTGATGAATAAAAATATAGCTCCAAGTGATATACCGATAGATTGAAGACGAAAGAGGGGATGCCATCCGGGGCATCACAAAGCTTAGATGCTTGGGTCTTCCTTGAATATTACCTTGGGGTGCCTTGGGAATCCCCAAGCTTATGGTCTTCCGCTCCTTATTCCTGCATCCATCGTGATCTCACATAAAACTTGAAAACTTCAGCGCACAAACCTCAACAGAAACCTCGTGAGATCCGTTAGTATAACAAACAAATCTTAAACTTTAGGTACTATTATAGATTGATTCATATTTAATCTTGGCATAATTATACTGTACTCCAACTTCTCCATGACTTATACCCCCCGATACAATCCATAGATTCATCAAAATAAGCAAACTATGCAATAAAAACAGAATCTGTCTAAAATAGTACAGTCTATAAAGATCTGAATAATAATCATACTTCTGTAACTCCAAAAATTCTGAACAATTAGGACAACGTAAAAAATTCATATACCAATACTGTGTAAAAAATTCAGGATTTTATCACGTTCCAGTACAGACTAGAAATTCGAAAACTGGGTGCAAAACTTTCTGTTTTTCAAACAGCATCAATTATACTATCATCCAAATCATCCCAAAGGCATCACTTGGCACAAACACTAATTAAAAGATAAAAACACAATCATTACAGTATCTACAATTTTGTAACACATTTTTTTGCAATAAAGATAAATATTGGGTTGCCTCCCAACAAGGCTACTGTTTTATGCCCCTAGCTAGGCATAATGCATTGTTTCAAGTATTATCATCCTTCAAAATAATTCCATAGGTGGCCCTCATAATGGATTCATATGGTGGCTTAATTCTCTTTCTAGGGAAGCGTTCCATCCATTTATTTAATGGGAATTGAAATCTTATATTACCTTCTTTCATATCAATAATAGCACGTATGGTTCGTAGGCCGAAAAGGCCTACCAAGTATTATAGGACAAGACAGATTGCATTCAATATCAAGCACAATAAAATCCACGGGTACATAATTCCTATTTGCAAGTATGAGAACATCATTTATTCTACCCAATGGTTTCTTAATAGTTGAATCTGCTAAATGCAAATTAAGGGAACAAGCATCCATATCGGTGAGACCTAGCACGTAACATAATGATTTTGGTATAGTAGAGACGCTAGCACCTAGATCACACAAAGCATTACATTCATAATATTGAATTTTAACTTTAATAGCAGGTTCCCATTCATCATGCAATTTTCTGGGTACTGAAACTTCCAACTCAAGCTTTTCTTCATGGGCTTTTATCATAGCTTCTACAATATGTTTAGTAAAAGCTTTATTTTGTTCATAAGCATTTGGTGAATTTATCATGGATTGCAACAAGGAAATACATTCAACTAAAGAACAATTATCATAACTAAAGTCCTTGTAATCCAAAGTAGTGGGCACATCACTATTTAAAGTCTTGACCTCTCCAAACCCACTTTATCATTTTTATCATTAAGATCATCACCCTCCGAACAATTGGGACGCCTTCTAACTAAAGTTGACTCATCTCCAGTCCCTTTTTCATCAAGTTTTATATTACTAAATAAAGATTCAATAGGTGAGACACCAATCATTTTAATATCTTCATCATTACTATGATAAAAACCGGGTGGAATAGCTTTTTCTAAGAATCCTCGCTTAGCTTTCAACCTAGCGGTTCTCTCTTTACTTTCATTAATGGAGAAATATATGGCTTTAATAGACTCATTAATATCATGCTTGGGTGGCAAAGTTTTAATTTTAAGGTTTTCTACATCATGAGCAATTATATCCATGTTCCTAGCCATATCATCAACTTTATTCAATTTTTCTTCTACCATAGCATTAAAAATCTTTTGAGAATTTATAAATTCTTTAATATTGTTTTCAAGATCAGTAGGTATCCTATTATTATTATTATTATTATTATTATTATTATTATTATATGAATTACCATAATTATTAGAGAAATTACTGGGAAACGGTCTAGGTTGAAATTCCCTCTATAAGCGTTGTTGTTGAAATTATTTCTAGAGAAAAAATTCACATCAATAGCATCATTATTTTGCTCAATCAAAGTCGATAGTGGCACATCATTAGGATCAACATGAGCATTTTTACTAGCAAGCATTTTCATAATAGCATCCATTTTATCACCCAAAGTAGAGATTTCCTCGACAGAATTTACCTTCTTACTAGTTGGAGCTCTTTCAGTGTGCCATTGAGAATAATTTGTCATAATATTATCAAGGAGTTTTGTAGCTTCTCGCAATGTAATTTCCATAAAAGTACCACCTGCAGCAGAGTCTAGAAGATTTCTAGAGACAAAGTTTAGTCCCGCATAATTTTTTTGTATGATCATCCATTAGCTTAAACCATGAATGGGACAATTTCTAATCATTAATTTCATTCTCTCCCATGCTTCTTTGACACCCTGGTTTTTGCTCCTTGTTTTTTTTCCTTCGCGGGATTGGACTCCCGTCTTTTATTTCGATGTTATCGGATTTTCTCTCGCTCTTGGGTATATGGAGATGGTCATTTAGCCTTGCCTTCCCTATCCAACCAGAGATTCTCTCCAGTCCAACCTTGCCACCCAAGATATATTCTCAGGGTTTTGCCGCCAAAACCCTACCTTCCGAGTTATCGGAAGGGAAACCTAGTTCCTTCCATTACAAAGGAACCCTAACTTCCTTTGATCTGTTGCCTCCCAAACTTTTCCCAGTGATCATCCTATCTTTGTAAATCACCCATGGAAACGAAAAATCAGCTCAATCTATCTAGCCAATCTCTCTCAACAATTTTCCCAATATTCTGTCCAGCAGGGAGCACAGTGAAGGAAGTACCATTTTGGTATACCCAAATGGTATGAAATTTTACCAGTACTTTCATAATTCCAAATAATCACCCTACACAAAAATTCAGCTCATTTCATCAAGCTATTTGAGCACAGCTTCAAAATCTGGTTTCTGGACCAAATTTTGCATTACAAAGGAAGTATATGAAAACCAGGTCCAAATGACATCAAATTTTGCCAGCATCTACACATCACTACTAGGGAAAAGGCTAGCAGTAGTGCGGGTCTAAGGTGTATCAGTAGCGCGGGGTGCCACGCTACTGATACGGTGCTACAGCTAACTAGTAGCAGTAGCGCGTGTTGAACCGCGCTACTGCTATACATGGGTAGCAGTAGCGGGCTTCTCCTAAACGCGCTACTGATAATGTCAGTAGCGCTTTACCATAAGCAGCGCTACTGCTAAGTGCACGCTGCTGCTAACTTCATTCCCCTCGCTACTGCTAGTTTTATTAGTTTCTGATTTTTTTTTACATATTGCTTTTGTATTTGTACAGGCTTTATACAATAATCTCTAGCATATCATGCACATACAAATGTGGTCATAGCATACACATACAAATAGTCTCATCAAATCATGTCATCATCATAATCATCATCCAACACAAAGTGGTCTCTCGTCATCATCTCAAAATAGCGATACAAGTCTTGAATACTTGCAACTACATCGTCATCCATCTAAACAATGATATACACGAGAAGAGCTATCACTATGAGTCAGAGCAGAACTATGCAGTACATGAGGCGGCGGTTATGAGTCCTCTCTCGCGCTAGCGTGAACCTCAAGTAACTAGCTTCTGCTTCTTGTCTGCTTTTGAACCCTTTATGGCTGGCGCCCGAGAACCGCTCCACCTGCGCCTGACACTCAGGCCTCTCGTCGTACACTCCCGGAACCTTCCTTGTGTACATGACATAGCACTACTTCTTCGCCATCAAGGATCTAGGTACCTGTTAGAGATGCATCTTCATCAAGAGAATGTACAATCATATGCAACAAAATATACTTGAGCAACACGAAAAAGAAAGGGTTAGCAAATAGATGCAACATATAGTAAACATAAATAATCAACGCAGTTTCATCGTACGCAAACTAATTAACTAGAGGTACGCAAGTCATCGTACCCAAACTAACTAAGTAGTGTTACGCAAGTTTGGCAGGGACCGTGGACATCACAAAGTTTCATCGCTACAGAAAGTATACAAGTTCAACCGACACATATCATCATCATCGGCATCGTAAATCACTAGAAGTTCCATCCTTCCATATCATCGAGGATGCTCCCTAGCTTCTTGAATGGCATGAGGTCCTGACGTTGCATGCCTATGCAAGTCCGGACGTCAGCTCGCGATATAGTGCCGTGGTGGAACATCCCCTTCTCTTCGATGACTTCTTTCATGATGATCGTCGCAATGTCCCTCTAGATGCGAAAGAAGTCATCTCTAAGTTTATAATCCGCTTCTCCTTGAGATTCTACCCACTTGCGGATATGATCATCGCTTCTGGTTGTCATGCGAAGCTTTTGGTGATCCCTTCTGAACTCCATCATGAGATGGAGGAGGTAGAATCCATCGTTCCTGCTTTGTTTCGGGACATGGATGCAGCAGAAGTTAGTTTTATGCGAGAAACCCATCTTGCGGTTCCTTTGTTTCCTGATCTGCAGGTGGCCACCCCTCAAGCTGAAGCCTTGGAGAGCATCATCTAGAATATTCATTACGTGGGTGTATTCCTTCTTCTCGTAGTTTCTGGTAGGGTCGAAATACACGGCGTGGGAGACTCGCGGGTAAAGAACGATAAGGATGGCGCGCCCGTTGCTGCGGGGAAAAAAACACCTCAAATTATTCTCCATATGAGCGAGAAGGAATGATTGAAATGTACGAAAGGGTTGTCCGGCACTGACTTACATTGGATGATAAGGCAGGAGGACAATTTGCTGGTCCTTATTCCTTATCATGAAGTTTTCGAGGTCCTCCCTAGCAGTTTTACGCTCAAAGTGGCCGAGACTCAAGAAGGACTCGTGCATGTAGTACGGATCTGCCACATAGATTTGTGAGACTTGTTCTCTCTTCATGACGGAGCTCATATGTAGCGCAAAAAGGCGGACGATTGTAGAATCGAGCCGCCTTGTCAGAAACATCTCAAAGATATGCTCAAACCGCAGGAAGAACACCTCCGCGGGCCATGTGTCGACATAGCACTTCCCCTCAGGCACACGAGCCGTGTATAAGGTTTTCCCTAGTAGTGCATTCCTACCACACTTCAGTATGACAGCATCTTAGTTCCAGTTACCAAGCTATTTTGCCTCAGCTACTGCCCCAAGTTTCTATCCAGAAACTATTCTGGATCACCTCGACCACTCTAGAGTCGTCCTGGTCCATCCAATGTCATAATTCATCTATATGATCAATGACTACCGTGTTTGACAAGATGTGGCATCCAGAGGAGGGCCAGAACGCGGGGTGTATGTGGTGCACTGGCCGCATTCGGTCGCGTCGGCCAGCTAGCTCCGGCTGGCCCCCTCTTGTCCGAGCATGTCCCATGGCTCTGCAGCACCCACGTACCCCCTCTCCAGCACCTTCCCCCTCCTCATTCTTCCCCCTCGTGCCACGGCGAGCTCCGCCATGGCCACTGTCCCGCTCGTGAAACGCCTCCGTCCCCACCTCCCCTGGCTTCTTCTCCCCGAGCTGTCCCCTCCCTCTGGCGCTCATCAGGTCGGCACCACCAGGTGCTTCCCACCTCGCCGAGAGCTCTAGGGCATAGATGTGGATGCCACGGCGGCCATCCTCACCTGCTCGCCTCGGCCGGCTATAAAAGCCACGGCCCGAGCCCTTCCCGAGCATCACCAGCACCCGCAGCCTCCTTCCCTCTCCCTCTAGTTCCCTCCAGCACCTGCGCTTGACCAAATCCCTCGCCGGAGCACTCGAAATTCCGGCAAGCCTTCTCCACTGCTCTGTCTCCAATCCCCACGCCCGAGCACCCCCACGCCGCGTCCAACCCACTGCTGGATGCGCCACTCTCCCACGAACCCAACCATGCCCTCGCCTTCCCCTATAACCACCGGAGCTCACCCACTGGCCGGAGCCACCGCACGCGGCCACAGCACGCCGCCGCGCCACCAGCTATCCCCGAGTCACGTCCACCCCACCCTCGGATGCGCTGCTTGCCGGCGCACCCATCTGTGGCCTCGCCCGCCTGAGAGACCCACCGGAACGTCCCCGGCCACCGGAGCCCGAGCTCCCTGCCGCGGCGTTGGGGAGAAGGAGGAAGGAGGAGATGAGAGGAGAGAGAAAGCACTGGTGGGGCCCGCGTGTAAGCCACTCAGCCACCGGGTGTCGTGGGTACGACCATCTATGGGGCCATCTAGCCCCTTGTGGTTCAGCAGGGGAGATCAGCGTGCACAAAGAGCAGAATCAATGGAAGGCGCAAGGGATCTACCCAGGTTTGGGCCGCTGAGAAGCGTAAAACCCTATTCCTGCTTTCGTATATTGGTGGTATGAGAGCACAAGTACAAGGAGCGCTTCTCCCGGCAAGGGTGCCGAGAGAGCTGCTACGCGAGACGTGCAGGTGTTTGAAAAAGGATCCGAATCCCTCTAACTATTGCCCTGGCCCTCCTTTTATAGCTCAAGGGGTTACCACAGTGGCAAAACAGTAATTACATAGTGATTAGATAGCAAACAGTGCTCTCATACCAAACTCTGCCAGCTTAGGACAAAAGCATTAAATGTTCTGTTAGGTGTCATGTGGAGAGGTAGCCCCGGCAAGGTTTCTGCACCGCTCGCCTAGCTACCTCGTATTAGCCTGACACGCCCTCTGGACGGGTGTCATTAAAGGCAAATCCTATCCCAGCGTGCTGACACGTGCCCGACAAACCTCACCAACCAGCCTGCGTGGACGACACCTCATCCATTGGCGAACATCTGTCCGGTGAGGTGGAGCGCTGGAGGGCTGGCAGAAGCTTGCCGGCACGGAGCTTGCCGGGTCTTCACCTTGCCGGTTTGGCCTTGCCGGCAAGAAACGTCTTTATATTTAGTACTAGTTGGGTGCTTGTTGATGCTTCGTCTTGAGCTTCTCCCCAATAGCTTTTGCAACTGGGCCCTGAATTTTGGCCTTGGTGGTTCCCGGTAAGCCTCGGCCGGCAAGGATGCTGTTACCGTCTGTGCATAAGTCAGGGTATAAAATAGCCATGTTTTATACACCAACAGGAGCCCCCGGGCCTGGGCCATACGCGCGTCCGAAGCGTCGTTGGGCTAGGCCCAAACAATGCACAGACACACGGCGGGAAAACTGCCGCTGTAATTTTCGTCATGATGGTTATCTCCTCTTGAGATCTTCTTTGCTTCTTCATTAATCTGGATTCGGGTGCGTTCTTGGTCATCTTCCGCAAACCTTGTTGTCGCATGGATGGCCGCTAGGCGTGCTTAGACCAGGAATTTGCTCATATGTGGGGCATCATGGGTTCAAACTGAACCGGCACGCGGTCACGCGTAGCAAAGGATAACTGCCATGTCTGTCTTTACTTCTCCTTTTTCTGCGCCCCTCCATCACGCGCGTTTGCATGCATGCAAGGCAGTGGATTGGTGGAGAAGGGCGGCCGTTGGAGTGACGCGCCGGGCCAGGGACGCAGGGCGCGGGATTGGCAAACGTGGGCGGTTGCTGGAGTAATGCGCCTGGCCAGAAGCGCAGGGCGCGGGATTGGCGAATCTGGGCGGCTGCCCGAAGACGGTGAAGAGCCAGCTCCCCGCACCCCCCCTATAAAAGAGGGGGCTGCGGGGTGCGATGCTCATCCATCTCCTTCTGCCTCAATCTTCAGCAACCGTCGCCTCTTTCTCTTATCTTCTTCCTCCGCATCTGACGACGGCATGGCGAGGGGAAGAGGACGCGGTCATGCCTCCGCCGCCGCGGCAAGAGCTTCTCCTCGGCTCCATGCCCTCGCCTCGGCCGCGGCTGCGGAGGCTGGCTCTAGTGCTCAAGGAAGGGCCGCGGCCCATGGTCATGGAAGACACAGTGCTCGTGGTCGAGGCATCCATGGTGGAGCGCTTGCCGCTTCGACTTCGGCTCTTCCTCCCCCGACAGAGGGCCATACAGAGGACACGGCGCAGGAATTCATCGTGGAACTACGTGATCGGCCACGGAGCTAGCTGCGGCTTCCTCGTCCTTTTGCCAGGGAGATGGATGGCCACCACTTGCATGGCTTGTGGCTGTGCGGGGACAGTTGCTGCAACGGCCTGGTCTGGGTGACCGTTGAGACCTCCAACAACGGCCTCATGTATCTCACGCGCGGGTGGAAATCCTTTGTTCATGCCCATTGCCTAGGGCAAGGGCACCTTCTTCTCTTCAAGTTGGGCGGACCAGACACGCTCGTCATGAAGTTCTTCGGGGCTTCGGGTGCTCGTCTGGAGTGCTACGCGGAAAGTTCAAGCGACAGCGACACCTCTTCCTCCAGCGATGCTGAGGATGACGATGATGACGGCGATGACGACGGTGTCCCAGGTGTGAAGATCGAGGATGACAACGACGAGTCTGGCTGATCGCCGGCTGCACCATCATCTGGCCTTTCGGGAACAAGCCGGGCTTTGCCTAGGCGCCCCTTTTGCCCTCCTCGCACTCAATGTAAACCCTAGGGAAGGGCCAATAAAATGTAATTGAGTACCTTTTTAATGAAGATCTAGTGTTTGCCGGGCTTAAGTGAATGCATGTTGTTTCCCTTGTTTTATTTTGCCTTTGTATGATCGTGCTCCCTACGCTGTTGGGAAACTTGCCAGTGCGCACACTTGCCACGAGTGCTCCGAGGAACAGGTCCTTAGCAGCCTGCTGGAAGTGCCGCTGCCGACAAGGTAAGTTGCTGGGCCAGAACGCAGCTACTGAGCTTACCGAGCGGACTCGAGGCAAACTAGAGCGCGGACTGATCGCGACAAGATTCCCTCGCGTGCAGGTTTTTCATACAAACGCAGAATCGTTCAAGGGAAGTCGCAAATGTAACAAGGAAATTTTTTCAAAGTTTTTCAACTTAGCTTTTCCTCGCACTGTTTTCCTCGTTGTATGAAATGATCACTTGAACATCATTAGAATGGTACCCCATCGTCACTCCCCCCCGGGAAATTTGCACGCGAGGGATCCTTCTGTCCTTTTAAGAAAAAGAAAGAAGAGAAAAGAGTGGTTTGGGAACCTTGACGGTTCATCAGCCGTTCCATAGAAATTAAAGTGTAAATCACAATATCACATGTATCCATATATAAATGAATATGCACGAAGAGTTGCGAAACACTTAGATTTATTATGCACAGGATCTGCGCCTGGCTTTGTACAAAGGGTTACAAGTCTTGCCGACAAAGCTTGTACTAAAGGGGTTGCCGGGAGGCCTGGTAACCACGCCTCATGGGTAGAACTTGCGAAGATGCTCAATATTCCATGAGTTCTGCATTGGGGTGCCATCTTTGGTCTCCAGACGGATTGCGCCAGGTCTGGTGACTCATACTACCCGATAAGGGCCTTCCCACTTCGGCGTCAACTTGTTTGATTTCTTGGCAGATTGAACGCACCGAAGAACAAGGTCACCTTCCTCACGGCTTCGGGCATGCACTTTGCGGCTATGATAGCGGCGCAAGGCTTGTTGGTAGCGCGCAGCTCGCACAGCCGCCCGAAGACGATCTTCCTCAAGGAGCGTTGCGTCGTCTTGCCGCAGCTGCTCTTGCTCAGCTTCGTCGTAAGCGAGCACTCGAGGTGACCTGTATATGAGTTCCGTGGGGAGCACCGCTTCTGCTCCATAGATTAGGGAGAAGGGTGTTTGGCCGGTAGCTCGATTTGGTGTCGTCCTTAGTGACCAAAGAACCGCCGGCAACTCATCAATCCAGCGCCTTCCACATTTGCGCAGCCTGTCAAAGGTTCTTGTCTTGAGGCCACGCAACACTTTAGCATTCATCCTTTCTGCTTGGCCGTTGCTTCTCGGGTGAGCGACAGATGCAAAACAGATTTTGCTGCCAAGGTCTTGGATATACTGCATGAAGGTGCGGCTCGTGAATTGTGTGCCGTTGTCGGTGATGATTCTGTTTGGAACCCCGAAACGGCAAACTAATCCTTTGAAGAACTTGACGGCTGACTGCGCTGTCACCTTTCTCACCGGCTCCACTTCAGGCCACTTTGTCAACTTGTCGATGGCAACGTACAAGAACTCAAAACCCCCGGCAGCACGGGGGAAGGGGCCCAAAATATCGAGCCCCCAGACCGAAAAGGGCCAGGAGAGAGGGATTGTCTGGAGGGCTTGAGCTGGCTGATGTATATTCTTCGAATGGAACTGGCATGCTTCACATTTTGTTACTAGCTCAGTTGCATCTTGGAGGGCAGTGGGCCAATAGAAGCCTTGCCGGAAAGCTTTGCCGACAAGTGCCCTTGATCCTATGTGAGAGCCACATATGCCTCCATGTATCTCTGCCAACAACTTCAGTCCATCTTCCCGGCAAATACACTTTAATTTCATACCATTTAGTTGCTTTCTGTATAGAATGCTATCCACAAACTGATACATACTTGACTGACGGGCTACTTTCTCAGCTTCTTCTTGCTCATCGGGAAGTTCTCCTGTTTGAAGGAAACGAACTATCTGCTGTGCCCATGCCGGAGCTTGCGGCTCGACGACAAGGACTAAAGGCACTTCTTCGGCTGTGGGAGTGCTTGCTTCTGCGGCAAGAACCTAAGGTTCTGCGCGAAGCTGCTGCTCACCGGCAACCGTGTTGTTGTCTCCGGCAACCTTTTTGCCGGCGGCTCCTGGGAGCTCTGCCGGGAAATACTTGCCGGTGTTCAACTTCCTTCTCTTACTGGCCTGCGTTGATGGAGTGACTGTTGGTTGATTCAAATGGAGCACAAAAGTTCCTGGTTCCACAGGTAGCTTTTGAGCGGCACACTTTGACAGGTGATCAGCAATGCTGTTTTCCACACGAGGGACATGCTTTGTTTGCAACCCGTCAAAGTGTTCTTCCAATTTCCTCACTTCTTCCACATACGCTTCCATCAACGGGCTCTAGTAATCTTTGTTTACTTGCTTCACAACAAGCTGCGAGTCACCGCGGATGATCAATTTTTTGATTCCAAGGTCCATTGCGATCCTAAGACCGGCAAGGAGTCCTTCATACTCAGTAGTGTTGTTTGTGGCTTGCTCCCTGGGAAAGTGCATTTGAACCACATACTTGAGGTGCTCTCCGGTGGGTGCGACAAGCAGCACTCCGGCACCGGCACCTTGCAGCGAGAAGGCACCGTCAAAGTACATGATCCATTCTTTGGTTGTCTCTTTGCCGGGGAGGGCTGTTTCTTGAGTTTCTTCGTCTTGCGTTGGCGTCCATTCTGCAATGAACTCCGCCAGGGCTTCGCACTGGATGGTTGAAGTGCCTTCAAACTTAGGTGCAAAGCTTGACAATTCCAACGCCCACTCCACTATCCTGCCAGTTGCTTCTGGGTTTCTCAAAATGCATTGCAACGGAAAGCGAGTGACGACGGTGATCTCGTGTGCTTGGAAGTAGTGACGCAGCTTTCTCGAGGCCATAAGAAGGCTGAATAGCAATTTCTGCACCCTAGAGTATCTCGACCTAGCCCCCTTCAGAAGGGAACTAACAAAATAGACGGGCCGCTGCACCACTTTCTTCTTCGGCATCACTTGTTGGTTAGTTTCATTTGCTTGCTCTGTTTCTGACTTGTCGATGTCGGATCTTGCCGGAGGAGATTCCGGTTTGTCGTTGGACGAGCTTGCCGTGGCCGCTTCCTCGTCATCGACTTCCCTCTGCGCCACTAATGCAGCACTAGCCACTTGATTCGTTGCCGCTACATATAGCAACAACGGTTCTTGTGGTCTAGGCGCAACTAGCGTTGGCATGGAGGAGAGGTATCTTTTCAAGTCCTGCAGCGCGGCCTCCGCTTCCGGAGTCCATTTCATTGGACCTGCCTTCTTCAAAATCTTGAAAAACGGCAGGGCGCGTTCAATGGATCTTGAAATGAACCTACTCAAGGCTGCAACACAGCCGGCAAGACGCCACACATCTTTGACGCTTTTTGGTGCTTGAATCTGCTCAATTGCTTTGATCTTATCGGGATTTGCTTCAATTCCTCGTTGAGATACAAAGAATCCGAGAAGCTTGCCGGATGGAACGCCAAACATACACTTCTCGGGATTGAGCTTCAAGTTGATCTTGTGCAAGTTTGCAAATGTCTCTTCTAAGTCTTGAATGAGGGTAGATTTGTCCTTGGTCTTGACCACTATATCATCCATATATGCTTCCGCATTCCTGTGCAGCTGGGGCTCAAAACCAATCTGGACTGCTCTTGCAAAGGTTGAACCAGCACTCTTTAACCCGAAAGGCATACGCACGAAGCAGTAAGTGCAACATGGAGTAATGAATGTGGTTTTCTCCTCATCTTCCTTGGCCATGAATATCTGATGGTACCCAGAATATGCATCAAGGAAGGAGAGCATATCACAGCCGGAAGTAGAGTCTATAATTTGATCAATGCGTGGCAAGGGGAAAGGATCCTTTGGACATGCTTTGTTAATATCAGTGTAATCGATACAAAGTCTCCACTTCCCATTTGCTTTGCGCACCACCACTGGATTTGCCAACCAAGTTGGATTTAGTACGCCTCTGACCAAGCCTGCTGCTTCAAGTTTCTTGATTTCCTCAGCAATGAAATGTTGCCGCTCCAAAGCTTGCTTCCTGACCTTCTCCTTGACGGGTCGAGCGTGGGGACAGATGGCAAGGTGGTGCTCAATTACCTCCCTGGGAACACCGGGGATGTAAGATGATCGCCATGCAAACACATCGACATTCGCCCGCAGGAAGGCAATGAGCACGCTTTCTTATTTGCTATCAAGGGTGGCACTGATGGTGAAGGTACCGTCAGCGCCATCCTCCCTCGCCGGCACCTTCTTAGTTGCCGGTGCAGTAGCTTTGGATTTCTTACTGGCAGAGCACTCCGGCAAGTCTTCAACGGGTGCCCAGCACTCCGAAGAGATGCACTTCCCGGAATCCTTGCTAGAGGTCTTGCCGGACTTCTTGTTTTCTTTCTTCTTGGCGGGAGCTGTCACCTTGGCGGCCTCTGCTGCAACCACATCTCTGTACATCTTATCGACACAGATAACTGCATCTTTCTTGTCGAAGTTGATGGAAATGACACCCATCGGCCCTGGCATTTTCAATGTGTTGTAGGCATAGTGAGATGCTGCCATGAATTTCGCCATGGCTAGGCGGCCAAGAATTCCGTTATACGGCAAAGGGATCTTGACAACGTCAAAGACAATCTTTTCTGTCCTATAGTTCAATTCCCCGCCAAACGTCACCAGCAATGTGATTTTTCCCTTGGGCTGGCTCCTCCCCGGGTTTACTCCCTGGAACGTGCCTGTCTTTTCTAGCTCCTCGTCAGGAATCTGCAGCCTCTTGATTACTTCTGGAGAAATCAAGTTTAAGCCGGCCCCACTGCAACTAACATTTTTGTGACTTGGAGGTTGCGAATTTTTGGTGAAACCAACAACGGCAAACACCTGACCGCGGTTGTGCGATCAGGGTGGTCCTCGGCATCGAAAATGATAGGCGTGTGTGACCATTTGAGTGGCTTTTGAGAGCCCATTGCCGGTTCTACCGCATTGACTTCACGTGCCCACTGCTTAAGTTGGCGGTGAGAGGAGTGCAAAGATGCCCCTCCGTCAACGCACATGGCCTTGGTTGCTTTCTGGAATTCCTGTACACTGGACTCTTCGCCGTCCCCTTTTCCTCACTTCCATCATCATCACCCTTCTTTTCGCGGCCTCTAGCAGGTTTTTCTTTCTGCTGCTTGGCCTCGCCGCGACAGCCTCCTTGACCACCACGGCCCTTTTTGCCGGATCCACCGGCACCATCTTGACTCTTCTCTTTGTCATGTTTTTCATACTCAGCCTTTTGTTTCTCAACAAGGTGCTCGACTTGTTGGCACTCTTGGAGATCATGGCCCTTGGTGCGGTGAATCTTGCAGTATGGCCCATCAGATTTGCCGGCCTTCTCGTTTGCCGCCGCATCCTGGCAAGCGGCGCATACTGCTGCCTCCTTGCCGGAGTTCTCAGTCTTGGCTTTCTTGGTGGACTCAGAGTTGCCGAAGCCTACGACGGCCATTACAGTCTTGCCCTTGCGCTTCCTGCTGCGCCTTCGGCCCTTCTTCCTCAGGGTGGCTGCATCGTCGTCCTCGGAATCCACCTCGGCACCAGCGTCTTCCCCGGGAAGCCTCCTTCCTTCCTCAGCGCGTGCGCACTTATCCGCCAATGTGTAGAGCTCGTTGACGGTTTTGGGTAGCTTGATGTTCATCTTCTCTCGCATCCTCCGATTGCGCACATTCGTGTGAAAGGCGGCAATGACGGCTGTGGGGTGCACATCTGGAATGTTACGGTGCACATGGCTGAATCTCTAGATGTACTTGCACAAAGTTTCTCCGTCTCTTTGTGGAATCACTTGCAGGTCGCTGGGCTGTCCCGGGGCCTTGTGGCCTCCGGTAAAAGCACCAACAAACTCATTACAGAGATCTGCCCACGAAGAAATGGAGTTCTCCAGCAAGTTCATCAGCCAAGATCTCACGTTGGGTTTCAGTACCAACGGAAAGTAGTTGGCGAGGATCTTCTCATCCCTTCCTCCGGCAGCTTGCACGGCAATCGTATAGATGCCCAGAAATTCTGCCAGGTTCAGCTTGCCATCGTACTTTTCTTGTACTTCTGGCTTGAAGGCCCAGACGGACGGCCATCGGACTTGCCGCAGCTCACGGGTGAAGGCAGGACACCCAACCTCGTAAGGCAGATATCCGCCAACCCCTGGCGCAAGCTCATCAACGATCGGGCCGTTGCGCGCGCCGGATTGACGGCGCGCCTCCCGGCGCCGTTCAATGGTGATGCAGGCATCTTCTACCCGCCTATCTCGCAGCACTTGCCGCTAATCTTGCCGCGCTCGCGGATCCGAAGAGGCCATCGATATCTCGTCGGGCTCGAAAGATTGTTGAGCTTGCCGCGGTTGTTGGCGTTGTTGCTGTTGAGACTGTTGCTGCTGAGGTGATTGCACCGTTAGCGCAGCACCGTCAACGCGGCCACCAGTTGGAGCTACTGGTGCTGTTTACGAATGCCGTGAGGGCTCCACTTGCTGCGATTTGCTGGCCTCGGCAAACCCAATCAAGCTTTGGATGATGGCTCTCCACTCATCCATCTTCTCTGCCGCTGGAGGGAAATTTATCAGCATCTGGGCTCACGCCATTGCTTCTGCTGCTGTGGCTGCATGACCGAAAGCGAAGAGCGCGACGTCGCTCTACTCCTGGCAGAGCCAGCAGGAGTGGCATTGTCGCCTTGCTGCCGTGGCACATGATCAGCAGCGGGTCACTGTGGCGGAGGTGGTGCCTGAGGATCAGGGATTTGATCAACAGGAGTCTTGCCGTGAGGCCGCCGCTGACCGGAGTTGTTGGTGCCGCTCGGAGCCGTACTGCGCTCATTGTGCGAGGGGCGCGACATCTGTCCTGAAGCTGCATCCTTGGACACTGCTGCGGCGGGATCTTGGCTCGCGTCGGCCGGGGCGTTGCCGCTCCGGTGGCTGCATTCGTCGACGCGGTGCGGAGGAGGAGGAAGATGTCCGTCTGCTTCGCTCGCGCCGTCTCGGACTTTGTTTGCCAGAGGATCGAGGAAGTCGACCGCCTCCGGCACGCTCGTCTCCCGCGCCGACCACGGTGGGCATGGCGACCGCGCCGCCTGCGCTGGTCATGCCAACCGCGGTACCCGTACCGCCCGCATTGGCCGCGCCGCCTGCGCTGCCTATGGATACATGTGAAGGGGCCGTCATTATGATGCCCTTCTTCTTGGGGGCCATCGACGACGGAGAGGACGATGATGAAGTTGATGAAGCTGACGCGCAATCCACTGATTCAGGTTTGCGCAAGCGAAGCCCCTACCTGGCGCGCCAAAGATGTCGTGGGTACGACCATCTATGGGGCCATCTATCCCCTTGTGGCTCAGCAGGGGAGATCAGCATGCACAAAGAGCAGAATCAATGGAAGGCGCAAGGGATTTACCCAGGTTTGGGCCGCTGAGAAGCGTAAAACCCTATTCGTGTTTTCGTATATTGGTGGTATGAGAGCACAAGTACAAGGAGCGCTTCTCCCGGCAAGGGTGCCGAGAGAGCTGCTATGCAAGGCGTGCAGGTGTTTGAAAAAGGATCCGAATCCCTCTAACTGTTGCCCTAGCCCTCCTTTTATAGCTCAAGGGGTTACCACAGTGGCAAAACAGTAATTACATAGTGATTAGATAGCAAACAGTGCTATCATACCAAACTCTGCCAGCTTAGGACAAAAGCATTAAATGTTCTGTTAGGTGTCATGTGGAGAGGTAGCCCCAGCAAGGTTTCTGCACCGCTCGCCCAGCTACCTCATATTAGCCTGACACGCCCTCTGGACGGGTGTCATTAAAGGCAAATCCTATCCCAGCGCGCTGACACGTGCCCGACAAACCTCACCAACCAGCCTGCGCGGACGACACCTCATCCATTGGCGAACATCTGTCCGGTGAGGTGGAGCGCTGGAGGGATGGCAAAAGCTTGCCGGGTCTTCACCTTGCCGGTTTGGCCATGCCGGCAAGAAACGTCTTTATCTTCAGTACTAGTTGGGTGCTTGTTGATGTTTCGTCTTGAGCTTCTCCCCAGTAGCTTTTGCAACTGGGCCCTGAAGTTTGGTCTTGGTGGTTTTCGGTAAGCCTCGGCCGGCAAGGAGGCTATTACCATCTGTGCATAAGTCAGGGTATAAAATACCCATGTTTTATACACCGACACCGGGCCTGCGGGTTTAAGTGGAAACGCATTCGGTAAAATACGTTTACCCTTTTGGGAAAGCGTATTATGCTACTGCTTTGGCCGGGAATGCGCTTTCAGTATGCGGAAAGCGTATTTTTGCTGAAGTACATTTTCTGTTTAACCCCGCTGGCTGAAACCTCTAGTTTGCGGGCGTTCACCCGTTAAGAGCAGAAACATACACTTTTCTATTTGTTTTCTGCCTAACGAACGAACGACAGTATCTCCGCGACCGCAACTCCGATTTAGGTGATTCCAAAGCCCACTTCCTCTGTTCGCCAAGCCCGTTCCGATGGTATCACTTTCATAATGTTTACACATTTTGAAAATGTCCATTTTGCCCCTGCCCTATATTCAGCCCTTCGAGAGAGAATCTTTTCCAGCATCTTTCAGCGAGGTGATCGCATTTTTTCCGGTGAATCCATCGACCCCCAGGCAAGCTGACCATCTGATATATGACCTAAAGCTTTGCTCTGTGTTATTCTTGCATGTTTAATTAATGAATATGCTTGTGCTAGAAATAATTAAACCCCTGATAGTTTTTATTACTGTTTGCAATACTTGCTAGTATTCATCATATCACTGCACTAGTGACTCGTAGGTGATAGTATGGAGATAGGTTGTTATGTTTTCATTGTGCATTACTACTGTTATTGCAATGATAAAGAATGCGACTTAATAATGACAACCTCCTCCGTCAACTGGATCGAGTCATAGTGCCACCGAACCGAGCTCATTAGTGCAGCCACATTTGCCTTTATGGGGAGGCCTTGACTTGGTCTATTGTCTTGCCTCTTATCGGTACCTCCAAAGTGGGAAGGTTATGCGTGCGTGCTACCCTAGCCCGGTAGGCAGCGATAACCTTGTGAGCCCAAGTTATATGGTACCAGGTCCCCGTTTGGGACAGTTTTGTTTGGCCATGACGGTGGCAGGTGTCAGGAGTGACACAGGGGCCACCCAGGGCATGACCCGGAAGGGGTATGATTGTCGGTGGGACCGTAAGAGTGCCAGGCAATAGACAAGTTTTGTTGGAGCAGCACCGGTCCACCCGAATGGGAACAGGTACTGATGTACGAGGCCGGGAGCTCCATGGTGTGGGTAAAGTGCGCGACCTCTGCAGGGTGTAAATCTATTCGAATAGCCGCGTAAGAGTTGTCAGACTTGCGGTGCAGGTGCCCGGACATCGAATGATGTCCAAAGTTTGGAATGTAGCCAAGGGATGGCTATGGGTGAGAGGGTCGAATGACCGTAAGAACTTGGATCTGGAGGGATCATGTGAATGAACTTGATCAATTGCATTTACTATTATGCTTTACCTTATTGTCTTCACCTCAGTAGTTATATTGCTGGGTAATCCTGTTATGACCTGATAATTAATATTTCTCGATGGCTATGCCATCATAGTTAACATTGTTAAAATAACAAGTGCATGCTTGAATGCCATGGATTGCATTGCTTGGTGTATATGTTATTTGGTTTGCTTGCGAGTACATTCAAAAGTACTCAGCGGCCTTCAACGTGGTCTTCAACTTGGCAATAAAAGCATCCTTACACTTATCCCAAGAATCAATACTATTGCGAGGCAAGGATGAAAACCAAGTTTTAGCACGATCTCTTAGTGAGAACGGAAATAATTTGACTTAATAATATCATTATCCACATATTTTTTCTTTTGCATATCACATAATTCAACGAAAGTGTTAAGATGGGAAGCATCATCCTCATTAGGAGTTCTAGAAAATTGTTCTTTCATAATAAGATTTAGCAAAGCAGCATTAATATCATAAGACTCCGCACTAGCTAGCGGCGGGAGGAGCAATTGGAGTACTAATAAATCATTATTATTAGTATTTGAAAAGTCACACAACTTGGTGTTTTCTTGAGACATAGCGACAAAGCAAGCAAACGAGCAAACAAGCAAATAAAATATTTTTATGTTTTTGAATTTTTTATGAGAAGTGGGGGAGATGAAAAGGAGAGGCAAATGTGTGGCACCCCGGCTCAGAGGACCGGGTTACCCAGTGTTTCCAACCCAGAGATCACGTCTTCTGGAAACACTCAACAACTTGGGCAGAACTGAACTGAACTTTATTGATACAACATGAGTACAATCTCATATGTTACAAGGATAGCGAGGCCAAAGGCACACTAACTGCGATGACAGTATCTACATTATTTATAAAACATAGCGGGGCCTCGATACTGCTGGGTAGAACTATGGCGTAGTGGAACATAACGTGGGGAACTCCAGCCTCAGGGACACTGCTGTGGACACAGCCTAGTTAGCGAAGCACGAACCTCCGGGACCTCCGTCCTCAGCTTCTCCTACAACTGGCATGATACGCCAGGTGAGTACTTGGAATGTACTCGCAAGCTCATGATAGCCAAACAATGCAGCAAACAATAACATGGCAATTAATAGGTTAAATAATCAGGTTGCTTACTGCCACAACTTACTCTCGTCTGGGTTGTCCCACAACCCTCGGAATACTCATCGACCACTGAGTACTTCCGAACATGCGACAAGTTCTTCCATCAATATCAACATTAGGGCGGTTGACCATACGGTGGCCTAGAACGGACTGTCCAATCCCGTGGACTCGGCTATTTGAATAGGTTCTTACACTCTGCAGAGGTTGCACACTTTACCCACACCATGGAGTTCCTCCCTCATCTAGTCCCCTGGGACTTGTCCCACAGGATCCTTGGAACTCGTCCCATAGGAGTGGACTAGGACATCTCCAATGAAACCTGCCTGGCACGTGACCCCTCTACCATACCACCGACAATCATTCCCTCCCAGAGTCATATCCTGGGTGGCCCCTGTGTCACCTCATGACACCTGCCACCGTCATGGCCAAACAACTGTCCCAAACAGGGACGCCGGCATAACTCAACTGGGCACACAGGATTATCGTCGCCCACCTGATCAGGGTAGCACGTATGCATAACCCTCCCTAGTTTGGCGGTACCGATAAAAGAGCACGAAACCAGACGAGTCAAGGCCGTCCCATACCGGCAGATGTGGCTGCATGGATGAGTCCGGACAGGTGACACCAGATCAACCATTAAGGTTCAATATGGTTAAGCAATTGTTAAACAGGTATCTCCATCAAGAATGGTTGATCATAATAGTAGTCATATTAATTAATTCAATATGAATTAAGCCATATTAAAAATAGTGCATAAAATTTAAATAAACAACCAATATCATTGAAATGCTTCATGCAATGGATGACATGGCTTGCCTTGCTCTGTTGAGTTATCCAAAAACTCCTGGGTTCAAAAATCAGCAAAGTTTCCCCCTGAAAATGATTTTAAAAATTAATAGAAAATATCACAGATCACTGTTTTGAGCACCAGAAATTCTGTGTGTAACAGAAAAATCTCAACTTTTGCAGGAAAATAGAGGGGCTCAAGACAGACCAGTAGAAAAAAGAATCACTTGATTTGGACTTATAGATTAGAAGATATTAACAGTCAAAGTTTTGGTCAACTCTGGAAAATAAACTAAAATCAGCAAATCCTAACCGGGCCACGTCGAAGGCGTAAAGCCCGACTACGCCACCACTTACCGCTTTGGTAAGTCGCCGACAGGTGGGGCCCTAGCATCAGATTTAAACAGGGAAGGAGGGAACAGAGAGGGAGCGGAGCTCCGGTGACGCTCGCCGGCGACACAGACGGCGGCGAGGTCCGGTGAGTGGCGGAATGGAACGGGCTCACCGAGGCGGTCACGCACGTACCCGAGACTTAGCGAATGGTGGCCGGACGATGTTACCCCCTTCCTCTACGGCGGTGGCGGCTCTCGGGGTTCGTCGGAAACGGTGACTCCGGCAGCAATCTGGCGAGGTGAGGAGTCGAGGAGCACCACTGGAGTTTACTGATCACGGTGGAGGGCTCAGGTGGGGCTGAGGCGACTTGGAGTGGGCTGCCCACGAGAGGGGATCAGGCGGCGGAGCTCCAGCCGGGCTCGGGGAAGAAGGGCTCCGGTGCCTCTCTGGGTAGCTTTGGGGGGCGATTGAGAGGTGAGGGAGTGAGGTGGTGAGCTCGGGGAGTGCCGGGGAGGCGTATTTATAGGAGGGCGGGGAGTTCTCTGGAACGGCGGAGCTCGGGTCATGTCGCCAGCGTCGAGACGTGGAGCTGGCTGTCCGGGAGCGGGCGACGAGATGGGAGAGGGCAGAGGAGGGCTCAGAGGAGTTATGGCGCGGCGGCATCTAGCGGGGGAAGACGACGCACCGCACAGCCACTGTGTCCGCACGGGCGGCACAGTGTGCGGTTGCCGTGGCGGCCGGCGAGGGCGTCTCCGGCGAGAGGAAGGATCGGGAGAGGGGTATGTGGACGGCATCGAGGAAGTTGGCACCCCAGGACACGGACTGGCAGCACGGGGGCGCGGGAACGATCGGGACAGAGGCGGGCGAGGTGCAGAGCACGCTGGCTGGCATGCCAATGGCGTGCTCACCACGGGAGGTGATGTCTCGAGGCCGTCCAAGTCCAGCGCACCGTGTCCAGTGTGTTCTCCCTTGGTCATTTAGTGCCTCTGTATGCTTGGTTTGGCTTGGTTCACGCAGAGATGAGAGGTATACTCAGCAACAGTCTCTGACAGAGAAATAGAGAGAGCTCTAGAGGAGAGCTGAGCTGGGGATGGAGCCAGGGGAGTTGTCTGGGGTGTTTTAGGTTGGAAGGACTCCAACCTGGCTGAGTTTGAAAGGATTTGGATAAGAATTGAGGGTAGTTCATGTACAGCTGTTGTACTGAGCCAGAAATGAAGATGAGCTTATGGCACTCATCTGGTTGATCTTCTGGAGCTGATTTTAGGTGTAGGGTGGTTATCTGGTGAGGATATGATGTCATAAAAAATTCAGCTCAAAAAGATACCTCTAGATGGTACTTCCTTCACAGAGGTTCAAATGGAGCAGAAACTTGGCAGAATTTTGGTGGAGAAAATTTGTACTGGACAAGATTATATTTTTGGATATTGTGGAAAGATAGACTCTCCAGAAGCTCAGGGAATTTTCTGGGAGTTAATTGAGCAAGGAAAATATGAGCTCCTTCACAAATGGCCAATACTGTCCAGAGAGCAAATGGAATTTTCTGGAATAAACTTTGTACTGGACCATGAAATATTTTTGAAGATTGTGGGAGTATATGATGACAAGAAGGTCTAGGATTAATTTGGGATTTTTCTGATCACCAGAAATATAGGTTGCTTTGTAACCCATAGTGATGGCAGAATATCCCTAAGAAAGAAAATGATTATCTGGAAAAGATAAAGGGCTGGAAATTGATCCAAATGATGAATGACAAGGATTTGGCAAGATGCTGAGGGCTTTGGATCAGAGGAGAGAATTTATAAGTCCAAAGTCAACTGAAAGGTTCAAAATCCATCCAAGTTTCAAATAAAGCCAGAAAGATTTTGAAAAGAAAAAGTTGCCAAAAACCAGGGTGTCACAAACCTACCCCCCTTAGAATGAATCTCGTCCTCGAGATTTGGTTGCTCAGGGAACAAGTGGGGATATGCTGATCTCAGAAAATCTTCTCTTTCCCAGGTAGCTTCTTCCTTAGTATGATGATCCCATAACACGTTGTAAAACCTGATTGTCTTATTCCTGGTAGTCCTTTCCATCTCATCCAAAATTCTGACGGGTTTTTCCTCATAGGTCAGATCCTTAGTCAGCTCTAGCTCACTCATGTCTACCTGTTTGATCGGGGGTGCAATGCACTTTCTCAACTGTGATATATGGAAGACGTCATGAACGTCCGACAACTCTGGTGGTAACTCTAGCTGATATGCCACTCTGCCTCTTCTAGCCATGACTGGAAAGGGACCGATATATCTCGGTACGAGCTTTCCGCGGGTATGGAACCTCTTTATTCCTTTCATAGGTGTAACACGGAGATAGGCATAGTCTCCGGGTTCAAAAGTTACTTCTCGGTGTTTCGGGTCATAGTAACTTTTCTGACGGGACTTGGCCGCTCGAAGACGTTCCTGAATATCCTTGACCTGTTTTTCGGCCTCAAGCATCAAATCCGTGCCGAAAATACGGCTGTCTCCTGTCTGAGACCAGTTCAGGGGAGTGCGGCATTTCCGTCCGTACAGAGCCTCAAATGGTGACATCTTGAGACTCGACTGATAGCTGTTGTTATAAGAAAATTCTGCGTAAGGTAGGCTATCCTCCCATTTGGGTCCTTGGGCAAGAGCACAGGACCGAAGCATATCTTCCACTATCTGGTTCACACGTTCGGTCTGTCCATCTGTCTGTGGGTGATACGCCGTGCTATGCTTTAGCACGGTTCCCAGGGCTTGATGCAATCGTAGCCAGAACACTGAGGTGAATAGGGAACCTCTATCTGACGTGATAGACTTGGGTACTCCATGAAGGCTGACTATCCGAGACATATAGAGCTGTGCCAGCTGATTCGCGTTGAAAGTGGTTTTTACCGAAAGGAAGTGAGCCACTTTCGTAAGTATATCCACAATGACCCAGATAGCATTATGGCCTCTTGTTGACTTAGGAAGTCCAACAATGAAGTCCATACATATATCATCCCATTTCCACTGGGGAACTGGTAAAGGTTGCAGTAACCCAGCGGGTTTCTGATGTTCAGCCTTGACTCTGTTGCAGATGTCACAACAGGTGATATAATATGCAATATCTCTTCTCATTCCTGGCCACCAAAAGGTTTCTCGCAGGTCCTGGTACATTTTTGTTCCTCCCGGATGGATAGAGTATGCAGATTCATGTGCCTCTCTGAGTATTTGCTGTCTCAAGTTGTCTTGGTCAGGCACGCATATTCGGTTTCCAAACCATACGGTGCCCTGGTCATCAGTTCGGAAAGACTTGGCTTTTCCTTGCGGAATGCGCTCTCTGATCTCTTGTATTCCTTGGTCTGATTTCTGAGCTGCCTTAATTTCTTCTACAAGGGTTGGAGTAATCTCCATTGTATCTGGGCTAGTCGGGCCACATAGCACCATATTTAGCTTAGCAAATTCTTCTTGCAGCCTCAGATTCATTCCCTCCATTAATGCATTGAGGGTACCTTGCTTTCTGCTGAGGGCGTCAGCGACTACATTGGCTTTTCCCGGATGATAGTTAATCCCAAGGTCATAGTCCTTGACCAATTCGAGCCATCGTCTCTGCCTGAGATTCAAATCTGGTTGGGTGAAAATATACTTGAGACTCTTATGGTCTGTGTATATCTCACATCGTTGCCCAATGAGATAATGCCTCCAAATCTTCAAGGCATGAACCACGGCTGCCAATTCCAGATCATGAGTAGGGTAGTTCTCTTCATGAGGTCGTAGTTGTCTGGATGCATAGGCTACAACCTTTCCTTCTTGCATTAGAACGCAGCCGATTCCACGCCTGGAAGCATCACAGTATATGTCGAAGCTCTTGTGGATATCCGGAAGAACTAAGACAGGGGATGTAGTTAGCCTTGTCTTTAATTCTACAAAACTGTTCTCACATTCCTCAGTCCAGGCAAACTTGTGGTTCTTTTTCAGCAGCTCTGTCAGTGGCTTTGCTATTTTTGAAAAGCCTTCAATAAAGCGACGGTAATAGCCCGCCAATCCCAGAAAGCTACAGACTTCTGTTACTGTAGCTGGGGTCTTCCAGTTTAATACAACGGTCACTTTACTGGGGTCGACAGCCACACCTTGTTCTGACAGAACATGTCCCAAAAATCCTACTTCTCTCAGCCAAAATTCGCATTTACTGAATTTGGCGTATAATTAATGAGTCCTTAATCTCTTCAGAACATCACAGAGATGTTGCGTGTGCTCTGCATCATCTTTGGAATTGATGAGAATATCGTCAATGAATACTACCACAAATTTGTCCAGGAAGTCCATGAAGACCTTATTCATCATGCTCATGAAGTATGCGGGAGCATTTGTCAGCCCAAATGACATGACTGTAAATTCATACAGGCCATATCTAGTAGTAAAGGCTGTCTTGGGGATATCCTCTTTCCTGATTTTCAACTGATGATACCCCGTTTGAAGGTCAATCTTGGAAAATACCCGAGCTCCGTTTAACTGATCGAATAGATCATCAATGCGGGGGAGCGGATATTTATTCTTGATTGTGACCTCATTCAGCTGACGGTAGTCCACGCACATACGTAGGCTGCCATCTTTCTTCTTGACGAACAGCACGGGTGATCCCCATGGTGAGGTGCTTGGACGAATATATCCTTTTGTAATAATTCATCCAATTGCTTCTTCAATTCTACCAGCTCTGGGAAAGGCATGCGGTAGTACTTCTTGTAAATTGGAGCGGTTCTGGGAACAACTTCAATGGCAAACTCTAGTTCCCGATCCGGTGGCATTCTTGGTATCTCTTCTGGAAATACATCCGGAAATTCACTGACTACCGGAATCAAGTCTATTTCTGTGGCAGTGGCTTTAAATGCCATCCCTTCCTTTGCCATCATTCTGCTAGCAGTGAATTGCACCGATTGTCCTGCCAGGTTTACTAGTGTCACCGTCCTGGTGGCACAGTTGATACACACCTGATGTGGTACCAACCAATCCATTCCCAATATTATATCCAATCCAGGGGACTCAATGGCCACGAGGGTAGCTGGAAACTTGACATCCTGTATCAAGATCTCCAGATCCTTGTATATCATATTTGTTCTGAGCAGGGAGCCAGGGGATTGTACCACCATGATTTTATCCAAAAAGGAAGGAGAAAACTTGTGCAAGGTGGCAAAACTCCGTGAAATAAACGAATGAGAAGCTCCAGAATCAAATAAAATTACTGCAGGTATGTTGTTAATAGGAAACATACCAAGAACCACGTCAGGAGCTTCGCAGGCTTCCTCTATTGAGATGTGATGGACTTGGCCGCGGTAGAAATTCGGGTTGAGGCGGCGTCCAACACTGTTGACCTGTGGCTTGAGGTCGGAGGGTGGCTTTCCATTTCTTGTGGGGCACTGCTTAGAATAATGCCCGCTCTGGCCGCAAGTGAAACAGGTGTTGTTGCGGCGGCAATCCTCCAACACGGGCTGTTTGCCAAAGGTCTTATCCTGACTGACAGGCTTGTTGTTGTTGCTGTGGCCATTGTTCCAGACAGGCTTGTTCTCAGGTGCACTGGGTTGCTAGATACAAGGTTTCTGCACAACCTGCTCACGGTTGTCCTTCTTAGGTTCAAATTTCCGCTTGCGGTCCTCATATCCTGTCTTGAATTCTCGTTCAGCTATGAACGCCTTATTTATTAAAGTCTGGAGGTCAGGAAAATCCAGCATACAAAGCTGACAGCGGAGGGTATGATTTAGCCCTCCTAGGAATCGGTCAACCTTCCGCTCTTCGGTGGATACGTCGTGAGGAGAGTACCGTGCCAGATTATTAAACTTGTTCAGATACTCCCCTACTGACATACTCCCTTGGGTGAGAGCCAAGAATTCCCTCTGCTTCACTTTCATAATGCCAGTAGGAATTGTTGGAAATGTGCCCTAGAGGCAATAATAAATTGGTTATTATTATATTTCCTTGTTCATGATAATCGTTTATTATCCATGCTATAATTGTATTGATTGGAAACTCAAATACATGTGTGGGTACAAAGAAAACACTGTGTCCCTAGTAAGCCTCTAGTTGACTAGCTCGTTGATCAAAAGATGGTGAAGGTTTCCTAGCCATGGACATGAGATGTCATTTGATAACGGGATCACATCATTAGGAGAATGATGTGATGGACAAGACCCAAACTACGAACGTAGCATATGATCGTGTCAGTTTATTGCTATTGTTTTCTGCATGTCAAGTATCTATTCCTATGACCATGAGATCATGCAACTCACTGACACCGTAGGAGTGCCTTGTGTGTATCAAACGTCACAACGTAACTGGGTGACTATAAAGGTGCTCTATAGGTATCGCCGAGGGTGTCTGTTGGGTTGGCATGGATCAAGACTGGGATTTGTTACTCCGTATGACGGAGAGGTATCTCAGGGCCCACTCGGTAATACAACATCACAATGAGCCTTGCAAGCAATGTGACTAAAGTGTTAGCCACGAGATCTTGTATTACGGAACGAGTAAAGAGACTTGCCAGTAACGAGATTGAACTAGGTATAGAGATGCCGACGATCGAATCTCGGGCAAGTAACATACCGAAGAACAAAGGGAACAGCATACGGGATTAACTGAATCCTTGACATAGAGGTTCGACCGATAAAGATCTTCGTAGAATATGTAGGAGCCAATATGGGCATCCAGGTCCCGCTATTGGTTATTGATCGAAGAGGTGTCTCGGTCATGTCTACATAGTTCTCGAACCCACAGGGTCTACACACTTAACGTTTGGTGACGATTAGTATAGTTGAGTTATTGTGTTGGTGACCGAAGGTTGTTCGGAGTCCCGGATAAGATCCCGGACATGACGAGGTTCTCCGGAAGAGTCCGGAGGTAAAGATTGATATATGTGATAATAGTGTTTTGATCTCCGGAAGGGTTCCGGAATTCACCGGAAGGGGTTCCGGATGTTTACCGAAGTGTTCGGGTGCAGCAACACTTTATATGAGCCAAAGGGGTAAAGCCCACGAGGTATTGGAAAGTGCAAAAGGAAGTTTTGCTGCTGCCTTAAGCGGTACTACCGCTGGTAAGGTAGTACTACCACATAAGCGGTACTACCACTTGTGTGAAGCGGTACTACCGCTCAAGCGGTACTACCGCTCATGAGCGGTACTACCGCTTGTGCACGGTACTGCAGGGATCCGAGTTGGACTCTTTCCCTGCGGGCCAAACCGACCTTGTGCGGGCAAAACCGACCTGGAGGAGGCTTTTACTCCAAGTTTAGACCCCAAGGCTCAACATATAAATAGAGGGGCAGGGCTAGCACACGGGACACATTAAGATTTCCCAAGCCGTGTGTCGGCAACCCTAACCCTCTAGTTCTCCCGTCATAATCTCCGTAGTGCTTGGCGAAGCCCTGCAGAGATTGTTCCTCACCACCATCACCACAATGTCGTGCTGCCGGAACTCATCTACTACTTCACCATCGCTCGCTGGATCGAGGAGGTGAAGGCGTCATCAAGCCGTACGTGTGTTGAACGCGGAGGTGCCGTCCGTTCGGCACTAGTTCGTGATCGGATCGAGGGACGACTTGCGATTTGGATCGCGGAGACGTTCGACTACATCAACCGCGTTTCTTAACGCTTCCGCTTAGCGATCTACAAGGGTATGTAGATTCACTCTCCCTCTCGTAGATGCTCATCACCATGGATAGATCTTGTGTGTGCATAGGAAATTTTTTGTTTCCCTTGCAACGTTCCCCAACAGTGGCATCTGAGCTAGGTCTATGCGTAGATGAGATCTCGAGTAGAACACAAACGAGTTGTGGGCGTGGGTGTATACATATTGCTTGCCGTTACTAGTTGATACTTGATTCGGCGGTATTGTGAGATGAAGCGGCCCGGACCAACATTACTCGTACGCTTACGAGAGACCGGTTCCTTCAACTGACATGTAACTTTGTTGCATAAAGATGGCTAGCGGGTGTCTGTCTCTCTCACTTTAGTTGAATCGATTTCAATGAAGAGGGTTCTTTTAGAAGATCAAAAAGCAATCACTACACCACGTTGTGGTTTTGCGTAGGTAAGAACGGTTCTTGCAAACCCGTAGCAGCCACGTAAAACTTGCAACAACAATTAGAGGACGTCTAACTTGTTTTTGCAGGGTATGTTGTGATGTGATATGGCCAATTACATGATGAGATATATGTGATGTATGAGATGATCATGTGTTGTATAGAATATCACGACTTGCATGTCGATGAGTACGGCAACTGGCAGGAGCCATAGAGTTGTCTTTAATTATTTTCGCCGTTTTTGCTTTACTTTATCGCTATGAGTTAGCAATAGTCGTGGAAGCAACAGTCGGCGCGACAACCTCATGGCGACACGTTGATGGAGATCAAGATGATGGAGATCATGGTGTCATGCCGGTGACGATGGAGATCATGCCGGTGCTTTGGAGATGGAGATCAAAAGCACAAGTTCATGGCCATATCATGTCACTTATGATTTGCATGTGATGTTAATCCTTTTATGCATCTTATTTTGCTTAGGACGACGGTAGCATTATAAGGTGATCCCTCACTTAAATTTCAAGATAAATTGTGTTCTCCCCGAGTGTGCACCGTTGCGAAAGTTCGTCGTTTCGAGACACGCCGTGATGATCGGGTGTGATAGACTCTACGTTCACATACAACGGGTGTAAGCCATGTTGCACGTGTGGAACACTCGGGTTAAACTTGACGAGCCTAGCATGTACAGACATGGCCTCGGAACACAAGAGACCGAAAGGTCGAACATGAGTCATATAGTAGATATGATCAACATGAAGATGTTCACCATTGAAACCACCTCAACTCACGTGATGATCGGACTTGAGTTGGTGGATTTGGATCATGTTACACTCGAATGACCGGAGGGATGTCAATTTGAGTGGGAGATTTTTAAGTAATATGATTAACTAAGCTCATTATCTTGAACAATAGTCTAAGTTGTTTTTGCAATATTTATGTTGTAGATCATGGCTCGCGCAGTAGCACCCCTGAATTTTAATGCGTTCCTAGAGAAAGCTAAGTTGAAAGATGATGGAAGTAACTTTGTGGACTGGGCCCGTAATCTAAGGATTATCCTTACGGCTTCCCAGAAGGCTTATGTCCTTGATGCACCGCTTGGTGATCCACCCACTCCAGTTGAGTCTCTAGACGTTGTGAACGCCTGGCAGGCTCGTTCTGAAGATTACTCAATAGTTCAATGTGCAATATTGTATGGCTTAGAACCGGGACTTCAAAGACGTTTTGAACGTCATGGAGCATATGAGATGTTCCAGGAGTTGAAGTTTATCTTTCAGAAGAATGCCCGGATCGAGAGATATGAGATCTCCGATAAGTTCTATGCTTGCAAGATGGAGGAGAACGGGTCTATCAGTGATCACGTACTCAGAATGTCTGGGTACTCCACCCGTCTGGCTGAATTGGGGATGCCCCTTCCGCCAGAGGCTATCACTGACAGAGTTCTTCAATCATTGCCACCTAGCTACAAGAGCTTCGTGTTGAACTATAACATGCACGGGATGAACAAGTCAGTCGCCGAGCTGTTTGCGATGCTGAAAGCCGCTGAGTCTGAAATTCAGAAGGAGCATCAAGTGTTGATGGTCAATAAAACCACTAGTTTCAAGAAAAATGGCAAGGGTAAGAAGGGTAACTCCAAGAAGAGTGGCAAAGCAGTTGCTCCTCCCGTGAAGAAACCCAAGGCTGGACCCAAACCAGAAACTGTGTGTTTCATTGCAAGGGAACTGGACACTGGAAGCGGAATTGCCCCAAGTATTTGGCTGACAAGAAGGCGGCCAACAACAAACAAGGTATATATGATATACATGTTATTGATGTGTACCTTACCAACTCTCGTTGTAGTGCCTGGGTATTTGATACCGGTGCGGTTGCTCACATTTGCAACTCAAAACAGGAACTACGGAATAGACGGAGGCTGGCAAAGGACGAAGTGACGATGCGCGTGGGAAATGGTTCCAAGGTTGATGTGATCGCCGTCGGCACGCTCGCTCTTCGATTACCATCGGGATTAGTGATGAACCTGAATAATTGTTATTTAGTGCCTGCGTTAAGCATGAACATTATATCTGGATCTTGTTTATTGCGAGACGGTTACTCATTTAAATCAGAGAATAATGGTTGTTCTATTTATATGAGTAATATCTTTTATGGTCATGCACCCGATGTGAAGGGTTTATTCTTATTGAATCTCGATAGTAATGATACACATGTTCCTAACATTGATGCCAAAAGATGTAGAATTGATAATGATAATACCACTTTCTTGTGGCACTGCCGTTTAGGTCATATTGGCGTAAAACGCATGAGGAAGCTCCATGCTGATGGACTTTTGGAGTCACTTGATTTTGAATCGCTTGACACATGTGAGCCATGCCTCATGGGCAAGATGACTAAAACGCCGTTCTCTGGAACAATGGAACGGGCAAGTGACTTGTTGGAAATCATACATACTGATGTGTGCGGTCCGATGAGTATTGAGGCGCGCGGTGGTTATCGTTACTTTCTCACCTTCACTGATGACTTAAGTAGATATGGGTATATTTACTTAATGAACCACAAGTCTGAAACGTTTGAAAAGTTCAAACAATTTCAGAGTGAAGTTGAGAATCATCGTAACAAGAAGATTAAATTCCTACGATCTGATCGAGGAGGAGAATATCTGAGTTATGAGTTTGGCAGTCACTTAAGACAGTGTGGAATTGTTTCACAATTGACACCGCCTGGAACACCACAGCGTAATGGTGTGTCCGAACGTCGTAATCGAACCTTATTAGATATGGTGCGATCAATGATGTCTCTTGCCGATTTGCCACTATCGTTTTGGGGTTATGCATTAGAGACAACTGCATTCACTTTAAATAGGGCACCATCGAAATCCGTTGAGACGACGCCATATGAACTTTGGTTTGGCAAGAAGCCAAAGCTGTCGTTTCTTAAAGTTTGGGGATGTGATGCTTATGTCAAAAAGCTTCAGCCTGAAAAGCTGGAACCCAAAGCGGAGAAATGCGTCTTCATAGGATACCCAAAAGAGACAGTTGGGTATACCTTCTACCTCAGATCCGAAGGCAAATTGTTTGTCGCTAAAAACGGAACATTTCTTGAGAAAGAGTTTCTCTCGAAAGAATTGAGTGGGAGGAAGATAGAACTTGATGAGGTTGTTGAACCTTTACTTCAACCTGAAAGTAGCGCAGCGTAGAAAGATGTTTCTGTAGAGCCTACATCAGCTGAAGAGGAAGTTGATGATGATCATAAAGCTTCGGATCAAGTTGCTATCGAACCTCGTAGGTCGACAAGGACGCGTACTGCTCCTGAGTGGTACGGCAACCCTGTCTTAGAGGTCATGTTGTTGGACAACGATGAACCTACGAGCTATGGAGAAGCGATGATGGGCCCGGATTCCGAGAAGTGGTTAGAGGCCATGAAATCCGAGATGGGATCCATGTATGAAAACAAAGTGTGGACTTTGGAAGTATTACCTGAAGGGCGTAAGGCCATTGAGAACAAATGGATCTTTAAGAGGAAGACGGACGCGGACGGTAATGTCACCGTCTATAAAGCTCGACTTGTGGCAAAGGGTTTTTCACAAGTTCAAGGAGTTGACTACGATGAGACCTTCTCACCCATAGCGATGCTTAAGTCCGTCAGAATCATGTTAGCAATAGCTGCCTTTTTCGATTATGAAATTTGGCAGATGGATGTCAAAACAGCGTTCCTTAACGGTTTCCTGAAGGAAGAGTTGTATATGATACAACCAGAAGGTTTTGTCGATCCAGAGAATGCTGACAAAGTTTGCAGACTCCAGCGATCCATTTATGGACTGGTGCAAGCATCTCGGAGTTGGAATCTTCGCTTTGATAAGGTGATCAAAGCATTCGGGTTTGTACAAGTTTACGGAGAAGCTTGTATTTACAAGAAAGTGAGTGGGAGCTCTATAGCATTTCTAATATTATATGTGGATGACATATTGCTGATTGGAAACAATATAGAAATGTTGGAAAGCGTGAAGGAATATTTGAACAAGAGTTTTTCAATGAAGGACCTAGGAGAAGCTGCTTTCATATTAGGCATCAAGATCTATAGAGATAGATCAAGACGTTTAATAGGACTTTCACAAAGCACATACCTTGATAAGATTTTGAAGAAGTTCAAAATGGATCAGTCCAAGAAAGGGTTCTTGCCTGTTTTGCAAGGTGTGAAGTTGAGTAAGACTCAATGCCCAGTGACTACAGAAGATAGAGAAAAGATGAGTGTCGTCCCCTATGCTTCAGCCATAGGCTTTATCATGTATGCAATGCTGTGCACAAGACCCGATGTCAGCCTTGCCATAAGTATGGTCGGAAGGTTTCAAAGTGATCCAGGAATGGAACACTGGACGGCGGTCAAGAATATCCTGAAGTACCTGAAAAGGACTAAGGACATGTTTCTCGTTTATGGAGGTGATCAAGAGCTCATCGTAAAGGGTTACGTCGATGCAAGCTTTGACACTGATCCGGATGACTCTAAGTCACAAACCGGATACGTATTTATTCTTAATGGGGGTGCGGTTAGCTGGTGCAGTTCCAAGCAAAGCGTGGTAGCTGATTCTACATGCGAAGTGGAGTACATCGCTGCCTCGGAGGCGGCGAAGGAAGGTGTCTGGATGAAGGAGTTCATGACAGATCTTGGAGTAGTGCCTAGTGCGCTTAACCCAATGACTCTGTTTTGTGATAATACTGGTGCCATTGCTCTAGCCAAGGAACCAAGATTTCACAAGAGGACCAGACACATAAAGAGACGTTTCAATTCCATCCGCGATTACATCAAGGAGGACGACATAAATATTTGCAAAGTACACACGGATCTGAATGTTGCAGATCCGATGACTAAACCTCTTCCAAGGGCTAAACATGAACAACACCAGAACTGCATGGGTGTTCGATTCATTACAATGTAAATCACATAGTGATGTGAACTAGATTATTGACTCTAGTGCAAGTGGGAGATTGTTGGAAATGTGCCCTAGAGGCAATAATAAATTGGTTATTATTATATTTCCTTGTTCATGATAATCGTTTATTATCCATGCTATAATTGTATTGATTGGAAACTCAAATACATGTGTGGGTACATAGACAACACTGTGTCCCTAGTAAGCCTCTAGTTGACTAGCTCGTTGATCAAAAGATGGTGAAGGTTTCCTAGCCATGGACATGAGATGTCATTTGATAACGGGATCACATCATTAGGAGAATGATGTGATGGACAAGACCCAAACTACGAACGTAGCATATGATCGTGTCAGTTTATTGCTATTGTTTTCTGCATGTCAAGTATCTGTTCCTATGACCATGAGATCATGCAACTCACTGACACCGTAGGAGTGCCTTGTGTGTATCAAACGTCACAACGTAATTGGGTGACTATAAAGGTGCTCTACAGGTATCTCCGAGGGTGTCTGTTGGGTTGGCATGGATCAAGACTGGGATTTGTTACTCCATATGACGGAGAGGTATCTCAGGGCCCACTCGGTAATACAACATCACAATGAGCCTTGCAAGCAATGTGACTAAAGTGTTAGCCACGAGATCTTGTATTACGGAACGAGTAAAGAGACTTGCCAGTAACGAGATTGAACTACGTATAGAGATGCCGACGATCGAATCTCGGGCAAGTAACATACCGAAGAACAAAGGGAACAACATACGGGATTAACTGAATCCTTGACATAGAGGTTCGACCGATAAAGATCTTCGTAGAATATGTACGAGCCAATATGGGCATCCAGGTCCCGCTATTGGTTATTGATCGAAGAGGTGTCTCGGTCATGTCTACATAGTTCTCGAACCCGCAGGGTCTACACACTTAACGTTTGGTGACGATTAGTATAGTTGAGTTATTGTGTTGGTGACCGAAGGTTGTTCGGAGTCCCGGATAAGATCCCGGACATGACGAGGGTCTCCGGAAGAGTCCGGAGGTAAAGATTGATATATGTGATAATAGTGTTTTGATCTCCGGAAGGGTTCCGGAATTCACCGGAAGGGGTTCCGGATGTTTACCGAAGTGTTCGGGTGCAGCAACACTTTATATGAGCCAAAGGGGTAAAGCCCACGAGGTATTGGAAAGTGCAAAAGGAAGTTTTGCTGCTGCCTTAAGCGGTACTACCGCTGGTAAGGTAGTACTACCGCATAAGCGGTACTACCGCTTGTGTGAAGCGGTACTACCGCTCAAGCGGTACTACCGCTCGTGAGCGGTACAACCGCTTGTGCACGGTACTGCAGGGATCCGAGTTGGACTCTTTCCCTGCGGGCCAAACTGACCTTGTGCGGGCAAAACCGACTTGGAGGAGGCTTTTACTCCAAGTTTAGACCCCAAGGCTCAACATATAAATAGAGGGACAGGGCTAGCACACGGGACACATTAAGATTTCCCAAGCCGTGTGTTGGCATCCCTAATCCTCTAGTTCTCCCGTCATAATCTCCGTAGTTCTTGGCGAAGCCCTGTAGAGATTGTTCCTCACCACCATCACCACACCGTCGTGCTACCGGAACTCATCTACTACTTCACCATCGCTCGCTGGATCGAGGAGGTGAAGGCGTCATCAAGCCGTACGTGTGTTGAATGCGGAGGTGCCGTCCGTTCGGCACTAGTTCGTGATCGGATCGAGGGACGACTTGCGATTTGGATCGCGGAGACATTCGACTACATCAACCGCGTTTCTTAACGCTTCCGCTTAGCGATCTACAAGGGTATGTAGATTCACTCTCCCTCTCGTAGATGCTCATCACCATGGATAGATCTTGTGTGTGCGTAGGAAATGTGTTGTTTCCCTTGCAACGTTCCCCAACAGGAATATGGTACTTGCGGAATACTTCTTGGAATTTCTCCCAAGTAATGTCTTCTCCCGCAGGCCCCGTGATTTTTTTGTTGTCCCACCATATGGCGGCGGGTCCTTCCAGGTAGTGAGTAACGAAAGGTACCTTGTCCGCTTCCTCACAGCGGGCAATTTCCAACTTCTTTGCCATGGTCCTCAGCCAGTTGTCAGCTTCCATAGGATCCACGGCTTGACCAAAGCTGGGTTGCTTGGTACGCTGAAAATCGGATAATTTGGAATGCGCCCCATTATGGTTGTGAGTCTGCCCTACCATGGTCTGCATGCTTCTCAGGAACTCCATTAGATCCTGGTTTCTCTTTTCCTCAAACATCCTCATCATCTGATCTGTAGTGGGTGGCTGTGGTGGTGGAGGTGGTAAATCCTCCGGTGCCTGCCCTGCTTGTCTGGCGGATCGACGGACAGGAGTTCCATCGCCGCCTTGGTTACCACATCTCCTCATCTAAATTTGTTCCCATTGTAAAATACCAAATCAATGAGCAACATTCATAAGGAAAAAAAAACAGGGTAGCATGACACCAGAAAAAGAAGCCAAATAAAAAAGGAAAAAGCAAACATCATAATTATACAAGACAACCCAACATCACATATGACAAGCTAATAGGGGGATGATCATGACTAAACTGCTCACACGGCAGTTGATATGCATAGATGCTAGCATGCACCAAACTCAAGCCTCCACTCTAGTGGCGCCGGTGGCACGAGCACTGATGGACTGAAGACTCCTCGCCGTCTGACCCAGTCTCGGAATCTGAGCTGATGACGTGAACCTCGGCCTCCGGGTCAAAGGTGACGCGGCGACGCTGACGGGAAGGTCCTGCCTCTAGAGGGGAAGAAGCACGACGCCGCAGCATCGGAGCAGCTGGGGTAGCTAGGAGGGAGGCCCACTCTGCTGGGGTCTCACGTCGGTTACCAGACGAAAAGCCTGGCGGTCCGAACGAACTAGAAGGAGCCTCAGAAGGTGGAACTAGTGGAGTGTGCATGGGGAAAAACGAAGGTGGAGGAGGAATCTGTGCTGCCCTGACGGCTGCAAGTGCCTCGCGGGCGTGAGCCAGCTCCTCCGCAAGTGAAGTGATCATACGATAACTGGCAGTAAGATAACGAGATAAAACACCAGTAGCATGATCACTCGCCGGATCCACGGGTGCGAAACGGACTTGCCCTGACGTAGGCGACAGAGTGGGGTAATGAAAGTAACCTAGATGGGTCTGCATCTCGACCTCGTGGTAGCGCAAATCAGTAAGAGCCTCCATCGCAGCAAACTGAATCGCCAAATCTGGCGTAGAAGCGGTTCCGCCCTTGGAAGAACGGGAGTAGCTTCCAATGTCTGAACTCGCGGTCAGGAAGGCCTCCGCGTGATACTCGAATACTGAACCGGCAAGCATCTCTCGGAACACCTGGTACACCGGGTCTTCACCGTTGGGGTGCAGCCGAAGCCAGACGTTACGAAGCAACACTGGAAAAGTAAACGATGCCGGCTCATAATTGTAGTGGTACGGAACTGGTGCCATCTACACTCATCAAACCAGCGGTTAGTACAATAAGAAAGAAAACTATATGCATGCCATGCGGTGCAACAATCAGATGTAACAAGCAAGACACACCAAATCTCTAGACTACTCGTGGTTCTAGCGCAGGGTTAACTAGGGGTGTCCTACAGTCAGCGCGGCTCTGGTACCAAGCGTTGTGGCACCCCGGCTCAGAGGACCGGGTTACCCAGTGTTTCCAACCCAGAGATCACGTCTTCTGGAAACACTCAGCAACTTGGGCAGAACTGAACTGAACTTTATTGATACAACATGAGTACAAGCTCATATGTTACAAGGATAGCGAGGCCAAAGGCACACTAAGTGCGATGACAATATCTACATTATTTATAAAACATAGCGGGGCCTCGATACTGCTGGGTAGAACTATGGCGTAGCGGAACATAACGTGGGGAACTCCAGCCTCAGGGACACTGCTATGGACACAGCCTAGTTAGCGAAGCACGAACCTCCGGGACCTCCATCCTCGGCTTCTCCTGCAACTGGCATCATACGCCAGGTGAGTACTTCGAATGTACTCGCAAGCTCATGACAGGCAAACAATGCAGCAAACAATAACATGGCAATTGACAGGTTAAATAATCAGGTTGCTTACTGCCACAACTTACTCTCTTCTGGGTTGTCCCACAACCCTCGGAATACTCATCAGCCACTGAGTACTTCTGAACATGCGACAAGTTCTTCCATCAATATCAACATTAGGGCGGTTGACCATACGGTGGCCTAGAACGGACTGTCCAATCTCGTGGACTCGGCTATTCGAATAGGTTCTTACACTCTGCAGAGGTTGCACACTTTACCCACACCATGGAGTTCCTCCCTCATCCAGTCCCCTGGGACTTGTCCCACAGGATCCTTGGAACTCGTCCCATAGGAGTGTACTAGGACATCTCCAACGAAACCTGCCTGGCACGTGACCCCTCTACCGTACCACCGACAATCATTCCCTCCCAGAGTCATGTCCTTGGTGGCCCCTGTGTCACCTCATGACACCTGCCACCGTCGTGGCCAAACAACTGTCCCAAACGGGGACGCCGGCATAACTCAACTGGGCACACAGGATTATCGTGGCCCACCTGATCAGGGTAGCACGTACGCATAACCCTCCCTAGTTTGGCGGTACCGATAAAAGAGCACGAAACTAGACCAGTCAAGGCCGTCCCATACCGGCAGATGTGGCTGCACGGATGAGTCCGGACAGGTGACACCAGATCAACCATTAAGGTTCAATATGGTTAAGCAATTGTTAAACAGGTATCTTCATCAAGAATGGTTGATCATAATAGTAGTCATATTAATTAATTCAATATGAATTAAGCCATATTAAAAATAGTGCATAAAATTTAAATAAACAACCAATATCATTGAAATGCTTCATGCAATGGATGACATCGCTTGCCTTGCTCTGTTGAGTTATCCAAAAACTCCTGGGTTCAAAAATCAGCAAAGTTTCCCTCTGAAAATGATTTTAAAAATTAATAGAAAATATCACAGATCACTGTTTTGAGCACCAGAAATTCTATTTGTAACAGAAAATCTCAACTTTTGCAGGAAAATAGAGGGGCTCAAGACAGACCAGTAGAAAAAAGAATCACTTGATTTGGACTTATAGATTAGAAGATATTAACAGTCAAAGTTTTGGTCAACTCTGGAAAATAAACTAAAATCAGAAAATCCTAACCGGGCCACGTCGAAGGCGTAAAGCCCGACTACGCCACCACTTACCGCTTCGGTAAGTCGCCGACAGGTGGGGCCCTAGCGTCAGATTTAACAGGGAAGAAGGTAACAGAGAGGGAGCGGAGCTCCGGTGACGCTCGCCGGCGACACAGACGGCGGCGAGGTCCGGTGAGTGGCGGAATGGAATGGGCTCACCGAGGCGGTCACGCACGTACCCGAGACTTAGCGAATGGTGGCCGGACGACGTTACCCCCTTCCTCTACGGCGGTGGCGGCTCTCGGGGTTCGTCGGAAACGGTGACTCCGGCAGCAATCCGGTGAGGTGAGGAGTCGAGGAGCACCACTGGAGTTTACTGATCACGGTGGAGGGCTCAGGTGGGGCTGAGGCGACTTGGAGTGGGCTGCCCACGAGAGGGGATCAGGCGGCGGAGCTTCGGCCGGGCTCGGGGAAGAAGGGCTCCGGTGCCTCTCTGGGTAGCTTTGGGGGGCGATTGAGAGGTGAGGGAGTGAGGTGGTGAGCTCGGGGAGTGCCGGGGAGGCGTATTTATAGGAGGGCGGGGAGTTCTCTGGAACGGCGGAGCTCGGGTCATGTCGCCGGCGTCGAGACATGGAGCTGGCTGTCCGGGAGCGGGCGACGAGACGGGAGAGGGCAGAGGAGGGCCCAGAGGAGTTATGGCGCGGCAGCAGCTAGCGGGGGAAGACGACGCACCGCACAGCCACTGTGTCCGCACGGGCGGCACAGTGTGCGGTTGCCGTGGCGGCCGGCGAGGGCGTCTCCGGCGAGAGGAAGGATCGGGAGAGGGGTATGTGGACAGCATCGATGAAGTCGGCACCCCAGGACATGGACTGGCAGCACGGGGGCGCGGGAACGACCGGGACAGAGGCGGGCAAGGTGCAGAGCACGCTGGCTGGCATGCCAATGGCGTGCTCACCACGGGAGGTGATGTCTCGAGGCCGTCCAAGTCCAGCGCACCGTGTCCAGTGTGTTCTCCCTTGGTCATTTAGTGCCTCTGTATGCTTGGTTTGGCTTGGTTCACGCAGAGATGAGAGGTATACTCAACAACAGTCTCTGACAGAGAAATAGAGAGAGCTCTAGAGGGGAGCTGAGCTGGGGATGGAGCCAGGAGAGTTGTCTGGGGTGTTTTAGGTTGGAAGGACTCCAACCTGGCTGAGTTTGAAAGGATTTGGATAAGAATTGAGGGTAGTTCATGTACAGCTGTTGTACTGAGCCAGAAATGAAGATGAGCTTATGGCACTCATCTGGTTTATCTTCTGGAGCTGATTTTTGGTGTAGGGTGGTTATCTGGTGAGGATATGATGTCATAAAAAATTCAGCTCAAAAAGATACCTCTAGATGGTACTTCCTTCACAGAGGTTCAAATGGAGCAGAAACTTGGCAGAATTTTGGTGGAGAAAATTTGTACTGGACAAGATTATATTTTTGGATATTGTGGAAAGATAGACTCTCCAGAAGCTCAGGGAATTTTCTGGGAGTTAATTGAGCGAGGAAAATATGAGCTCCTTCACAAATGGCCAATACTGTCTAGAGAGCAAATGGAATTTTCTGGAATAAACTTTGTACTGGACCATGAAATATTTTTGAAGATTGTGGGAGTATATGATGACAAGAAGGTCTGGGATTAATTTGGGATTTTTCTGATCACCAGAAATATAGGTTGCTTTGTAACCCATAGTGATGGCAGAATATCCCTAAGAAAGAAAATGATTATCTGGAAAAGATAAAGGGTTGGAAATTGATCCAAATGATGAATGACAAGGATTTGGCAAGATGCTGAGGGCTTTGGATCAGAGGAGAGAATTTATAAGTCCAAAGTCAACTGAAAGGTTCAAAATCCATCCAAGTTTCAAATAAAGCCAGAAAGATTTTGAAAAGAAAAAGTTGCCAAAAACCAGGGTGTCACAAAATGCAAATGAAAACGCAAATAAAAGTAGAGCAAGTAGATGATAGTTTGTGCGAAGGTACTTGATAGGTTTTGATGATGTCCCCAGCAACGGCTCCAGAAATTCTTCCTGCTACTTGTGAACAGCGTTGGGATTTTCCCCGAAGAGGAGGGGTGATGCATTACAATAGAGATAAGTATTTCCCTTAGTGAGAACCAAGGTATCAATCTAGTAGGAGAACCACGCAAAACCTCCTGAGCAGCACCTGCACACACAAAAGCAAATACTTGCACCCAACGCGGGCAAGAGGGTTGTCAATCCCCTTGAACTCATTATTTGCAAGGATCAAATCTTGTAGTGGTAGATAGATAAATTACAAAAGAAAATAAAATTACATAAATTTCAAAAAGTATTTTTAGGTTTTCTTTTTAGATGATTTAAGTAGACCCGGGGGCCATAGTTTACACTAGAGGCTTCTCTCTCGAATGCATAGCATACGGTGGGTAGACAAATTACTGTTGGCCAATTGATAGAAAAGCGCATAGTTATGACAATATTCAAGGCAATGATCATGTATATAGGCATCATGTCCGAGACAAGTAGACCGACTCCTGCCTGCATCTACTACTATTACTCCACCCAGCGACCGCTATCCAGCATGCATCTAGGGTATTAAGTTAATGAAAACGGAGTAACGCAAGCAAGATGACATGATGTAGACAAAGTAAACCCAATCAATATGAATAAACCCTGTCATTTTACCCTTAATGGCAACAATACAAATACGTGTCTCATCCCTTTCTATCACTGGGATATAGAACACCGCAAGATTGAACCCATCACAAAGCACCTCTCCCACTGAAGATAAATCAATCTAGTTGGCCAAACCAAACGAATAGATCGGAGAGAAATACAAAGCTATAATAACCATGCATAAAAGAATTCAGAAAAGACTCAAATATTTCTCATGAATAATCTGATCATAAACCCGCAATTCATTGGATCCCAACAAACACACCGCAAAAGAAGATTACATCGAATAGAACTCCAAGAAGATCGAGGAGAACATTGTATTGAGGATCAAAAAGAGAGAAGAAGCCATCTAGCTACTAGCTATGGACCCGTAGGTCTATGGTAAACTACTCACACATCATCGGTAGGGTAGCAAGGTTGATGTAAAAGACCTCTGTGATCGATTCCCCCCTCCGGCAGAGTACCGAAAAAGGCCTCCAGATGGGATTGCAAAAGAACAGAAGCTTGCGGCAGCGGAAAAGTAATTTCGTCGGGCTCTCTGTTTGTTTCCCAATATTTGAGAATTTATATAAGTGGAATTAGGTCAAAAGGAGCCACGAGGGGACCACAAGGCATCTTGGCGCCCCGCTGGGGGCGCGTGGGGTTGCCTTGACACCTACTCTTGAGGCTTCTGGTCTCCTCCCAAAGCTTCTAGGGTCTCTTTTGTCCAGAAAAAAATTGTCAAAAAGTTTCGTAGCATTTGGACTCCGTTTGGTACTGATTTCCTGAAAAACCAAAAACAAGCAGAAAACAGCAACTGGCACTGTGCACTAGGTTAATAGGTTAGTCCCAAAAAATGATATAAAATAGCATATAATTGCATATAAAACATCCAAAATTGATACTATAATAGCATGGAACAATAAAAAATTATAGATACGTTGGAGACGTATCAGGGCCCGCAGCACACGAAGAGCAGCAACAACCGCGGGAGCACTCGAGTGTTTACCCAGGTTCGGGCCGCTGTGAAGCGTAAAACCCTACTCTTGCTTTGGTGGAATTATGTGTGTGAATGCCCAATATACAGAGAGCGCGACCTTGCCGGCAAGGAGGTCGGTAGGCGCTGCTAAGCTACTACAATTGGGCGGGGTTTCGACCCTTGTAAAGGCAGCCATGGGCCTCCTTTTATAGACCAAAGGGGCCACCACAGTGGCAAAATACTAATTACAGAGGGTAAATAGTGCCTACAGTGCTATCATACCTAACCCTGACGATATAGGACAAAAGCAATAAATGCGCCGTTAGGTGTCACGCTGGGATGAATGCCAGGAAGGGAGCACTGCTCCACCTGTACCATCAGCCTAGCCTTCTGAACGGGTGTAAATAAATTTGATCTTCAGGTGGCGAACTTCCACGTGCCCCGACAAGCTTCACCTAACTTGCTGCGCGCCCGCCACCTGCGGCAAGACCTTGAAAGTTTACTGAGGTGGAGCGATGGAGGGAGCTTGCCAGTCTTGCGCTTGCCGGCTCGGAGTTTGCCGGCCCGGAGTTTGCCGGCTTGGAGCTTGCCGGCAACATAAGTCTTGATCTTCAGTACTTCCTTAGTACTTCTCGATGACCTGCCCCGAGGTCTTCTTCATGGTATTATCTACCATGTCTTGTGTTCTTCTTGATGACATCCATTCTCCGCCAAGCCCTTCCCGGCGTGGAGGCTGCAACTGTCTGTGCGTAGTCAAGGGTATGAACAACCCATGTTCACTACACCAACAATAACTCATATGGTGTTGTCTCAACTGACTTAGACGGTGCTCTGTTTAGTGTATATGTTGTTGTTTCAAGTGCATATCCCAGAATGATAAAGGTAGATCATTAAATGACATCATTGACCTTACCATGTCTAACAAGGTTTGGTTACGCCTTTCAGACACTCCATTTCTCTGTGGAGTTCCAGGAGGAGTAAGTTGTGAGACAATCCCACAATCACTTAGATGTTTGCTAAACTCATGACTTAGATATTCTCCTCCATGATCCGATCGAAGAAACTTTATCTTTTTGCCACGATGATTCTCAACTTCATTCTAAAATTCTTTGAAGTTTTTCAAATGTTTCAGACTTATGTTTCATCAAGTAGATATAACCATATCTACTGAAATCATCAATGAAGGTTACAAAGTCTAAGTATCCACCGCGCGCCGGTACACTCATTGGACCACATACATCACTATGTATTATATCCAATAATTCAGGCGCTCGTTCAGGATGACTAGTGAACTGTGCGTTTAGTCATTTTACCCATTAGACAAGCTTCGCATGTTTCAAATGAATCAAAATCAAACAATGTTAACACTCCATCTTTATGAAGCTTTTGCATATGTTTCTTTCTGATATGACCAAAACGGCAGTGCCACATGTAAGTGGTATTATCGGTCTTCTTAAGACGTTTAGCATTAATGTTATAGACATCCTTTTCACGTTGAAGATCCAATATGAATAAACCACCAACCATGGGTGCAAATCCATAAAACATATCCTTATATTGAACAACCATTATTCTCTGATTTATAAGAATAACCATCACTTATCAAACATGATCCAGAGATAATGTTCTTACATAACTTTGGAACAAAATAACAATTAATTAGTTCTAAGATAAATCCTGAAGGTAAACTTAAAGACATGACACCGACGGCTTGAGCGGAATCCCATCACCATTCCCGACACGCATCACAACTTCATTTCTACTTAGCTTGCAAATCTTCTATAGTCCCTGCATCATGTTGCAGATGTGAGTAACAGATCCAGTATCAAATAATTGGAGTTTTCAGCAAGTAGAATATCAATAACATTAACTTGTATAACTTTTATACCTTTACCAGAAGATGAGTTCTTCTTATCTGTCAGATATTTCAAGCAATTTCTCTTCCAGTGTCCTTTCTCTCTACAGCAGAAACATATAGTCTCGCAAGAAGCTGATCCACCCTTGTTCCTCTTGGTGTTGCGTTTCTTTTTGAAACTTTCTATTTTGTTCACTAGCAAATTTTGCTGGTTCTGCATCCCAATTTCGTTGGTTTTGAGCATTGCTTCATAAAGCAAAGTAAGGATCAAATCATTTTCCGGTGTCTTGGCAAAAATCAATTTCCATTGCATTAATACTATCATAATAGTCTGCAAGCCTGACACCTTGCTCACCAACTTCAGCTATCTTGCTCTCATCCATTGCTTCAGTCAACTCATGAACTTCAGCTGGTTCCTTGTGGTACAGAACTTTGATACGTCTTCAACGTATCTATAATTTTTGATTGTTCCATGCTATTATAGTATCAATCTCGAATGTTTTATATACACTTACAAGCAATTATATATCATTTTTTGGGACTAACCTATTAACTTAGTGCCCAGTGCCAGTTGCTGTTTTTTGCCTGTTTCTGGTTTTTCAGAATGTCAGTAGCAAACGAAGTCCAAATGCCACGAAACTTTTTGGATATTTTTTTCTGGACATAATAGACACTAGCTAGAAGCTTCGGGAGAGGGCCAGAAGACAGAGGAGGTGGCCACGAGCCACCAGGGCGCGCCCCAGGGGGGTGGCGCGCCCTGGTGCTTCATGGGCCCACCTCTACTCCATTTGACCTAATTCCACATCTATAAATACTCTAAAATCAGGAAACCAATAGGCGAGTCCACAAAATACTTTTTCCGCTACTGCAAGTTCCTGTTCTCGAGAGATCCCATCCGGAGGCCTTTTTCGACACTCTGCCGGAGGGGGATTCAATCACGGAGGGGCTCTCCATCAACCTTGCTGCCCTTCCGATGATGCGTGAGTAGTTTACCACAAACCTTCAGTCCATAGTTAGTAGCTAGATGGCTTCTTCACTCTTTTTGATCTTCAATACAATGTTCTCCTTGATGTCCTTGGAGTTCTATCTGATGCAAGCACTTTTTGTGGTGTGTTTGTTGGGATCCGATGAATTGTGAGTTTATGATCAGATTATCCATGAATATTATTTAAGTTTTCTCTAAACTCTTTTATGCATGATTGTTATAGCTTCGTATTTCTCTCCGATCTATTGATTTGGTTTGGCCAACTAGATTGATTTATCTTGCAATGGGAGAGGTGCTTTGTAATGGGTTCGATATTGCGGTGCCCAATCCCAGTGATAAAAAGGGACATGACACATATGTATCATTGCTTTTAAGGGTAAAAAGATGAAATATGGGGTTTATTCATGCATGAGTTTACTTTGTCTACATCATGTCATCTTGCCTAAGGCGTTACTCCGTTCTTTATGAACTTAATACTCTAGATGCATGCTGGATAGCGGTCGATGTGTGGAGTAATACTAGTAGATGCAGAATCATTTCGGTCTACTTGTCTCGGACGTGATGCCTATATACATGATCATTGCCTTAGATATCGTCATGATTATTTGCTTTTCTATCAATTGCCCAACTGTAATTTGTTTTCCCACCGTATGCTATTTTCAAGAGAGAAGCCTCTGGTGAAAACTATGGCCCCCGGGTCTTCTTTTATCATATATTAAAAATTCCAAAAATACCTTGCTGCAATTTTACTTTATTTATTTTATTTTGTATTTTTGTTCGAGCTATCTATCTATCACCATATAATTTAATCTTGCAATTAACCGCCAAGGGATTGACAACCCCTTGTTCGCGTTGGGTGCGAGGATTTGTTATTTTGTGTGCAGGTGCTGCTAACGAGTTGTTGCGTGATTCTCCTACTGGATTGATAACCTTGGTTTCATAACTAAGGGAAATACTTATCTCTACTATACTGCATCATCCCCTCCTCTTCGGGGAAATCCCAACGCAGCTCACAAGTAGCAAACTTCCAGTGCCTCGACAATCTCAATGGTATTGAATTGTTGATAGCATTTCTGTAACACCTGATCCATGTAAGATAGCATAATACTTTTGACAACACTAAAATCATTCTTGCCAGATATAAACACATTGATGAAATCTTGAGACACTCCAGGCACCGGGTAGTCACCAAGTGGTTAATCCAACACATATTCTTTCTTAGCACTTCTGAGAACACATCTCAGAGTGTGGATCCAATCCTCATAGTTTCCACCATTTTCAGCTAACTTTTCTTTGTCAAACAGAGGTGCTAAATTGAAACTATTGCGAGCCATTGATCTACAACAATAAACACAAGATTCACTTTAGACAATTTTCATAATTAATTTTTGCACTAGTGTTTAAAGAAATTTTAATATAAAGTACACTCCCACTCAAATCAATATCTCTCATAATTGATAGTGAGTGATTCAAGATACTGATCTTATTCTCAGCCATTGATGTGGACATCACTGATGACGAGAATTTTGACCGGTAGGCAAACTTTTGCCGATCATATCTCCATATGAATCTTGTTCATCTTTGGATGCTTCGTGCTCCGAGCTTAGAACAATTCTGCTAGAACTTCAAGACAACCGAGTGCTATCTGCATACATGGTCTGACCATCCCCGTCTTACACCTCACATTCTGTTTGTACTCATGTGGACATGATGCATGATACGTCCATTTCGTATCATGTTTTCCTACCATTATTTATTATGTTTTGGGTCATTATTTCACCTTATGATGCAATCCTAATGCCTTTTCTCTCTTATTTTGCATGATTCACATAAAGAGGGAGTTTGCCAGTAGCTAGAATTCTGGACTTGAAAAAGCTACAACACAGATAGATATTCTCCACAACTCCAAATGACCTGAAAACTTACAGAGAATTATTTTGGAATATATAAAAAATATTGGCGGAAGAAATACCAGGAGAGGGCCACTAGACAGCCATGAGCTCAGGGGGCACCCCCCTAGGGCGCGCCTAGTGAGCTCGTGGCCCCACCAGCAGGCCTCTGGGGCCCATCTTCTCCTATATATGATGCTATTTGCCCTAGAAAAATTCAGAAGAAGACTTTCGGGATGAAGCACCACCATCTCGAGGCGGAACCTGGGCAGGAGCACTTTTGCTCTCCAGCGGAGCGATTCCGCAGGGGATACTTCCCTCTGGGAGGGGGAAAGAGAAGCCATCGACATCACCAATGATCCTCTCATCGTGGGAGGACCAATCTTCATCAACATCTTCACCAGCACCATCTCCTCTCAAACCCTAGTTCATCTCTTGTATTCAATCTTTGTCCCAAAACCTCAGATTGGTACATGTGGGTTGCTAATAGTGTTGATTACATCTCGTAGTTGATGCTAGATGGTTTATTTGGTGGAAGATTATATGTTCATATCCTCAAGCATATTCAATACCCCTCTAATCTTGAACATGAATATGATTTGTGAGTAGTTACTTTTGTTCTTGTTGACATGGGAGAAGTCATGTTATAAGTAATTGCTACTTGTAGTCTACGTTGGTATTTCCCCGAAGAGGAGAGGATGATGCAGTACAATAGAGATAAGTATTTCCCTCAGTTAAGAACCAAGGTTATCAATGCAGTAGGAGAACCATGCAAAATCTCGTAAGCAGCACCTGCACACACAAAAGCAAACACTTGCACCCAACGCAAATAAGAGGGTTGTCAATCCTCTTAGCGGTTATTTGCAAGGATTAAGTCTGATAATGGTAGATAGATAAAGTAAATTACTAAATGAAATAAAAGTAAATAAATTGCAGCAAGGTATTTTTATGTTTTTATATATGATAAAGATAGACCCGGGGGCCATAGTTTTCACTAGAGGCTTCTCTCTCGAACAAATAGCATACGGTGGGTAAACAAATTACTGTTGGGCAATTGATAGAAAATCAAATAATTATGACGGATTCATGGTAATGATCATGTATATAGGCATCACGTCCGAGACAAGTAGACCAACTCCTACCTGCATCTTCTACTATTACTCCACCCATCGACCGCTATCCAGCATGCATCTAGGGTATTAAGTTATTGAAAACAGAGTAACGCCATAAGCAAGATGACATGATGTAGAGAAGTGAACTCAAACAATATGATTAAACCCCATCTTTCTATCCTTAATGGCAAAAATACAAATATGTGTCATGTCCCTTTCGGTCACTGGGATTGAGCACCGCAAGATTGAACCCATCACAAAGCACCTCTCCCATTGCAAGAAAAACCAATCTAGTTGGCCAAACCAAATCGATAGATCGGAGAGAAATACAAAGCTATAATAATCATGCATAAAAGAGTTCAGAGGAGACTCATATATTTCTCATGAATAATCTGATCATAAACTCAGAATTCATCGGATCCCAACAAACACACCGCAAAAGAAGATTACATCGGATAGAACACCAAGAACATCGAGGAGAACATGCTATTGAAGATCAAAGAGAGAGTAGAAGCCATCTAGCTACTAGATATGGACCCGTAGGTCTATGGTAAACTACTCACACATCATCGGAGCGGCATCAAGGTTGATGTAGAAGCCCTCCGTGATCGATTCCCCCTTCGGTAGAGTACCGGAAAAGGCCTCCAGATGGGATCGCGGAAGAACAACGGCTTGCGGCGGCGGAAAGGTTTTCTCTTCTGTCTCCCTGGTATAATGGGAATATTAGAATTTATAGTTCTGGAATTAGGCCAGGAGGTGCCACAAGGGGCCCACAAGCCTGGGGGGCGCGGCCATCCCCCTGGGGCGCGCCCCCTGAGCTTGTCGCTCCCTCGTAGCTCCTCAGGTCTTCTCCCGAAGCTTCGTGGGTCTCTTCTGGTCCAGAAAAAATTAATCTAAAGTTTTTTTTTCTCGTTTGGACACCTTTTGATAATGATTTTCTGAAAAGACAAAAACAAGCAAAAAACAGCAACTGGCACTTGGCACTGAGTTAATAGGTTAGTCCCAAAAAATGATATATAATTGCATAAAGTTGCATATAAAACATTCAAGATTAATAATATAATAGCATGGAACAATCAAAAATTATAGATACGTTGGAGATGTATCAAGAATCCCCAAGCTTAATTCCTGCTCGTCCTCGAGTAGGTAAATGATAGAAACAGAATTTTTGATGTGGAATGCTACCTAACATGCTTCATCATGTAATCTCTTTTACGGTATGAATAATAAGATCCAAATGATTCAAAGCAATAGTCTATAATTTGATATAAAGACATCAGTACTCAGGCATACTAACAAACAATCATGCCTTTCAAAATAATGATGCTAAAGCAAGTTATCCCTACAAAATCATATAATCCTGTCATGCTCCATCTTCTTCACACAAAGTATTTATCATGCACTACCCCGAGGACAAGCCGAGCAATTGGTTCATACTTTTTAACGCACTTCAGCTTTTTCAACCCCCATGCAATACATGAGCGCAAGCCATGGACATAGCACTATAGGTGGAATAGTATATGATGATAGAGATAAATAAGGGGAAGTCAAAAATAAGAAGATAGTCTCATATCAACGTGGCTAATCAATGGGCTATGGAGATGCCCATCAATTGATGTCAATGCGAGGAGTAGGGATTGCCATGCAACGGATGCACTAAGAGCTATAAGTGTAAGAAAGCTCAACAATAAAACTAAGTGGGTGTGCATCCAACTTGCTTGCTCATGAAGACCTCGGGCATTTGAGGAAGCCCATCATCGGAATATACAAGCCAAGTTCTATAATGAAAAATTCCCACTAGTATATGAAAGTGAAAACATACGAGACTCTCTATATGAAAAACATGGTGCTACTTTGAAGCACAAGTGTGGAAAAAGGATAGTAACATTGTCCCTTATCTCTTTTTCTCTCATTTTTTATGGGCTCTTTTGGCCTCTTTTTTTTTGTCCGGAGTCTCATCCCGACTTGTGGGGGAATCATAGCCTCCATCATCCTTTGCTCACTGGGACAATGTTCTAATAATGATGATCATCACACTTTTATTTACTTACAACTCAAAATTACAACTCGATACTTAGAACAAGATAGAACTCTATATGAATGCATCTGGCGGTGTACCAGGATATGCAATGATCTAGTGTAAGATGTATAAAAATGATGAACGGTGGCTGAGCCAGAAATACTATGTCAGCTATATGATCATGCAAAGCAATATGACAATGATAATGTGTGTCATATAAAAAGAACGGTGGAAGTTGCATGGCAATATATCTCGGAATGGCTATGGAAATGCAATGATAGGTAGGTATGGTGGCTGTTTTGAGGAAGATGTAAAGAGGCTTATGTATGATAGAGCGTATCATATCACGGGATTTGGATCCACCGATGAAGTTTGCACCAACTCTCGATGTGGGAAAGGGCAATGCACGGTACCGAAGAGGCTAGCAAATTGCGGAAAGGTGAGAGTGCGTATAATCAATGGACTCACATTAGTCATAAAGAACTCACATACTTATTGTGAAAGTTTATTAGCCCTCGAAGCAAAGTACTACTACGCATGCCCCTAGGGGGATAGATTGGTAGGAAAAGACCATCGCTCATCCCCGACCGCCACTCATAAGGTAGACAATCAGTAATAAATCATGCTCCAATTTCCTGGCATAACGACAGATCATACATGCATGCTTCGGGAATCACAAACCTAACACAATTATTCTAACTAGACCACAATCATCTACTAGTACCTCCCCCATATTACCATCCTAATATCACAAAACTATTACAAGGAATCAGACTTATCATATTCAGTGATCTACATGAAAGTTTTTATTATATCCCTCCTGAATACCTATCATATCAGGACCAAATTCATAACACGTGCATATTACCATTGCTATTTATTAGACTCTCAAAAAGATATAAGTGAAGCATGAGAGTGCAACTATTTCTTTAAAATATAAAAAAACACCGCCGTGCTCTAAAAGATATAAGTGAAGCACTAGAGCAACTGCCTAGCTCAAAAGATATAAGTGAAGCACATAGAGTATTCTAACAAATCACGAATAATGTGTGTCCCTCTCAAAAAGGTGTGTTCAGCAAAGATGATTAGGACAAAATAAAAAGCAAACAAACAATAGCACAAGACGCTCCAAGTAAAACACATATCATGTGATGAATAAAAATATAGCTCCAAGTGAGTTACCGATAGATTGTAGACGAAAGAGGGGATGCCATCCGGAGCATCCCCAAGCTTAGACGCTTGAGTATTCCTTGAATATTACCTTGGGATGCCTTGGGCATCCCCAAGCTTAGGCTCTTGCCACTCCTTATTCCTTTATCCATCGTAGTCTCACCCAAAACATGAAAACTTCAGCACACAAAACTCAACAGAAACCTCGTGAGAGCCATTTGTATAACAAATAAATCTTAAACTCTAAGTGCAGTATTAAATTGATTCATATTTAATATTGGCATAATGCTACTGTACTCCAACTTCTCCATGACTCATACCCGCCGATACGATCCATAGATACATCAAAATAAGCAAACTATGCAACAAAAACAGATTCTGTCTAAAACAGAACAGCCTGTAAAGGTCTGAATTATGGTCATACTTTTGTAACTCGAAAAATTCTGAAAAATTGGAGTAAAGTGGGAAATTCATATTTAAATACTGTTTAAAAAATTCAGAAATTATTGACGCTCCAGCAAAAAAATCAAAATTCCAGTACTGGACGCAAAAGTTTCTGTTTTCAAACAACATCAATCATACTATCTTCCAAATCACCCCAAAGGCATTACTTGGCACAAACACTAATTAAAATATAAAAACACAATCATAACTGAGGCTATAATTATTTAATCACACAAAAACAGAAATTAAAAGCAAAAATTATTTTATTCATTGGGTTGCGCGCCTCCCAACAAGCGCTATTATTTTATGCCCCTAGCTAGGCATAATGCATAGTTTCAAGTGTTTTCATCCTTCAAATTAACTCCATAGGTGGCCCTCATAACAGATCCATATGGTGGCTTAATTCTCTTTCTAGGGAAATATTCCATCCCTTTCCTCAATGGAAATTGAAATCTTATATTACCTTCTTTCATATCAATAATAGCACCTATAGTTCGTAAGAAGGGCCTACCAAGTATTATAGGACAAGACGGGTTGCATTCAATATCAAGAACAATAAGATCCACGGGCTCATAATTTCTATTAGCAAGAATAAGCACATCATTTGTTCTACCCAATGGCTTCTTAATAGTGGAATCCGCAAGATGTAAATTAAGGGAACAAGCATCCATATCGGTGAGTCCTAGCACATCACACAAAGATTTTGGTATAGTAGAGACACTAGCACCTAAATCACATAAATCATTGCATTCATAATTTTTAATTTTAACTTTGATAGTAGGTTCCCATTCATCATACAATTTCCTAGGAATTGAAACTTCCAACTCAATTTTTTCTTCATGAGCCTTTATCATAGCTTCAATAATATGTTTAGTAAAAGCTTTGTTTTGTTCGTAAGCATTTGTTGAATTAATCATGGATTGCAACAAGGAAATGCATTCAAATAAATAGCAATTATCATAATTAAAGTCCTTGCAATCCAAAGTAGTGGGCACATCACTACTTAAAGTTTTAACCTCTCCAAACCCACTTTTTTCATTTTTATCATTAAGATCATCACCCTTCAAGCAATTGGGCCGCCCTCTAGCTAAAGTTGACTCATCTTCAGTCCCTTTTGCAACAAGTTTTATATTACTTAATAAAGATTCAATAGGGGTGACACCAATCATTTTAATATCTTCATCATTGTTATGATAAAAACCGGGTGGAATAGCTTTTTCTAGGAATTCCCGCTTAGCTCTCAACCTAGCGGTTCTTTCTTTACTTTCATTAATGGAGGCATGGATGTCTTTAATAGACTCATTTATATCAATTTTAGGTGGCAAAATTTTAATCTTAAGATTTTCCACATCATGAGAAATTCTATCAATGTTCCTAGACATTTCATCAACTCTATTCAATTTTCTTCTATCATAGCATTAAAATTCTTTTGAGAATTAATAAATTATTTAATATTAATTTCAAGATCAGAGGGTATCCTACTATTATTATTATATGAATTACCATAGGAATTACCATAATTATTAGAGGAATTTCCGGAAAATGGTCTAGCATTGAAATTACCCCTATAAGCATTGTTGTTGAAATTGTTTCTAGAGGTAAAATTCACATCAATAGCATCATTATTTTGCTCAATCAAAGTAGACAAGGGCACATTCTTAGGATCAACATGAGCATTCTTACTAGCAAGCATTTTCATAAGAGCATCCATCTTATCACTCAAAGTATTAATTTCTTCAACAGAATTTACCTTCTTACCAGTTGGAGTTCTTTCAGTGTGCCATTGAGAATAATTTGTCATAATATTATCTATGAGTTTTGTAGCTTCTCCTAATGTAATTTCCATAAAAGTACCACCTGCAGCAGAGTCTAGCAAATTTCTAGATACAAAGTTTAGTCCCGCATAGAAATTTTGTATGATCACCCATAGATTCATACCATGAGTTGGGCAATTTCTTATCATTAATTTCATTCTCTCCCAAGATTGTGCAACATGCTGATGCTCAAGTTGCTTAAAAATCATAATTTGATTTCTTAGAGAAATAATCTTAGCGGGAGGAAAATACTTAGTAATAAAAGCATCCTTACATTTATCCCATGAATCAATACTATTTCTAGGCAAGGATGAAAACCATGTTTTAGGACGATCTCGTAGTGAGAATGGAAATAATTTGAATTTAACAATATCATTATCCACATCTTTTTTCTTTTGCATATCGCGCAATTCAATTAAAGTATTAAGATGGGATGCAGCATCTTCATTAGGACTACCAGAAAATTGTCCTTTCATAACAAGATTGAGCAAAGCGGCATTAATGTCACACGACTCTGCACTAGTGGCGGGAGGAGCAATAGGGGTACTAATAAAATCATTATTATTACTATTGGAAAAGTCACACAATTTTGTATTTTCTTGAGACATAGCAACAAAGCAAGGAAACAAACTAGCAAACAAGCAAAGAAAAATATTTTTGTGTTTTTGTAATAAAAAATTAGAAGTGGGGGAGATGAAAACGAGAGGCAAATGCAAATAAAAAGGCAAATAAAATAAATGCAAGTGATTGATAGTTTGTGCGAAGGTACTTGATAAATTTTGGTGATGTCTCCCTGGCAACGGCGCCAAAAATTCTTCCTGCTACTTGTAGTCTGCATTGGTATTTCCCCAAAGAGGAGAGGATGATGCAGTACAGTAGAATTAAGTATTTCCCTCAGTTAAGAACCAAGGTTATCAATCTAGTAGGAGAACCACGCAAAATCCCGTAAGCAGCACCCGCACATACAAAAGCAAACACTTGCACCCAACGCAAATAAGAGGGTTCTCAATCCTCTTAGCGGTTATTTGCAAGGATTAAGTTTGATAATGGTAGATAGATAAAGTAAATTAATAAATAAAATAAAAGTAAATAAATTGCAGAAAGGTATTTTTATGTTTTTATATATGATAAAGATAGACCCGGGGGCCATAGTTTTCACTAGAGGCTTCTCTCTCGAACAAATAGCATACGGTGGGTAAACAAATTACTGTTGGGCAATTGATAGAAAAGCAAATAATTATGACGGATTCATGGCAATGATCATGTATATAGGCATCACGTCCGAGACAAGTAGACCGACTCCTGCCTACATCTACTACTATTACTCGACCCATCAACCGCTATCCAGCATGCATCTAGGGTATTAAGTTAATGAAAACAGAGTAACGCCTTAAGCAAGATGACATGATGTAGAGAAGTGAACTCAAACAATATGAATAAACCCCATCTTTTTATCCTTAATGGCAACAATACAAATACGTGTGATGTCCCTTTCTGTCACTGGGATTGAGCACCGCAAGATTGAACCCATCACAAAGCACCTCTCCCATTGCAAGAAAAACAAATCTAGTTGGCCAAACCAAATCGATAGATCGGAGAGAAATACAAAGCTATAATAATCATGCATAAAAGAGTTCAGATGAGACTCAAATATTTCTCATGAATAAGCTGATCTTAAACTCACAATTCATCGGATCCCAACAAACACACCACAAAAGAAGATTACATCGGATAGAACTCCAAGAACATCAAGGAGAACATGGTATTGAAGATCAAAGAGAGAGAAGAAGCCATCTAGCTACTAGCTATGGACCCGTAGGTCTGTGGTAAACTACTCACACATCATCGGAGGGGCAGCAAGGTTGATGTAGAAGCCCTCCGTGATCGATTCCCCCTCCGGCAGAGTACCGGAAAAGGCCTCCAGATGGGATCACGGAAGAACAGAGGCTTGCGGCAGCGGAAAGATTTTCTCTTCTATCTCCCTGGTATAACAGGAATATTTTAGAATTTATAGCGCTGGAATTAGGTCAGGAGGTGCCACGAGGGGCCCACAAGCCTGGGGGGCGCGGCCACCCCCCTTGGGCGCGCCCCCTGAGCTTGTCGCTCCCTCGTAGCTCCTCTGGTCTTCTCCCAAAGCTTCGTGGGTCTCTTCTGGTCCAGAAAAAATTAATCCAAAGTTTTTTTCTCGTTTGGACACTTTTTGATAATGATTTTCTGAAAAGACAAAAACATGCAAAAAAACCACAACTGGCACTGGGCACTGAGTGAATAGGTTAGTCCCAAAAAATGATATATAATTGCATATAAAACATTCAAGATTGATAATATAATAGCATGGAACAATAAAAAATTATAGATACATTGGAGACGTATTAGTAATCATGTGAAGTTGGTATTCGTTTGATATTTTGATGATATGTATGTTGTTCTTCCTTTAGTGGTGTCATGTGAACGTCGACTACATGACACTTCACCATACTTGGGCCTAAGGGAAGGAATTGGAGAGTAATAAGTAGATGATGGGTTGCGAGAGTGACAGAAGCTTAAACCCTAGTTTATGCGTTATTCCGTAAGGGGCTGATTTGGATCCATATGTTTCATGCTATGGTTAGATTTATCTTAATTCTTCTTTCATAATTGCGGATGCTTGTGAGAGGGGGTAATCATAAGAGGGTTGCTTGTTCAAGTAAAAATAGCACCCTAGCACCGGGCGACCCACATATCAAATTATCAAAGTTGCGAGCGCGAATCAACTAAGCATGTTGAACATGACTAGACGACAATTCCCATGTGTCCTCGAGAACATTTTGCTTATTATAAGAGAACGTTCTGGCTTGTCCTTTGCTATAAAAAGGATTGGGCCACCTTGCTGCACCCTTATTACTATTGTCACTTGTTACTTGTTATGAATTACCTTGCTACAAAACTATCTGTTACTGCTACTGCTACTTTTAGTACTTGCAGAGAATACCTTGTTGAAAATCGCTTATCATTTTCTTCTGCTCCTCGTTGGGTTCGAAACTCTTACTTATCGAAAAGACTACGAGTGATCCCCTATACTTGTGGGTCATCAAGACTCTTTTCTGGTGCCATTGCTGGGGAGTGAAGCGCCTTTGGTAAGTGGAATTTGGTAAGGAAACATTTTTATTACGTGCTGAAATTTACTGTCACTTGTCACTATGGAAAATAATCACTTGTCACTAGAACCATACTTATTTAACTCCAAAAATTCTGAAAAATTAGGACAACGTGGGAAATTTTTGTATCAATTATGTGTAAACATTTCAGAATTTTATTACATCCCAGTGAATTATAGTAATTCCAGCACTGGGCGCAAAAGTTTCTGTTTTTGCACAAAATCAATTCAACTAGTATCCACACTATCCCAAAGGCTTTACTTGGCACATTATTGAAATAAAAGATACAAAACATGATTACTACAGTAGATTAAACATGTTAACACACGAAAACAGTAAGGATAAATATGGGGTTGTCTCCACATAGTTTTTTTTCTTTAAAGCTTTTTAGCTAAGCATTGATATTTTAATGATACTCACTTAAAGATAAGAGAATTAACTAGCATAGAAAGGCATAACAAGTGCAAATTCAAAAATTTCAACACATGGAGAGGGAACTTGGTATTATTGATAGGATATTCATAATTTTGACAAATTTTATAAGAATACTTATTACTACTTTAAGTACCATCACAATAATTATCATAAGTAGCAACTTTGTTCTCATTGTAATCAATTGAAATTTCTTCCAAAAATAGTGGAATCATCACTAGATAAAGTTATGACCTCTCCAAATCCACCTTTATCATTATTCTAGTAAGATTCAACACTCTCCAAAATATGGGATCATTGCTACATAGAGTTAACACTCTTCCAAACCCACTTTCGATAATAATTTTATTCATTCTCTAAAAGATATAAGTGAAGTTCATAGAGCATTCGACAATGAATATAGAGAGACCAATATCCAATCTCAAAATATATAAGTGAAGCACACGAAGGATTCTATAAATCCATACTCAAAAGATTTAAATGAAGCACAAAGAGCATTCTATAAAGCCATACTCAAAAGATTTAAGTGAAGCGCATGAAGCATTCTATAAATCAACCAAGAACCATAAGAAATCATCCCCAACAAACATGGAGCATAAAAAAGGGAAAAATAAACACAAAATACGCTCCAAGAATTTACACATATCATGTGAACAAAACAAAAACCGGGACATACTGATAATTGTTGAAGAAGAAAGATGGGATGCCTTCCGGGGCATCCCCAAGCTTAGACGCTTGAGTCTCCTTGAATATTTACTTGGGTGTGCGTTGGGCATCCCAAAGCTTGAACTCTTGCCTCTCCTTATTCTCCTCATATCGATACCTCCTCGATCTTTGAACTCTTCATCCACACAAAACTTAACCAAACTTTTTATTAGAGGGGTTAGTACATATAACATCAAATCCCATCATGTCCTGCTGTAACATTATTGTATAATTATAATAAAACATTACCCACTTTATGCTATCACAATTCTATGGCTCCCAAGTCAATGGGTCTCAACAAGATTTCAAACATAAGCAAATAAAGAAACTAAAACAGCAATCTTTGAAAACAGGACAGTCTGTAAAGATGCAGATGGTACATATACTTCTGTAACTCAAAAAATTCTGAAAAATTAGGAAAAAATAAAAAATTCATAGCAGTACTATGTAAAAATTTCAAAAAAAATTCATGTTCCAGTGAAATACAGAAATTCAATCACTACAGCAAAAGTTTCTGTTTTTTTCACAACACGCACCAAACAAGCAATTTAAACATCCTAAAGGTAAATCTTGGCACATTATTTTTATAATACAATGGATTTTTACAAGGGGATAATTATTTTTGTTGAAAAGTTTGTGTAATCAAGGTTCACAAAGTTTCCATGGGCATGAACAAAGTTCAAGGCTAGCCCCCACTTCCACATTGCTCATGTGTCTCACTTTCACTTTTCTTTTTGAAAAGATTTAGGTTCCCCTCTATATTTTTTGTTTTTAAATATTTAAATGGAACACATAATAAACTTTATATTACACAAAATAAGAAAAATACTCTCTAAAACTTCCGGGTTGTCTCCCAGGCAGCGCTTTTTTTTAAAGCCATTAAGCTAGGCATAAGAGGCAAGTAATTTTTTGTATTTTGCTTTTTTTTATTTTTTTATTTTTTCACCCATAAGTAAAGAAAGAAAACAAGAAAGCAAAAACAAAAGGAAAAACAAAATCTACTTAGTGATGAAAGCAAACAAGCATACACGAAAATATTAACTCCACGCTATTGCTCCCCGGCAACGGCGCCAGAAAAGAGCTTGATAATCCCCAAGTGCAAGGAATCACCGTAGCACTTACCAAAGATGGAAGTGGTAAGTATGGAATGTCGAACCCACAAGGAGCTAAAGGTAAGATCAATATTCTCTCAAGTCCTATCTACCACTGATACGACTCTACATACACCGAGCGTTTGCGTTCATCTAGAAACGAGAAATAAAACTACGTTGTGGGTATAAAGAGGATAGCTTTGCATGATATCGAAGAACTAAAACATAAAAATAGGTGCTGCCTAAATAAAGTTAGAATATATTAAAATATATAACAAATAGCGAGTGTGGAATAATGATGGTATGGTGTGCGGAATTGTCCTAGGCAATTGTTAACAAGATCGGTAATCATTATTACAATTTTATATGAGGGAGAGGAATGAGCTAACATACTTTCCGTACTTGGATCATATGAACTTATGATTGGACCTCTAGCAAGCATCCACAACTACTAGAAATCATTAAGGTAAACCCAACCATAGAATTAAGTATCAAGTCCCCTTTACTCCCATACGCAACAACCCCCTTACTCGGGTTTGTGTTTTAGTCACTCACGCAACCCACAGTACTGCAGGAATGCCTAGCAGTGGCGGGTGGGAAAAGTCCAGTAGTGGCGGGCAAGGCTCTCAAGGCCGCCCGCCACCGACCTCCCGCCACTGCTAGAACACTATCAGTGGCGGGCGTCCGCCCGCCACTGTTAGACCATGAGCAGTGGCGGGCTCTACGTCGTGCCCGCCACAGCACTCCGTGTTGCCCGCCACATGAATTTCGCGCTGCTGTGGTGGTCCTTTTCTACCGCTCGCCACTGCTATTGTTGCATGCCGACATGATTGAATTACAACATATTGCACCTGGATCATATCATCAGATTGCATTTGATACATAAATTCTGGTTTGAACCTTGATCCACATACACGCACCACATTACAATGATTTCAGATTAATGAAAAGTAGTAGTTATAAAATATAACAAGTGCATTACAATAATTAATAAGCATACATATGTCGTGCTCATCACATAATTAATGGTTTGACAAGTTTTTTTGAGTGAAATGAGTGTTGGCAGATGTTCAACACGCAGACCATTAGTAGAAGCCGCACATACTACATGAATAAGTACTTGATGGAACGAACGGGGACCAATGGGCCGCTTGCTCTGGAATTGGAGATTTGGCCTCTCGAAGAGCCCATTGCACAACCTCAGCGGGCGTGGGTATGGTGGTTGGACTCATACCCGGCCAGATCCTCAGCCTCTCATCCGTGGACACCTCCGCAAGGATGCACACTGCGAGGTCAGTGAACCGTCTCTCTGCAATCTTCTCAATCGCTGTGAAAGAACAATGGGCCATTGGAACACTTTTGACCAAAGCAAACATTGCCTCCTTGAGGCGCTCTGCCCGATACTTTTCCCATGTCCATAGATAGTGCTTCTCCATGTCCGCCGCAGAGACCCCCTCCCACAAATCTTCTGGCGGTCCCATCTGTTATTTTTAGCAGACAATAACATTCAAAATATATACATATAGAAAAGATCACAAGGTTAATATATAAACATATGACACTCGTACATATAAAGTAGAGATCACAAGGTAACAATCATTGTGTCATGACATAGTTTAATGTTTTTCACGGTTTACTAGACTAGAAAGGAGCATGTATATCTCCATGTTGATGTGTCATTCTCATGTATCATTCTTCTTGACTCTCTGCCCCGCAGTAGAACATCCCCTCATCCCTCACTACATGGCAATTGATGATATTCGTGAGCACTCTCTGAAGGTACTCGTGCTCTGTCCAAAAGTGAGCTAGCTTAACTTCCTTCTCATTCTCTTCGGACCATTTCTGCAACATTGAATCACTTCTTAACAGTGGTCCTGCGTGCACATAGTCATCCATCAAGATCATGGCATAGTAGCCTGACATGTGCATGGTTTCACCTTTCGGTTGTTGCCGGCAATAAAAGCTAGTGTTAAATTTGTACGGAGAATGCGGCATGTTCTTACGGTTGGACTTATGACACATAAGAAGAGCAGCATTGAGAACTTTCTTCAGATCGGTCCACGGCTTCTTAGGGTCTCTCCTGGAATCAAAGAAATAAGCTCGGCCGTCCCGGGGCATCAGTGCGATGACGATCCAGTGTTCATTGCTGCACAAAACAATTGAACAACGCAACATTACTGAGATTGACATCAAAGTACCCAGGTGTATAGTGCAAGCAAAAAGAAATGAACTTACATTTTGAAGTAAAGCACGATAAAGTTGTGCTTGGTCCGAGGACTACAAAGAATGGTCTTGTGGAGGTAATCCGTCATAAGACGTTGGCCTTTATCAGAATCCACATTGGCCCAATGCATGAGATACGGATCAAGGAAGCCAACTTCCTCATTCTGGAGTAATGGATTTGTAGCATGCCAGAGTGACCAAAGCCTCATTAAAGACGGCTTGATTACGTCCACATAGAAAATATTGTTGTTGACCACACTCTCAAATCCAAGATATATTTTATCAGCAGGGTACTCGTCGAGAAATCCAAGGCCCTCTATAACATTGGCGGTGTAATACATCTCACCCTTTCCTGACCTAGCTACTACGTCTTTGTGTAGAAGCTGAATTTCAACGCTTGGTGCACTCAACTTGTGTTGTGGAAACATCGGTTCACCGGGCTTAAACATTTGCATGAAGCACCGACAGACAGAAACATTCACCACATCTTCTCCTGGTGCCTTACTGGCGGTAGGTTCATTGGCTGATTTCTTCTTTCGCTTTCTGCCCTTTTTATGATGCTGAGCTGAGGGGTCCATAGAAGATGGTTCTACGGAATGCATTTGTTGGGTTTGCTAAAATTTAGTATGCAATTATGAGTCATGATGCATAAAAAAATGAAAGAAAAATTCGACATGACCTTTGCTAACAAGAGGACATAACGAGTGCAAGAAATTCGGCGAAACAGAAATGAATCAACATTTCACCAAAACATTGGCACTCATGTCGATACTTGCCAATATAAGCCAACGATACTACAATGGATCCTAGTTAAAAAATGAAAGAAAAATTCGACATGACCTTTGCTAACAAGAGGACATAATGAGAGCAAGAAATTTTGCGAAACGGAAATGAATCGATGTTTCGCCAAAACATTGGCACTCTTGTCGATACCTGCCAATATAAGCCAACGATACTACATTGAATCCTAATTAAAAAATGAAAGAAAAATTCAACATGACCTTTGCTAACAAGAGGACATAACGAGTGCAAGAAATTCGGCGAAACTGAAATGAATCGATGTTTCGCCAAAACATTGGCACTCATGTCGATACCTGCCAATATAAGCCAACGATACTACAATGGATCCTAGCTAAAAAATGAAAGAAAAATTCGACATGACCACACTAGAAGGGTTCGTATGCATAAACTTACCAAATATTTCTAAACTACTAGTATATATTTACCCTAAACACAGATCTGACCATCATACAAAATAACACTAAAAAACATTGGCATGTATTTCTAAACTACTAATATTTACACTATGCACAAATCTGAAAATGCATACCGGAGAGGTGGAACACTTGGGGTTCGAATGCAGCCCGAGGTCTTCGATGTTGGCGGGGGAGGGGGACACGGCCGCACGGCTAGCCATCGGGGTGGAGCTCGGCAGTGGCGGTGGCGGCGACGATGAGATGCCTCCTCCGGTGTTGGAGGATGAGGCCATGCCCGCCCATGGCAGCGCGAGGAGGGGAGCGGCAGCGAGGGCGAGGGGCGTCGACGAGGGGCGCGTGCGGCGGCGAGGAGTGACGGCACCGAGGGGTGCGGCGGCGACTCGGGCGAGATTTTGAGGGGGCAAGAGACGGCGCGCGGGGAGAAATGACCAGTTTTGGCGAGTGGGGGGGAATGGTTGTTCGTGTGAAAATTGAAGCACCAGCGTAGTGGAATTACGAGTGGCGGGCAGGGTATAGGGCCCGCCACACGTATGGCAAGAAGCAGTGGCGGTCTGTACCAGGAAGCCGCCACTGCTAAAATGACCTCCTGCCCCCCCCCCAAACAAAAGTTACGGCGATTTTAGCTGTGGCGGGGCTATAGACTTGCCCACCACAACTGATAGAAAGAGCAGTGGCGGGCGCCATAAGCCGCCTGCCTCTGCCGTGTTTCATCATGGGAGAAGATTTGGAATGTTTCACCTGTGGCGGGTGAGAGAACTCGCTCGCCACTACAACTAATGTAGCTGTGGCCGGCCGATTTTGCTACCCGCCACTGCTCGCTTTCAAAAATATCTGTGGCGGGTGCCCCTCCGTGCCCGCCACTAATTTGTGATCTCCGATAAGCCCCTTCCCAGTAGTGCCACTATAAGCGAATCATGAACATATTGCAACACCCTACAGCTGGAATCCCCCACGTGTGCGCGGCACGGAAGGCACCATAGGACGGCACCAAAATAAAACATACAACTCAAACCAATCAAGATCATCAATCAACCCAAAGGACAAAAGAAATCTACTCAAACATCATAGGATGGCAACACATCATTGGATAATAATATGTGGCATAAAGCACCATGTTCAAGTAGGGGATTACAGTGGGGTGTGGGAGAGTGGACCGCTGAAAAGAGATGAGGGAGGTGATGAAGATGGTGATGTTGATGAAGATGATCACCGCGGCAATGGTTCCCCCGGCGGCACTCCGGCTCCACTGAGAGAGGGGGGAAGAGAGGCTCCCCCTCTGGCTTGCTCCTCCATGGCCTCCCCCCTAGATGGGGAGAGGTTCTCCCTCTGGTCCTTGGCCTCCATGGTACCCGGAGGGGCGGGAGCCCCTCTGAGATTGGATCTCTCTCTCTCTCTCTCTGTTCTATTCTGTTTTTGCGCTACTGTTTCTGGCTGAAAACCGTTTCTTATATTCCCGGAGATCAGTAATTCCGATTGGACTTTCTTCTGGATATTATCTTTCTTGCGGTAGAAGAAGGGCCCCAACCGCCTTACAGGGTGCCACAAGCCTGCCAGGCGCGCCCTGGGTAGGTAGGCGCGCACCTTGAGCTTGTGGGCCCCTCGAGCATCGTCTCGCCACTACAAAAAAAACACTTCCATGATGATACGTCTTTGTCACAGTAGGTCACATTTTCTGTCATGCATGTACATCCGTGATGATTTTATGACAGAATCAAGAAAGTCATACCTGTGCTGTCATAGAAGTGTTCCATGACAATACTGAAATTATCATCACGGAAGTGTCCACTTCCATGACGATAAATGTCGCGTCGTTGAAGTGTTTTTGTCAAGGGTAACCGACACGTGGCATCCACCGTAACGGGTCACCGTTAAGCTATCGGGTTTCGGTTTGGATCCGATAACCCGTTAACAGCTCGGACCAATGGGGATTTTCCACGTGTAAAATTCTCATTGACCGAAGGAACCACGTGTCAGCTCAGCGTGGCGACAGATGTCATTCCTCCAATGGATTAGATGGGCCTATGGAAATGTTACACATGGCATGGCCCAACAGTGGCCCATTGAGGTTTAAAAGGCCGGCCCAGTCAAAATAAGCGGGCCGTCCCATTTATGGCCTACTTTCGTCTGGCCCATTTACAAAAATTGCCCATAAGAGATATTCAAATTCGGCCCGTCAATGGCCCGTTAATGATTTGACACCATTGCGGCCCATCGCCTGTTCCAGCCCATTAACAGCCCGCTATGTCTTTGGGCTCATTTGCCGGCCGAGGTTCTTTCGGCCTGTTAGAGGCCCATTATAGCGATGGGCCAATTTCCAGGCTGTACGACTTTCAGCCCGTTATAGGCCCGTTATAGGCATGGGCCAATTTCCTGGTGGTACATATTTTGGCCTTTTATTGGCCCATTAGGGATTTGGGCCAACTTCCAGCCCGGTGTACCTTTTGGCCTATTAACAGCCCACACCGTAGTTGGGCCTTTTACATTCCTGCCTGACTTTTGGCCTCCTAGTGGCCCATGTTCTCCATGGCCCAATTCTAGCCCGACATGACTTTCGGCCTGTTAAAGACCTGTTTTGTATATGGGCGCACTTATGGCCCGAATGGCTTTCGGCCTGTTAACAGCCCGACCTCGAAATGGGCGAAGCAGTAATTTTGATCTATTTTGGCCTGCTAATGGCCCGTAGGCCTGTTTCCACTGTTGGTGTCCAATCGAGGTTTCGGCCTGCTAACAGCCCGTCAACTAATTGGGCCTACTTTAGATTTGGGCTTGCTAAGGGGCCGTCAAATAATTAGGCCTAACTATAATTTGGGACTGCTAATGGCCTGTCAACTAATTGGGCCTACCTTACATTTGGGCCTGCTAAATTTCATGCATGGCTACTGGCCCATTGAATGACAAGGCCAAATACAGTCCATCAAAGGCCCACGACGATTTAGGCCCAGCTATTACTTTCAGCCCATTAAGAGCAACAATTATGGCATGTGGCAATGCCCATCTAGTAACTATAGGCCAACTATGGGGCCATGACAGGCCCTAGGCCGTTCCCTTAGAAGAAGGACCCACGTTGCTTTGTTCCAGTTATTAATTTCACTGCATATTTTGGATTGTTTGCCGCCAGTTGAGGTTTCGACCCAGAAAGCTCGGGTGCAACCCTGTGCTAAGCAAATATACGCATAAAAGGAAAAATGTAGCAGATCGAAGCATATATTACAGGAAATTACATCCACTGGGCAATCAAAGATTGATGCCAGTGCAAATAAATGAACAGGCCTTAATGATCGACAACCTCACAATCTGCAACCTCAGTGCGGATGACGCCCATTAGCATGTGAGCAAGTTCTTTCTTCTTTGCTATATTGACACTGAAGTCATTGATCAGTTGTTGTTACGCAAGAATGTGCACCTCTGATTCCTGCACGATTTCCATCATTGCTTTAGCCAGTAATTGGTTCACAAACATACATCTTTTCCGTTGGATTTGAGACAGAGGAAACTGAACAGATTCATATGGGGATTTTGCAGGCTTGTTTCAATGATAGTGGAAAGTGTCTCGACCACTGCATCATAATTTAAATTAGAGGGGAAACTAAACAGATTAATCAAGAGTTATTGCCATATTACCTTCGCTAGATTTATTGGAGAGAAACAATGGGGTTGCCTAGCTGTCTTGAGACTTTGTCGTATTATCTTCAGCAGCCTGCACCAAATCATCGGCCAGGTCAGTTAATACTTAATAGGAAAGCAACATTGACACAATGAACTTTTGGGCAACCAGACCACACCAGCCTACACCGAAGTAACACAACATGGCATTGCTATCATCAGCCAGGTAAGTTAATAGGAAAGCAACATTGACACAATGAACGATTGGGCAAATAGACCACACCACTAGATTTTAGTAATGTGCAATATATGAGATAGTACAATCATGCAGGTCAATATGCAAAACTACCAGGTAGTTTCCCTTACAAAAATCTACATTAGTGCCTTAATTATACATTTTGCTACAAGTAAATTTAGATCAGATAATTGGTGTAGGGTACTAAAGGTTGGATTCATGCCCATGCTACTTAATAAACTACATACTGATGTAAAATTATAGTGATATACAATAGGTACTTACATCAGCATTGGAGCGCGGAGCATTGCTGCAAGATACTTTCCTTGACAACGATCCTAGTTTACAACATTTGTTGTCCTTTACGCATATTTTCTACAACAAAGATGCGTAAGACAGATGTAGAATATATAAGATCAAATGTGATCTGAATGCTATAAAATTTCATGATGGGAGGATACGCACACCCTTCCTAGCAAGGAGTTGACATGTTTTTGTTGAAATGGAGCGGACTTGGTCTTTGGCCACTGGAATCTGCTTATTATCTGGAGGACTTGGGTTTCCCTGTGCAGGAGCAGTTCCGATGAACACTTGAGTTGGGTCACTATCTCCTAGAGTTTGGATCTTTTGCAAAGAACTTGTTTGTACCCCTTCAGATTCTAACATAGCCCTCTTCCGCTTACATGCCTTGTACAGAAGAATGGTGCTTCAGTTATAAAACATGCTATGGCAGAGAGATGGAATAGGTACTGAAGAATAGAAAGGCATGACATATTGACATGTACTCCCTCCATTCGGAAATAAATGGATGTGTCTAGACGTATTGTAGTTCTAGATACTTCCATTTTTATGCATTTCTGCCACAAGTAATACAAACGGAAGGAGTATGATGTACTCCCTTCGTAAAGAAATATAAGAGTGCTTAGATCACTATTTCTTTCCAGAGGCAGTATAAGCTGAGGATACGATAGGATAATAGAGTAAAAGAAACAGTAGTTGAATGTAAATGATAGCTGGAATAGGTACAGAAAAACAGCAAGGCAGCATATTCACATGTCTGATGGGCAAACTAAGATCACATTGCAACAGAACAGTAGAACAACACTTCAATGTATAAAACCATGGCATGGTAGACGAATGTAGTACTGATACGTCTCGAACGTATCTATAATTTTTGATTGTTCCATGCTATTATAGTATCAATCTTGGATGTTTTTGTATGCAATTATATATCATTTTTTGGGACTAACCTATTAACCTAGTGTCCAGTGCCAGTTGCTATTTTCTGCTTGTTTTTGGTTTTTCATAAAATCAGTAACAAACGAAGTCCAAATGCCACGAAATTTTTTGGAGATTTTTTTCTGGACAAAAGAGACCCTGGAGACTTGGAGAGGAGGCCAGAAGGTTCACAAAGCCTCCACAAGGTAACAGGGTGCGGCCCCAGGGGGCGCGCTCTGATGCCTTGTGGGGCCCTCGTGGCTCCGTTTGACCTAATTCCACTCTATAAGTTCACAAATATTTGGAAACCATCAGAGAGCCAGAAGAAAAAACCTTTCCGCTGCCGCAAGCCTCTGTTCTTCCGCGATCCCATCTAGAGACCTTTTCCGGTACTCTGCCAAAGCAGGTATCGATCACGGAGGGCTTGTACATCAACCTTGCTGCCCTACCGATGATGTGTGAGTAGTTTACCACCGACCTATAGGTCCATAGCTAGTAGCTAGATGGCTTCTTCTCTGTCTTTGATCTTCAATACCATGTTCTCCTCGATGTTCTTGGAGTTCTATCTGATGTAATCTTCATTTGCGGTGTGTTTGTTGGGATCCGATGAATTGTTAGTTTATGATCAGATTATTCATGAGAAATATTTGAGTCTTTGCTGATCTCTTTTATGCATGATTATTATAGCTTTGTATTTCTCTCCGATCTATCGATTTGGTTTGGCCAACTAGATTGGTTTATCTTGCAATGGGAGAGGTGCTTTGTGATGGGTTCAATCTTGCGGTGCTCAATCCCATTGACAGAAAGGGACATGACACACATTTGTATTATTGCCATTAAGGATAAAAATATGGGGTTTATTCATATTGTTTGAGTTTACTTCTCTACATCATGTCATCTTGCTTAAGGCGTTACTCTATTTTCATTAACTTAATACGCTAGATGCATGCTGGATAGCGGTCAATGGGTGGAGTAATAGTAGTAGATGCAGGCAGGAGTCGGTCTACTTGTCTCGGATGTGATGCCTATATACATGATCATTGCCATGAATCCATCATAATTATTTGCTTTTCTATCAATTGCCCAATAGTAATTTGTTTACCCACCGTATGTTCTGCGCTCGAGAGAGAAGCCTCTAGTGAAAACTATGGCCCCCGGGTCTATTTTATCATATATAAAAACACAAAAATACCTTGCTGCAATTTATTTACTTTTATTTAGTTTAGTAATTTACTTTATCTATTTATCTCTATCAGACTTAATCCTTGCAAGTAACCGCTAAGAGCATTGACAACCCTCTTATTCGCGTTGGGTGCAAGTGTTTGCTTTTGAGTGTGCAGGTGCTGCTCACTGGATTTTGTGTGGTTCTCCTACTGGATTGATAACCTTGGTTCTTAACTAAGGGAAATACTTATCTCTAATGTACTGCATCATCCTCTCCTCTTCGGGAAATACCAACGCAGACTACAAGTAGCAGGAAGAATTTCTGGCGCCGTTGCCGGGGAGACATCACCAAAATTTATCAAGTACCTTCGCACAAACTATCATCCACTTGCATTTACTTTATTTGCCTTTTTATTTGCATTTGCCTCTCATTTTCATCTCCCCCACTTCTAAAACAATTTTACAAAAACACAAAAATATTTTATTTGCTTGTTTGCTTGCTTGCTTTTATTGCCTTCATGTCAACACACAAAAACAGAAAGTGAAAGCAAAAATTTAAGATCACTATGGATCCTCATCCACTTGCTAATCTTTTAAAAAGATCCAATTATAATGAACCAATTGCTAGTGATTTGAGTGCTCTTGATTTTCTCTATGAAGTTTTGCTTGAAAATCATGAATCTGAAAATTGTGATGAAGTGTTGGAAGAAGAAATTTATAAAGTGATTCATGATAGCTCCTTGATTGAAAAGCATGATTGCAATTATGTTACTATAAATTCTATTAATGTCAATTGTGCTAATAATATGCAAAACTACAAGCTTGGGGATGATAATTTTGTCATGTTCACTACTTATTGCAAAGATCATGATTGGGGTGATAATGCTTTTTATGATCTTGAAGATTTATTTAAGCCTCATGATGAATATGTTATTAATAATAATGTTTGCAATAATATTGAAAGTAGGTTTGGAAGAGTGTCAACTTTAGGTACAAAGAATCCCACATATTTGGAGAGTGTTCAATCTTATAAATTCTTTGATAAAAGTGGGTTTGGAGAGGTCATGACTTTAGTTGATGTTAATCCCACTATTTCAGAAGATTATAAAACTTTTATGCATAGGGATCATGAAGAGAATATTTTATATGATAGCTATACAGTCGAATTTGATTATGATCCTACATGTAATTATTATGAGAGAGGAAAACATGGTTATAAAAATCTTCATATCACTAAATTACCTCTCTTTGTGTTGGAATTGTTAATTTTTCATTCTCTTTATATGCATATGCTAGATGTTGCTTGCCTTGATAATTTGTTTACTTATAAAATTCCTATGCATAGGAAGTATGTTAGACTTAAATGTGTTTTCCACATGTTATATGATGCTCTCTTTATGTTTCAATTACTATCTTTCATGTGAGCATCATTGAAATCTCAAGCCTATCTTAATGGCTATAAAGGAAGAGCTTGTTGGGAGACAACCCAATAGCTATCATTTATGTTTTTTGTGTGATTACATGATTATAGCCTCTGTTATTATTGTGTTTTTATCTTTTAATTAGTGTTTGTGCCAAGTAATGCCTTTGGGATGATTTGGAAGATAGTATGATTGATGCTGTTCGAAAACAGAAACTTTTGCGTCCAGTAATTGAATATTGATTTTTTGCTGGAGCATGATAAAATTCTGAATGTTTTACACAGTATTGGCATATGACTTTGCCCACGTTGTCCTAATTTTTCAGAGTTTTTGGAGTTACAGAAGTATGACCATAATTCAGATCTTTACAGACTGTTCTGTTTTAGACAGATTCTGTTTTTGTTGCATAGTTTGCTTATTTTGATGTATCTATGGATCGTATCGGGGGGTATGAGTCATGGAGAATTGGAGTACAGTAGCATTATGCCAATATTAAATATGAATCAATTTACTATAGTACTTAGAGTTTAAGATTTATTTGTTATACTAATGGATCTCACGAGGTTTCTGTTGAGTTTTGTGTGCTGAAGTTTTCAAGTTTTGGGTGAGACTACGATGGATAAAGGAATAAGGAGTGGCAAGAGCCTAAGCTTGGGGATGCCCAAGGCACCCCAAGGTAATATTCAAGGAAGACTCAAGCGTCTAAGCTTGGGGATGCCCCGGATGGCATCCCCTCTTTCGTCTACAATCTATCGGTAACTCACTTGAAGCTATATTTTTATTCATCACATGATATGTGTTTTACTTGCAGCGTCTTGTGATATAGTTTGTTTGCTTTTGTTTGCTTTTTAGTTTGTCACAGTCATCTTTGCTGAACACACCTTTTTGAGAGGGACACACATTATTCGGAATTTATTAGAATACTCTATGTGCTTCACTTATATCTTTTGAGCTAGGCAGTTGCTCTAGTGCTTCACTTATATCTTTTAGAGCATGGTGGTGGTTATATTTTAAAGAAATAGTTGCACTCTCATGCTTCACTTATATCTTTTTGAGAGTCTAATAAATAGTAATGGCAATTTGAACATGTTAAAAGAATGGTCTTGATATGATAGGTATTCAAGAGGGATATAATAAAAACTTTCATGTAGATCACTGAATATGATAAATTTGATTCCTTGCAATAGTTTTGCGATATTAAGATGGTAATATGGGGGAGGTACTAGTAGATGATTGTGGTTTAGTAAGAATAATTGTGTTAAGGTTTGTGATTCCCGAAGCATGCACGTATGATCTGTCGTTATGCCATGAAATTGGAGCATGATTTATTATTGATTGTCTACCTTATGAGTGGCGGTCGGGGACGAGCGATGGTCTTTTCCTACCAATCTATCCCCCTAGGGGCATGCGTAGTAGTACTTTGCTTCGAGGGCTAATAAACTTTCGCAATAAGTATGTGAGTTCTTTATGACTAATGTGAGTCCATGGATTATACGCACTCTCACCTTTCCGCAATTTGCTAGCCTCTCCAGTACCGTGCATTGCCCTTTCTCACATCGAGAGTTTGTGCAAACTTCGCCGGTGCATCCAAACCCCGTGATATGATACGCTTTATCACACATAAGCCTCTTTATATCTTCCTCAAAACAGCCACCATACCTACCTATCATGGCATTTCCATAGCCATTCCGAGATATATTGCCATGCAACTTCCACCATTCTTTTTTATATGACACACATCATCATTGTCATATTGCTTTGCATGATAACATAGCTGACATAGTATTTGTGGCTCAGCCACCGTTCATCCTTTTTTATACATGTTATGCTAGATTATTGCACATCCTGGTACACTGCCAGAGGCATTCATATAGAGTCATATTTTGTTCTAAGTATCGAGTTGTAATTTTGAGTTGTAAGTAAATAAAAGTGTGATGATCATCATTATTAGAGCATTGTCCCAGTGAGGAAAGGATGATGGAGGCTATGATTCCCCCACAAGTCGGGATGAGACTCCTAACGAAAAATAATAATAATAAAAAATAAAGAAAAAAAGAGGCCAAAAGAGCCCATGAAAAAAAAAGAAAAAAAATAAATGAGAGAAAAAGAGAGAAGGGGCAATGTTACTATCCTTTTTCCACACTTGTGCTTCAAAGTAGCACCATCTTTTTCATATAGAGAGTCTCCTATGTTTTCACTTTCATATACTAGTGGGAATTTTTCATTATAGAACTTGGCTTGTATATTCCAATGATGGGCTTCCTCAAATGCCCGAGGTCTTCATGAGCAAGCAAGTTGGATGCACACCCACTTTGTCGGTGTACTAAAGTATGGGCCCCTTTAGTACCCTTTACTTGTGTACGGGCAGTTGTAGCCGAACCGCGGCAGGCCTTGCCGGGGAATAGCTAGGAGCAATCTCAAGACGAAGATAGTGCTTGCCGGCGAGGAGCGAGCCGGCAAGCCAGGAACCCGGCAAGCCTTGCCGGAAAAAGATGTCCGAGTCAACGACCGGACCAGAAGGCAGAAGGCCAAAGGGGTGCGAAGGCCCGGCAAGACCCTTGCCGGCAAGGGCTCGCGGCCGGCGAGACCCGGGCCCGGCAAGCCCCGGTCCCGGCAAGCGTCGGACCCGGCAAGCCCCGGGCCCGGCAAGGATTCAGCCCCGGCAAGGCTCTGCACAGTGTAGCGCTATCGCTCCTGCACAGCGGCCAGCCTTGTCGTTTAGGGTTTGTCCTAATGATGACGTGGCGCGATGCTGGCCATGAGATGCTTAAGCGGTGCTGATGGGATGGCTGCTTTTGCCCATCCTCTGTAAAGCTTTTCCAAGCCCAAGACGCTGAGGGACACCTCGACGGACACCTCACGGTGCATTTAATGAGCTTGTCCTAAGCCGTCAGGGTTAGGTATGATAACACTGTAGTGACCCTGTAGCTACTTTCCACCTCATACCTTATCCCTTACGCCACTGTGGTAGCCCCTTTGACTCATATAAAAAGGAGGCCCAAGGCATAGCTACAGGGGGGGGGGCACTTCGGAAGCTCATTCTGCATGCGTAGCTGCTACTGTAGCTCCCAGAACCTGGCCAAGAACGTCCACAATAATACCATCAAAGCAGGAGTAGGGTTTTACGCATCCGTGCGGCCCGAACCTGGGTAAAATCCCCGTGTGCTGTTCGCTAGTTCTGCTCTTCGTGCAATCCTCTCCCCTTGCCGAACCGTGAAGGGATCTGCTCGATAGCGATCCCATAGGTGTTCGTTTCTCACGACATCTTTGGCGTGCCAGGTAGGGGCCCCGAGGTTGTGCGAACCTGATCTAGAGATCAGCGCGTCAGATCTTCGATCATCTTCATCACCATGGCTCCCAAGAAGAAGGGTTTCATGGCGGTTGGTCCATCTGCGTCCGTCGTACCTGATGCTGCGCGCACAGGCGACGGGGTAGGCGCGGGTGGAGGAGGTGGAGGCTCTGAGCTTCCACGGCGTTCCGGCAATCCGAGCCGGACGAGCAACAGGTCCAGGGATGGAGCTGCGCAACCTGCGGGTGGTGCAGCGACATCCAAGGATGGAGCGGCGCCTTCCAGGAGGAATACACCGGCGCATGCACCGCAACCTTCTCAGGACGCGCGTGACGTGCGGCCTCAAGATGTTGGTGGTTCTGGGCGTCCGCATGGGAAGTCCCTTGTACATCATTCCCAGGGTGCGCAGGGCCAAGATCCACGCCAGCGCGCTGGTGGAGGCCGCGCGCGGGTGCAGAGTCGTGATGAGGCTCCTTCTAACCCTATTAGGAGTTTGAGCACCTCACGTTCTTCGCACCTGTCGCCGCCGCCTACGCCGGCAGAGGCGTTGGCGCGGGCTCAGCTGCTCCTAGACTTCCCTCCCGCCGTGGAGAAGCTAGACGAGTGGCGAGCCGCTATCCAAAGCCTCATCGGCCTAGCCAACAACGACGTACCGCAGCAGGGTGAACCCTCGCGGCTGCAGTCGTCTAGGCTGGTGCGTGCCGATGGAGAGAAGACCGGAGCTGGAATGACCACGTTGCGTTCCCCTCCGTTGCGTCAAGAGCGGTCGCTAACTCGGCGGACCAGCGCCCGTGAGGATGATTCCACGGCATCGTCTGATCCGCGGGTTCGCCGCGATCAACGTCACGTTCTTCGGGAACGGAAGAAGGAGGACGCTCGAACCACCATCGAGCGCCGAAGGGAAGCGCGTCGCCAGTCCGACAAGCGCGCTGGGATCACTGTTGACGAGCCCGCGCCAGGGTATCCTGGCTACCTACCTTACGAGGTGGGTTGTCCAGCGTTTACTCGTGAGCTGCGGCAAGTCCAGTGGCCCAGCTCCCGCTCCTTCAAGCTGGAAGTACCGGAGAAGTACGACGGCAAGACTCATCCGTCCGAGTTCTTGAGCATCTACACCATCGCGGTGCAGGCTGCCGGGGCTCGTGACGATAAGGTGCTGGCTAACTATTTTCCATTGGTGCTGAAGCCCAACGTGAGATCGTGGTTGATGCACCTGCCCGAGAATTCCATCTCTTCTTGGGCCGACCTGTGCCATCAGTTTGTTGGCGCCTTCACCGGCGGCCATCAAGCTCCTGGCCAGGAGAGTGATCTGCACATCATTCCTCAGAAAGAAGGCGAAACTTTGCGCAAGTATATCCAGAGGTTCACCCGCGTCCAACACAATATCCCTGACGTTCATCCTGCCGCCGTTATCAGCGCCTTTCATCAGAACGTGCGCAACCGAAAGATGCGGGAGGAGCTGGCGATGAACAAGGTCAAGGATGTCGCCGAGCTCTACGCTTTGGCCGACAAGTGCGCCCGGGCGGAGGAAGGGAGGAGACTCCCCGGCGAGAACGCCGGCGCTGGAGTCAACTCCGAGAGCGATGACACTCCTGCCCCGGCAAAGAAAGGGAAGCGGAAGAACAGGAAGCGCAAAGGCAAGGCCGTGCTTGCCGTTGAAAGTTCCGGCAACGTCGGCAGCGCCAAAAAGTCCAAGACCGACGACCCCGGCAAGGAGGTTGCCGGGTGTGCGGCGTGTCAGGCCTTGGCGGCTGTCGATAAGCCAGAAGGATCCGGCAAGCAGTACTGCAAGATCCACCGAACCAAGGGCCACGACCTCCAGGACTGCCGGCAAGTAGAGGAGCTTGCCGCGAAGCAGCACGCCGAGTACGAACGACGCGACAAGGAGCGAGCCCAAGATGGTGCCGGAGGGTCCGGTAGGAAGCGCGGTCGAGGAGGACGACGCGGCAAGCCTGGACAGCGGCAAGAGAAGCCTGCTCGGGGCCGCGGCAGGAAAGAAGGAGATGAAGATGCAGATGAGGGCGATGACGAGTCTAGCGAGCGGGAGTTTCAGAAGGCCACAGAGGTTATGTGCATCGACGGAGGCGCCTCCCTGCATCTTTCTCACCGCCAGCTCAAGCGGTGGGCGCGTGAGATTCTTGCGGCCGAGCCCTCTATTGATGCGCAGAAGCCGCTGAGGTGGTCCCACACGCCCATCATTTTCGATGCCGAGGATCACCCTGACCGCACTACCGCTGTCGGATGCTTGCCGTTGTTGGTCTCGCCAACAATTCGCAACCTCCAGGTAACGAAGATGTTGGTTGACGGTGGTGCCGGCCTGAATCTCATCTCGCCGGACGTCCTCAAGAGGCTGCAAATTCCTGATGAAGACCTCGAAGAGACAGGCTCCTTCCAAGGGGTCAATCCAGGAAGATACCAGCCCAAGGGCAAGATCACGCTGCCGGTAACATTCGGCAGCGAGCTGAACTTTCGGACGGAGAAGGTCGTCTTCGACGTCGCCAAGATTCCGTTGCCATACAATGGGATCCTTGGCCGCCCCGGGCTGGCCAGGTTCATGGCGGCATCGCATTACGCCTACAACGTCCTAAAGATGCCCGGTCCGATGAGCGTCATCACTGTCCACTCCGACAAGAAAGACGCGCTCGTCTGCACCGACAAGCTCTACCGGGAAGCAGTTGCAGCGTCCGCCGCCAAGGCGCATGCTCCTGCCGTTCAAGATCCCGGCAAGAAGAAGCCCGGCAAGACCCCTGGTACAAACTCCGGCAAGCGCGCCTCTCCGCAGTGCTGCGCTACCGAGGAGGATGCACCGGGGAGCTCTGCCGGCGAGACCAAGAAATCCAAGGCTGCTCCGCCTGAGACCAAGAAGGTGCCTGCCAAGGAGGACGGGACGGGAGGAACTTTCACCATAAGTTCCACCCTTGATGACAAATAGGAAAGCGCGCTCGTTGCCTTCCTGCGGGCGAATGTCGATGTGTTTGCATGGCAACCATCTGACATCCCCGGTGTTCCCAGGGAGGTGATTGAGCACCGCCTAGCCGTCTGTCCTCACGCGCGGCCCGTCAAGCAGAAGGTGCGGAAGCAAGCTATGGAGCGGCAAGAGTTTATTGCGCAAGAGATCAAGAAACTTGAGGCGGCAGGCCTGGTTAGAGGAGTCCTCCATCCTACGTGGTTGGCCAATCCAGTTGTTGTGCGCAAGGCGAATGGTAAATGGAGGCTATGTATTGACTTTACAGATATCAATAAAGCCTGCCCAAAAGATCCTTTTCCCTTGCCGCGCATCGACCAGATTGTGGATTCCACTGCCGGTTGCGATCTGCTGTCATTCCTTGACGCATACTCAGGCTATCACCAGATCTTCATGGCGAAAGAAGACGAAGAGAAGACCGCATTTATCACCCCATGTGGCACATACTGCTTCTTGCGTATGCCTTTCGGGCTGAAAAGTGCTGGGTCGACCTTCGCTAGAGCTGTCCAGATCGGTTTCGAGACCCAGCTCCATAGAAATATGGAAGCTTACATGGATGACATAGTGGTCAAAACCAAGGACAAAGCAACGCTCATTCAAGATCTGGAGGAGACATTTGCAAATTTGCGTAGGATCAACCTGAAGCTCAACCCGGAGAAGTGCGTGTTTGGCGTTCCATCCGGCAAGCTTCTCGGGTTCTTTGTATCTCAGCGTGGAATTGAAGCTAATCCCGACAGGATCAAAGCAATTGAGCAGATTGAAGCACCAAGACGAGTCAAGGATGTGCGCCGCCTCGCCGGCTGCGTCGCTGCTTTGAGCAGGTTCATCTCAAAGTCTGCTGAACGCGCCCTGCCCTTTTTCAAAATCTTGAAGAAGGCAGGTCCCATGAAGTGGACTCCAGAAGCGGAGGCAGCGCTGCAGGATTTGAAGAAATACCTCTCCTCTTCGCCAGTACTAGTCGCGCCTAGGCCACAAGAGCCGTTGCTGCTATATCTAGCGGCAACGAATCAAGTGGTTAGTGCTGCGCTAGTAGCGGAGAGAGAAGCAGAGGAGGATGTAGCGGCAACGGCAGGCCCGCCAAGCGGCTTGCCGGGGCCAGCCCCGGCAGAGTCTGGTGCCGGCAAGGAAGGATTTGCGCAGTCAAGTTTGGCAGTGCAGAAGAAGAAGATGGTGCAGCGCCCAGTCTATTTCGTCAGCTCCCTGCTGCAGGGGGCTAGGTCGAGATACTCTGGTGTGCAGAAGCTGCTCTTCGGCCTTCTCATGGCCTCGAGGAAGCTGCGCCATTACTTCCAAGCACATGAGATCACCGTCATCACTCGCTTTCCGCTACAACGGATTCTCCGGAACCCGGAAGCGACCGGCAGGATTGTAGAGTGGGCGTTGGAGCTGTCATGCTTTGGCCTCAAGTTTGAAAGTACTTCAACTATACAGAGCAGAGCCTTGGCAGAGTTCATTGCAGAATGGACGCCAACGCCAGACGACGAAGTTCAAGAATCAGTGACCCCCGGGAAGGAATCAGGGCAAACATGGGTCATGTACTTTGATGGAGCCTTTTCGCTGCAAGGCGCCGGTGCCGGCGTGCTGCTTGTCGCACCCACCGGAGAGCACCTCAAGTACGTCATCCAGATGCATTTTCCCCGGGAGAGATCAACCAATAACACGGCAGAGTATGAAGGGTTGCTTGCCGGTCTCAGGATCGCGGCAGACCTTGGGATCAGGAAGCTCATCGTCAGAGGTGACTCCCAACTCGTCGTGAGGCAAGTCAACAAAGATTACCAAAGCCCGTTGATGGAAGCTTACGTTGATGAAGTGAGGAAGCTGGAAGAGCGCTTTGACGGTCTTCAGACAGAGCATGTTCCTCGATCAGAGAACAGCATTGCTGACGACCTGTCGAAACGTGCTGCACTCAAGTTACCTGTGGAACCAGGGACTTTTGTGCTCCGCTTGACTCAACCATCCGTGTCGCCGTCGACAAGGCCTGATAAGAGAAGAAAGTTAAGTACCGGCGAGTACTTCCCGGCAGGGCTTCCCGAAGCCCCCGGCAAGAATCTTGCCGGGAACGACCCGGTTGCCGGCGAGCAGCGGCTTCGTGCAGAGCCTCAGGTTCTTGCCGCCGAAGCAAGCGCCCCTGCGACCGAAGAAATACCAGTTGCCGGTGAGCAGCTGCTCCGCCAAGAACCTCAGGTTCTTGCCGTAGAAGCAAATGCTCCCGCAGCTGAAGAGTTGCCTTTAGTCCTTGTCGTCGAGCCGCAAGCTCCGGCATGGGCACAGCAAATAGTCCATTTCCTTCAGACAGGAGAACTCCCTGAAGAGCAGGAAGAAGCTGAAAAAGTAGCCCGTCGGTCAAGTATGTACCAGTTCGTCGACGACGTCCTGTACAGAAAGAGACCCAACGGTGTGAAATTGAAGTGCATTCCTCGGGAGGATGGACTAGAGCTGTTGGCAGAGATTCATGGGGGCATATGTGGATCCCACATAGGCTCAAGAGCCCTTGCCAGCAAGGCATTCCGGCAAGGATTCTTCTGGCCTACTGCTCTCCAGGATGCAAGTGCACTAGTAACCAAGTGTGAAGCGTGCCAGTTTCATTCGAAGCAACTTCATCAGCCAGCTCAAGCTCTCCAGACAATTCCTCTCTCCTGGCCCTTCTCGGTCTGGGGGCTCGACATACTGGGTCCCTTCCCCCGCGCTGCCGGGGGCTTCGAGTACTTGTACGTTGCCATCGACAAGTTCACGAAGTGGCCGGAAGTGGAAGCAGTGAGGAAGGTGACGGCACAGTCAGCGGTCAAGTTCTTCAAGGGGATTGCGTGCCGTTTTGGTGTGCCGAACAGGATCATCACCGACAACGGTACGCAGTTCACTAGTCGCACCTTCAAGCAGTACGTCCAAGACCTTGGCGGCAAGATTTGTTTTGCCTCTGTTGCTCACCCGAGGAGTAACGGCCAAGCGGAGAGGGCGAACGCTGAAGTGCTGCGCGGTCTCCGGACCAGAACTTTCGACAAGCTACGCAAGCATGGAAGACGCTGGATTGATGAGCTGCCGGCGGTTCTTTGGTCGATCAGGACGACGCCAAATCGAGCCACCGGCCAGACACCCTTCGCTCTGGTCTACGGAGCGGAGGCAGTTCTCCCCACGGAACTCATATACGGGTCACCTCGAGTGCTCGCTTATGATGAGCTTGAGCAAGAACAGCTGCGGCAAGATGACGCGCTGCTCCTTGAGGAGAACCGCCTTCGGGCTGCTATGCGAGCCGCTCGCTATCAGCAAGCTTTGCGCCGCTATCATAGCCGCAAGGTTCATGCGCGGAGTCTTGAGGAAGGCGACCTTGTTCTTCGGCGCGTTCAGTCGGCCAAGAATTCCAACAAGTTGACGCCGAAGTGGGAAGGCCCTTACCGGGTAGTGCGAGTCACCAGGCCTGGCGCTGTCCGCCTGGAGACCGAAGAGGGCTTGCCGGTGAGCAACTCCTGGAATATCGAGCACCTTCGCAAGTTCTACCCGTGAAGGGCAGTTGTTGGGTTTCTTGCTGTGATAGCGATACGACCAGCAGGCTGCTGACGACCCGAATCCAGCGCTCGCGGCAGCGTAACGCTCCGGCAGGATCCCGGCAACGCCATTCTGTACTAATCTTGCCGGATGACATGTGATCCTTTGTACAGAGCAGGCACATCTTTTGTGCTTAGTTAATAAGTTTGCAGTGCTTTACATTTCTTGCCGATTTCATGCTTTATGTATGCATGTGTTTATCCGAAGTGTATATTGCACTTGCCCCGATTTCCTGCCGTAGTAGCGATACGCCATGCTGAACACTGTCGGACTCCGGTCCAGTGCTCGCGGCAACGTAACGCTCCGGCAAGCTCCTGGCAATGCCCCTCTGTGAGATCTAACGAACCGTCCAGGTTCCATAACATTTATTTTCTCTTCTTTCTTTTTCTTAAAGAGATAGAAGATTCCCTCGCGCGCAAGTTTGCCGGGGGGGAAGGAGAATGATGGAATGGATACCAGGGGACGTTCAAGGTTGATGCTTTGCCGGGAGAAGAAAATAATAACGGCCAAAGCCAGAGCTAAGTTGCTGACCCCTTTAGCAGATTACAATTTTTTTGTAAGGCTATATCCCTTGAACTGTTTCGGCTTTGTATGGAAAACCTGTACGCGATGGAATCTTGTCGTGGTTAGGCTTGCGCCCTTATTCCGTTTCGAGTCCGCTCAACGGTTTAGGTGGCCGCGCTGAAAGCGTCAAGGTTTCTTGCCGTGAGCAGCACCGCCTGCTGAGCGCTGTCGGGCTCCGGTCCAGCGCTCGCGGCAAGGCCATGCTCCGGCAAGTGCCCAGCAAAGCGTAGGGTGTATGCTATACAAAGAGAGATTGATCAAGGGGGAATAGCATGCATAGATTCAGATAAGGTAGATTATATATAAGATAGTTGCCACGTTACTAACGTAAGACCAAATGCTTGTCTTTTACATGTAACGCGGCGGCAAGACAAGGAGAAAGATAAGGAGGGCTACAGTTAATCTCGGCGGTCGCCTTCGACCCTCTTCACTTGGCCTATCCGTTCGACGATGGGCGCGACAAGCTCCTGCAGAGCCTTGGCGTCCGCATCCTTCGGCAGGCGGCTGAAGACCTTGGTGAAGTCGACGCCGGGATTCCTGTACGGCACTTTCATCAGCAGCATCTGGACCACGTCCTGGCAGAGCTTCCTGGACTCGCTGGCGAGCTTGCCGGAGTGGGTTGCTTGGAGTTGCTTGAGCGCATCGACGAGACCTTCGAAGAACATGGTGATCCTGGCGCTCTCGCTTATCCTGTCGTTGGCAGAATACCCGAAGCCCTGAAGATTCATGTCCTCCAGCTCCGCGGCAAGCCTCTTGGCGACGTCCACCAGCCTGGCGGTCCAGACCCCTGTGCCGGTGACGTAATCTTGATGCGTGGCATAGGCGTTCTTGAGCAGCTCCTGCTCGTCGTGGAGGTCCTTGGCCAAGGTCTTCCCGCGAGCTCGGGTAGCTTCCAGGGACTCCTCCAACGTGGATAGTTTCAGCTTCAGATTTCCAATGAAGTCGTTGGCGGAGGCGAGCTGTTTGATCTTCTCGGACGCGGCGAGCTGCATCTCCACCAGGTTGTGGAGGGTTTTCTCCTTCTCGGCCTCGAGGGCAGCGATCTTCTTGCCGTGTTCCTCGAGAATGGCTTCCAGCTTCTTCGCCTTCCCCTCCAGCGAGTTCTTGGCGGTCTCCGCAGCCTCGGCAGCGTCGAGTGCCTCCTTGAGCTTGCCGGCGTGGTCTGCAGTTAGAGCGGCGAGCGCTGCCGTTTGGCTTTGCTCAAGCTCCTGGACCCGCCGCGGGACAAGACTTTCGAGCTCTTCATCCTTGTTGCGAAGCTTGGCGGCAAGCGCCGCCTCGCGGGCGGCAAGGTCCTCTTCTTGGGCGTCAAGGCTGATGCGGCGCTGCGTCAAGAGGGCTTCTGCCGCGGCGGCTTGCTGGGCGGCCTCCTCCTGCGCTTTCTCGATGTCTGATTGCTTCAGCAGGAGGACGTTCCGTTCTTCCGCCAGCTGCTCCCGATAAATATTCAGCTCTTGGAGGGCCTCGCCATACCAAGCCTGTGTCTCCGTGACGCGTTGTTGGAAGTCTCCTTCTGCGGCCTCGACGAGCGCTGCCCGGGAGTCCAGTTTCTCCTTCCGGGCGCGGTAGAGCGTCTGGAGCTTCTGATAATTGTCATTCATGGATTGAAGTAGCTGCTCCTCCTTGAGCTCACTGATGGCGGCGACGGTGATTTCCCCGTCAAGATGCTCTCCTTCAACCAGCTCTTTGATGCTTGCCGACCCCGGCATGCTGACGACGTTCTTGCCGGCCCTGATATATTGGCTTGAGGGAGGGGCCTGGAACCACGAGGATTGGTCTTCGGCAGTCGAGGGCCCCGCGGCAGTAGAAGCGCCTGGCGCTCCTGCGGCGGAAGCGCCGTCAGTATTGCCGCGGGTCTCCTCGCCGGCCCCCTCGGCGGCCTTGGCGGCCTCGGCGGCAGTGGCCTTGGCGGCCTCAGCGGCAGCGGCCTTGGCGGCCTTGGCGGCCTCGGCGGCGGCATGCTTGGCGGCCTCTTCGGCAGCAACCTTGCCGGCTTCAGTGGCGGCATCCTTGGCGGTCTCTTCAATGACGGCGTCAGTATCCATGAGCTCTGTCAGAAGAAGATTGAAGATCAAGGAGTTAATTAAGATGAAGCTGGGAAGGAAGTTCAAGAAGACAAAAAAAGGGGAGAGAGAAAAGATTTCTAAGGGCGAGTGGTTCACCTGCGTCAAGGTCGTCGCGGTAGAACCCGCCCGAAATTCCTTTGTGGGCTGCGTGGTCGACGGGTGCGGCATGTCAAGGGTGGTCCTTGCCGGCGATCTCTGTTGTTTCTCTGTTCCTGCGCGCCCCAAGATGTTAGTTGTGAAGATTACCGCCCCGGCACTCGCCAGCGGGAAGAGAGTAATTGGCTCACGCTGGGGGCTGTGCCGGGGGCTGCGGCGAGGATTGTGCCTTGGGCTTGGCTCCAGGCTGGACTCGATAGTCACCGGCTCTTCAGAAGTGCTCGCCGGCGGCTCGACGCTCGTGGAAGTCTTGGCCTTCTTGGCCACCCTCTCCGCCAAGGTCTCCTCATCCCTGGAGAGGCAAGATCATCAAGACTAGTCAAGGAAATCAGAAAGCAAGAACGGAAGCTGTGGCAGAACACTTACTCCTCTTCTTCCTCCTCGTTCTCGAGGATGGATAGGTCGAAGGCGGCCCCCGTCACAGTGCTTGGCGGAGGAGGAGAGGTCGTTCTGGGGCGCTTGCCGGCGGCGGCTTGCCGCGCTGCCTCGTCGGCAACGGCTTGCCGCGCCGCTTCGTCAGCAGCCTCCTTGCCGGAAGCTTCATCGTTCAGCGCTGGCTGGTGAGCAGGAGCGCCGGTGCTGGCCTTCCGAAGGACGCGCCTCCGTGCCTGTCGAAGAGCTGGGGGCTGCTCTTCCTCCTCCTCTTCCTCCTCGGCGGCTGCTCCAGCAGAAGGGCCCCCGGCAGCGGCTCCGCTCGGCTCCCCGGCAGCCTGACCTCGCCCGGCAAAATCTTCCCGCAGCAAGTCCTCGCCTTCGCTGGAATCGGCGCTGCTGGCTTCTTCGGCAAGGTTCGCCTCTTCCGCCCTGTTGGCGATGTGGACGAGCTCCTCCTCCGTGGTGGCGCGGACAAGGTCCTCCTCGCGGATGGCCTTCTCCGTCAAGTTGTCGAAGAATGCCAGCGCCTGCTCCGCGGACGGCTCGATCCACCTCTTGTCGATGCCGTGGGCGTTGAACACCGGCATCATGGTGATGATGGAGGTGAGCGATGAGTTGTTGCACAGTGGAACGACGCCAGCCGGCAAGTTCCCCACTGCTCCAGAATTAAAGAGCTGTTGGCAGAGGGCTGCGTGCCCCATGGCTGTTAGGTTATTATCCAGCCCAGGCCGCACCCTCATGACGTCGGCGGCATTCGTGTACTCCCAGGCAGGACGCCCTTTGTTCTGCAGTGGGGCGATGCGCCGGCGAAGGAAATCTGAAGCAATCATCTCCACCTTCAGCCCGGCAGCCTTGAGGCGGAGTATCCTGGTGGTGGCGATGGTCAGCTTGCTGTCGTCAGGGTCCGCAGCACCCCAATCCTTGCCGCGGACCACCTTCTGCTTCCGCACCTCGCAGAACGGTAGGGGCTCCTTTTCTCGGACCCAGCACCACTTGCTGCGCCACTCATCCCATCTCTCGCGATAGAGCCCCTCTGGGTACGTCTCCTTGGTCGCCGTCCTCGGAATCCAAGCGATGCTACCGGAGAGGGCGTCGCCCTTTTGGGTGCGGGGGTAGAAGTAGTGCCGGAAAAGTGCTGTGCTCGGGATGACCCCAACGAAATTTTCGCAAAGGTGCGCGAAGACGGACATGCAAGTCACGGCATTCGGCGTGAAGTCTAGCAGCTGGAAGCCGTAAGTGATCATGATATCTACGAAGAAGTCCGAGTATGGAGGGCAGAGGCCGCACCAAAAGTAATCAGCAAAGAAGGGATAATCCCCTGGCTCTGCCCTACGAGAAGCTACACTCACTTTGGTGGCTGGATGCGCCGTGGTCTCCTTCGCCCATGCGAACTGGTACCTCTTCTTCAGGGCCTTCGCATCAAGCGTCGGGGGGAAGACAGCGCGCTCCTTCCGCATCTTCACCAGCTTGCTTTCCGTGGCGGCCGCTTCCTCCGCCTTGCCCTTGCCCTTGCTCGGCTTGGGCGGCATGGTGGCTATGGGAGTGGGCGTTGAAGACGTCGAGAGCGTGGTGGAGTCAGGCGGAGGGAGAAAAGCTCTGTTTTGGGCGCAAGGAAGAAGACGATGGCGACGGTTCTGAGATTGAGATTGGAAAGGTGAAAGCGATGGGGGGTAAATGAGCAGCGTCTCTGCGATTCCTTTTTTATGGGGAAGGCGCGGGACTGGCTCTTTAACCGCCCGCTTTTACTGCGCGCCCACGTCTCCCACGTCGCGCGATTAATGCGCGTAGTGGAGGGGCGTGGTAAAAAAGATCATGATTACGGACAGTTATTCCCTGCCACGTGCACCCGTGCACTGTTTTGGGCCTAGCCCAACAGGCCCGGCACCCGTGTATGGCCTAGGCCCGGGGGCTCCTATCGGTGTACTAAAGTATGGGCCCCTTTAGTACCCTTTACTTGTGTACGGGCAGTTGTAGCCGAACCGCGGCAGGCCTTGCCGGGGAATAGCTAGGAGCAATCTCAAGACGAAGATAGTGCTTGCCGGCGAGGAGCGAGCCGGCAAGCCAGGAACCCGGCAAGCCTTGCCGGAAAAAGATGTTCGAGTCAACGACCGGACCAGAAGGCAGAAGGCCAAAGGGGTGCGAAGGCCCGGCAAGACCCTTGCCGGCAAGGCCTCGCGGCCGGCGAGACCCGGGCCCGGCAAGCCCCGGTCCCGGCAAGCGTCGGACCCGGCAAGCCCCGGGCCCGGCAAGGATTCAGCCCCGGCAAGGCTCTGCACAGTGTAGCGCTATCGCTCCTGCACAGCGGCCAGCCTTGTCGTTTAGGGTTTGTCCTAATGATGACGTGGCGCGATGCTGGCCACGAGATGCTTAAGCGGTGCTGATGGGATGGCTGCTTTTGCCCATCCCCTGTAAAGCTTTTCCAAGCCCAAGACGCTGAGGGACACCTCGACGGACACCTCACGGTGCATTTAATGAGCTTGTCCTAAGCCGTCAGGGTTAGGTATGATAACACTGTAGTGACCCTGTAGCTACTTTCCACCTCATACCTTATCCCTTACGCCACTGTGGTAGCCCCTTTGACTCATATAAAAAGGAGGCCCAAGGCATAGCTACAGGGGGGGAGCACTTCGGAAGCTCATTCTGCATGCGTAGCTGCTACTGTAGCTCCCAGAACCTGGCCAAGAACGTCCACAATAATACCATCAAAGCAGGAGTAGGGTTTTACGCATCCGTGCGGCCCGAACCTGGGTAAAATCCCCGTGTGCTGTTCGCTAGTTCTGCTCTTCGTGCAATCCTCTCCCCTTGCCGAACCGTGAAGGGATCTGCTCGATAGCGATCCCATAGGTGTTCGTTTCTCACGACACACTTAGTTTTCATTGTTGAACTTTCATACACTTATAGCTCTTAGTGCATCCGTTGCATGGCAATCCCTACTCCTCGCATTAACATCAATTGATGGGCATCTCCATAGCCCGTTGATTAGCCGCGTTGATGTGACACTATCTTCTTCTTTTTGACTTCCCCTTATTATCTCTCTCATCATATTCTATTCCACCCATAGTGCTATGTCCATGGCTTGCGCTCATATATTGCGTGGGGGTTGAAAAAGCTGAAGCGCGTTAAAAAGTATGAACCAATTGCTCGGCTTGTCATCGGGGTAGTGCATGATAAATACTTTGTGTGAAGAAGATGGAGCATGACAGGGTTATATGATTTTGTAGGGATAACTTTTTTTAGCATCGTTATTTTGAAAGGCATGATTGTTTGTTAGTATGCCTGAGTATTGATGTCTTTATATCGAATTATAGACTATTGCTTTGAATCATTTGGATCTTATTATTCATACTGTTAAAGAGATTATTTGATGAAACATGTTAGGTAGCATTCCACATCAAAAATTCTGTTTTTATCGTTTACCTACTCGAGGATGAGCAGGAATTAAGCTTGGGGATGCTTGATACGTCTCCAATGTATCTACAATTTTTGATTGTTCCATGCTATTATAGTATCAATCTTGGATGTTTTTATATGCAATTATGTGCAATTATATATCATTTTTTGGTACTAACCTATTAACCTAGTGCCCAGTGCCAGTTGCTGTTTTCTTCTTGTTTTTGGTTTTTTAGAAAATCAGTACCAAACGAAGTCCAAATGCCACGAAACTTTTTGGAGATTTTTTTCTGGACAAAAGAGACCCTGGAGACTTGGAGAGGAGGCCAGAAGGTTCACGAAGCCTCCACAAGGCAACAGGGCGCGACCCCAGGGGGGGCCCTGATGCTTTGTGGGGCCCTCGTGGCTCCATTTAACCTAATTCCACTTCTATAAATTCACAAATATTCGGAAACCATCAGAGAGCCAGAAGAAAAAACCTTTCCGCTGCCGCAAGCCTCTGTTCTTCCGCGATCCCATCTGTAGGCCTTTTCCGGTATTCTGCCAGAGGGGGTATTGATCACGGAGGGCTTCTACATCAACCTTGCTGCCCTACCAATGATGCGTGAGTAGTTTACCACCGACCTACAGGTCCATAGCTAGTAGCTAGATGGCTTCTTCTCTCTCTCTGATCTTCAATACCATGTTCTCCTCGATGTTCTTGGAGTTCTATCCGATGTAATCTTCTTTTACGGTGTGTTTGTTGGGATCCGATGAATTGTGAGTTTATGATCAGATTATTCATGAGAAATATTTGAGTCTTTGCTGATCTCTTTTATGCATGATTATTATAGCTTTGTATTTCTCTCCGATCCTATCGATTTGGTTTGGCCAACTAGATTGGTTTATCTTGCAATGGGAGAGGTGCTTTGTGATGGGTTCAATCTTGCGGTGCTCAATCCCAGTGATAGAAAGGGACATGACACATATTTGTATTGTTGCCATTAAGGATAAAAAGATGGGGTTTATTCATATTGTTTGAGTTTACTTCTCTACATCATGTCATCTTGCTTAAGGCGTTACTCTATTTTCATTAACTTAATACCCTAGATGCATGCTGGATAGCGGTCGATGGGTGGAGTAATAGTAGTAGATGCAGGCAAGAGTCGGTCTACTTGTCTCGGACGTGATGCCTATATACATGATCATTGCTATGAATCCGTCATAATTATTTGCTTTTCTATCAATTGCCCAACAGTAATTTGTTTACCCACCGTATGTTCTGCTCTCGAGAGAGAAGCCTCTAGTGAAAACTATGGCCCCCGGGTCTATTTTATCATATATAAAAACACAAAAATACCTTGCTGCAATTTATTAACTTTTATTTAGTTTAGTAATTTACTTTATCTATTTATCTCTATCAGACTTAATCCTTGCAAGTTACCGCTAAGAGGATTGACAACCCTCTTATTCGCATTGGGTGCAATTGTTAGCTTTTGTGTGTGCAGGTGCTGCTCACTGGATTTTGTGTGGTTCTCCTACTGGATTGATAACCTTGGTTCTTAACTGAGGGAAATACTTATCTCTACTGTACTGCATCATACTCTCCTCTTCGGGGAAATACCAACGCAGACTACAAGTAGCAAGTACATACTGACAAAAAACAATGCATGAGATATTCAGATGGATGATGTCCAAACTAAGCAGATGGCATTGCAGCAGAGTAGAATGACAGTACTTGAATTTGAAAAGATGTTATAATGAATGGAATAGGTACAGACAAACTGGAAGGCATGACATATTCACATGTATGATCAGCTGGCTAAGCACATGGCATTGCAACAGAGTAGATGCATTGCAAGACATTATATGCATGATGCTACCCATATCACAGGTCAAGTTAGAGAAAAGACCTTCTGGGGTGAATAGGAATCATTATCTCTCTGCAACTCTTCTGAAGAACTACATTTAACTATTCCATCATATTGAATATCATTGACGTCGAGTATGTTGGCCGTTGCATTGCTCGGCGATTTTCTTTTAGTGGATTTGTTCTCATATTCAATATCACTGTGTGCAATAATATCTGACATGCATGGAAAACAACTAGTAGTGAGATTATGTAATGAGTGCCTGTAGGAGACGACATAAATAGTAGGAGTCAACTTAAATAGCAGCAACAGGTTGATACCAAAATGACTAAAGAGAGAGCACACATGATAGCTACAATATATATACTGTTTGTACTCGAGATTAACTAAATGGCACACAAAAGTACTATAGAATAACAACATAGGTAATACTAGAAGGGGCATACTCACCAGCCTGTTGGATAGCTTTGGCTGAGGGACGATAACTATGGAACACCGTTAACTACTGCACAAGTCTCTTATCTGAAATAAGACTAAGAGATCAACATGAATGTACAGTGACAAGTGATAATATATTTTCCATGCTTAGATGAAGAACATAAGCCATAAATGCCACACACAAGTAAGATGAGGGCACAACCTATCTTGCCGCCCTCCGTAGGAGTGAGCATCATCTGCTGAATCGTCGATGGCGCTGCGGTTGTTGTGGTTGTCTGCTACTTGTGAGCTGCATTGGGATTTCCCCGAAGAGGAGGGGATGATGCAGTACAGTAGAGATAAGTATTTCCCTTAGTTATGAAACCAAGGTTATCAATACAGTAGCAGAATCACGCAACAACTTGTTAGCAGTACCTGCACACAAAATAACAAATCCTTGCACCCAACGCGAACAAGGGGTTGTCAATCCCTTGGCGGTTAATTGCAAGATTAAATTATATGGTGATAGATAGATAGATCGAACAAAAATACAAAATAAAATAAATAAAGTAAAATTGCAGCAAGGTATTTTAGGGATTTTTAATATATGATAAAGGTACACCCGGGGGCCATAGTTTTCACTAGAGGCTTCTCTCTTGAAAATAGCATACGGTGGGTAAACAAATTTCTGTTGGGCAATTGATAGAAAAGCAAATAATCATGACGATATCCAAGGCAATGATCATGTATATAGGCATCACGTCTGAGACAAGTAGACCGAAATGATTCTGCATGTACTACTATTACTCCACACATCGACCGCTATCCAGCATGCATCTAGAGTATTAAGTTCATAAAGAACGGAGTAACGCCTTAAGCAAGATGACATGATGTAGACAAAGTAAACTCATGCATGAATAAACCCCATCTTTTTACCCTTAATAGCAACGATACATACATGTCATGTCCCTTTCTGTCACTGGGATTGAGCACCGCAAGATCGAACCCATTACAAAGCACCTCTCCCATTGCAAGATAAATCAATCTAGTTGGCCAAACCAAATCAATAGATTGGAGAGAAATACGAAGCTATAACAATCATGCATAAAAGAGTTCAGAGAAAACTCAAATAATATTCATGGATAATCTGATCATAAACTCACAATTCATCGAATCCCAACAAACACACCGCAAAAAGTGATTATGTCGGATAGAACTCCAAGAACATCAAGGAGAACATTGTATTGAAGATCGAAAAGAGAGAAGAAGCCATCTGGCTACTAACTATGGACCCGAAGGTCTGTGGTAAACTACACACGCATCATCGAAAGGGCAACAAGGTTGATGGAGAGCCCCTCCGTGATCGAATCCCCCTCCGGCGGAGTGCCGGAAAAGGCCTCCGGATGGGATCTCTCGAGAACAGGAACTTGCAGGAGCGTAAAAAGTATTTTGTGGACTCCTCTGTTGGTTTCCCGATTTTAGAGAATTTATAGAGGTGGAATTAGGTCAAACGTAGCAGAGGTGGGCCCATGAGGCACCAGGGCGCGCCCTGGTGGTTCGTGGCCACCTCCTCTGTCTTCTGGCCCTCTCCCGAAGCTTCTAGTGTCTCTTATGTCCAAAAAAAATCTCCAAAAAGTTTCGAGGCATTTGGACTTCGTTTGTTACTGATATTCTGAAAAACCAAAAACAGGTAAAAAAATAGCAACTGGCACTGGGCACTAAGTTAATAGGTTAGTCCCAAAAAATGATATATAATTGCTTGTAAATGTATATAAAACATCCAAGATTGATATTATAATAGAATGGAACAATAAAAAATTATAGATACGTTGGAGACGATCAAGCATCCCCAAGCTTAATTCCTGCTCGTCCTCGAGTAGGTAAATGATAAAAACAAAAATTTTGATGTGGAATGCTACCTATCATATTCATCATATACTCTTTTCTTTTATAGCATGGACATTTGGACTTGCATGATTCAAAGCAATAGTCTATAATTTGACATGAAGACATAAATACTCACGCATACTAACAAGCAACCATGCTTTAAAAAATATTAATGCTAAAGAAAGCTATCCCTAGCCCATTATGCTCAATCATTGATCCATTCATGAAACACACTCAATATTAGCTACACACAATGCACAAGTATGACAATAGTGCTCTCTAGTTGGTGCTTTTGTAAGAGAAGATGGAGACTCAAAATAAAAATAAAAATTGCATACAAGTAAATAGATTGGCCCTTTGCAGAGGGAAGCAGAGATTTGCAAATGTGCCAGAGCTCAAGGCTTAAATTAGAGAGATAAAATTATTTTGGGAGGCATGCTTTTCCTGTCAACGAAAACGACCGAGAATTCCCAATATCTTCCATGCTAGACACATTCTAGGCGATTCCCAAACAGAAAATAAATTTTATTTCCTTTCCACCATTCTTTCACAATCCATGGCTAGCCGTATCCACGGGTGCCCTCCATACCAACACTTTCCAAGGAATTTATTATTATCATCATATTATTATTATTTTCATTTCGGGACTGGGCATCCCTATTACCTGCCACTCTCTCGTGCAATGACAAGTGAATAAACACTCATCGTGAGAATAACACACCTAGCATGGAAAATATTGGCCACCCCCTGCCGCTTCATGAGCGGTACGGGCACACAAAACGGAAAATTATTTTGAAAAATTAGAGTTGGCACATGCAAATTTACTTGGAATGGCATTGAAATACCGCATATAGGTAGGTATGGTGGACTCATTTGGCACAACTTGGGTTTAAAGTTGGATGCACAAGCACTATTCCTGCTTAGTACAAATGAATGCTAGCAAATAGATTGAGAAGCGACCAACCAAAAAGCGAAAACGGTCATAAAATGCATTGAACATAACTAACACCGAATAATGCACCATAAGTAGGATATAATTTCGTTGCATAACTATTGACTTTATGTGCATGCATAGGGAATCACAAACCTTAACACCAATATTCTTACTAAATCACAATTACTCACTAACATGACTCACATATTATCATCTCCATATCGCAAAACTATTGTAAGGAATCAAACTTATCATATCCAATGATCTATATGGAAGTTTTTATTATATCCCTCTTGAATATTCATCACTTTGGGACCAAATTCATATCTTGTGCAAATTACCATTAATATTATCAACTCTCAAAAAGATATAAGTGAAGCATGAGAGTGCAATATTTCTTCAAAATTTAATCTTATCAACTCTCAAAATAATATAAGTGAAGCATGAGAGTGCAAATATTTCTTCAAAATATAGCCACCGCCATGCTCAAAAAGATTTAAGTGAAGCACTAGAGCAATTGCCTAGCTCAAAAGATTTAAGTGAAGCACATAGAGTATTCTGTCAAATCATGATAAACGTGTGGCTTTCTCAAATAGGTGTGTCCAGCAAAGATGATTGTGACAAACTAAAAAGCAAACAAAGCAAAGACTCATATAATACACGACGCTCCAAGTAAAACACATATCATGTGACGAATAAAAATATAGCTCCAAGTAAAATTACCGATGGTTGGTAGAAGAAAGAGGGGACGCCTTCCGGGGCATCCCCAAGCTTAGACGCTTGAGTCTTCCTTGAATATTACCTTGGGGTGCCTTGGCCATCCCCAAGCTTAGGCTCTTGCCACTCCTTATTCCTTCATCCATCGTGATCTCACTCAAAACTCGAAAACTTCAATCACACAAAACTCAACAAAACCTTCGTGAGATCCGTTAGTATAACAAACAAATCACTACTTTAAGTACTGTTGCAAACCCATTCATATTTTATTTTTGCATTATACCTACTGTATTCTAACTTCTCCATGGGTTATACCCCCCGATACAATCCATAGTTTCATCAAAACAAGCAAAACAATGCATCAAAAACAGAATCTGTCAAAAACAGAACAGCCTGTAGAGATCTATTTAAAAAACATAGTTCTGTAACTCAAAAAATTCTGAAAAACAATAAAAACGTGGGAAATTAATATACCAATACTGTGTAATAATTTCAGATTTTTCTGACGCTCCAGTACAGAACTAAAATTCCAGCACTGGACGCAAAACTTTCTGTTTTCCAAACAGCATTAATTATACTATCTTCCAAATCATCCCAAAGGCATTACTTGGCACAAACACTAATTAAAAGATAAAAAATACAATCATAACAGTAGCATAATTGTGTAAACACACAAGAACAGAAAGGTAATTATTGGGTTGTCTCCCAACGAGCTCTTTCTTTATAGCCATTAAGATAAGCTTGAGATTTTATTGATGCTCGCATGAAAGATAATAAATGAAACACAAGAGAGCATCATGTAGCATGTGAAAAGCACATTTAAGTCTAACATACTTCCTATGCATAGGCATTTTATAATCAAAAAAATTATCTAGACAAGCAAAAACTAGCATATGCAAGGAAGAGGAAAGAAACAATAACAATCTCAACATGAAGAGAGGTAATTTAGTAACATGAAAATTTCTACAACCATATTTTCCTCTCTCATAATAATTACATGTAGGATCATATTCAAGTTCAATGATATAGCTATCATAAACAATATTCTATTTATGATCCACATGCATAAAAAATTTATAATCTTCCAAAATAGTGGGATTATCATCAACGAAAGTCATGACCTCTCCAAACCCACTTTTATCAAAAAATTCATAAGATTGAACATTCTCCAAATATGTGGGATTATTTTTACCTAGAGTTGACACTCTATCAAACCCACTTTCAATATTATTGCAAGCATTATTATCAATATCATATTCATCATGATGCAAAAAAAAAAATTCAAGACATTAAAAAGCATTATCACCCCAATCATGATCATTGCAATAAGTAGTGGACATGACAAAATTATCATCCCCAAGCTTGTGGTTTTTGCATATCATTAGCACAATTGACACTAATATAGTTTATAATAACATCATTGCAATCATGCTTTTCATTGAAGGAGCTATCATGAATCACTTTATAAATTTCTTCTTTCAACACTTCATCACAATTTTCAGATTCATGATTTTCAAGCAAAACTTCATAGAGGAAATCAAGTGCACTCAACTCACTAGCAATTGGTTCATCATATTTGGGTCTTTTGAAAAGATTAGCAAGTGGATGAGGATCCATATCAATAGATTTTTAGCAAGCGAAGATGCAAGCAAATAGAAGGCACATGGCAACACAAGCAAAGATAGCAAACCAGCAAAAAGGCAAATGGAAAATATTTTTGTATTTTTGTAAAAAAAATTAGAAGTGGGGGAGATGAAAACGAGAGGCAAAAGAAAATAAAATAAATGCAAGGAGATGAAAGTTTATGCGTAGGTACTTGATAGATGTTGATGATGTCTCCCCGGCAACGGCGCCAGAAATTCTTCTTGCTACTTGCGAGCCGCGTTGGGATTTCCCCGAAGAGGAGGGGATGATGCAGTACAGTAGAGATAAGTATTTCCCTCAGTTATGAAACCAAGGTTATCAATCTAGTAGGAGAATCATGCAACAACTCGTTAGCAGTACCTGCACACAAAATAACAAATCCTTGCACCCAACGCGAACAAGGGGTTGTCAATCCCTTGGCGGTTAATTGCAAGATTAATAGATAGATAGATCGAACAAAAATACAAAATAAAATAAATAAAGTAAAATTGCAGCATGGTATTTTTGGGATTTTTAATATATGATAAAGGTAGACCCAAGGGCCATAGTTTTCACTAGAGGCTTCTCTCTTGAAAATAGCATACGGTGGGTAAACAAATTACTGTTGGGCAATTGATAGAAAAGCAAATAATCATGACAATATCCAAGGCAATGATCATGTATATAGGCATCACGTCTGAGACAAGTAGACCAAAACGATTCTACATCTACTACTATTACTCCACACATCGACCGCTATCCAGCATGCATCTAGAGTATTAAGTTCATAAAGAATGGAGTAACGCCTTAAGCAAGATGACATGATGTAGACAAAGTAAACTCACGCATGAATAAACCCCATCTTTTTACCCTTAATAGCAATGATACATACGTGTCATGTCCCTTTCTGTCACTGGGATTGAGCACCGCAAGATCGAACCCATTACAAAGCACCTCTCCCATTGCAAGATAAATCAATCTAGTTGGCAAAACCAAATCAATAGATCAGAGAGAAATACGAAGCTATCACAATCAGGCATAAAAGAGTTCAGAGAAAACTCAAATAATATTCATGGATAATCTGATAATAAACTCATGTAACACCCTGATTTTCGCTCCTTGTTTTTTTCCTTCACGGGATTTGACTCCCGTCTTTTTTTCGGTGTTATCGGATTTTCTCTCGCTCTTGGGTATATAAAGATGGTCATTTAGTCTTGACTTTCCTATCCAACTAGAGACTCTCTCCAACCCAACCTTACCCTCCAAGATATATTCTCAAGATTTTGTCGCCGAAACCCTAGTCTCCGATCTACCGGAAGGGAAACCCTAATTCCTTCCGTTACAAAGGAACCCCAATTTCCTTCGATCTGTTGCGTCCCAAACTATTCCCAGTGACTCTCATATATCAATAAACCCTAGATATGCAAAAATATTGCCAAGTCATTTGCAATATTTTTCATTTAAAATTAATTCATTTTTCTGCCAGTTAATGGAATTAAATCCAGGAAAATATCTATCCATCTCCAAAGTTCATGAAAAATTGTGGAGATATTCTTTGTGATCATATTGAGCTCCCATAAAAATATTGGTCATAATTAAATAAGGGAAATTGCATTTTCCTATTTAAAGCCAATGTTGCACTTTGGGCACTTTCCAAAGGAACTACCATTTTGGTAGCCAGGAAAAATCCCAAATAAATTGTGGAGCTTATCCTATCCATATAACCACCATTTCCATCAAGATCCCAAGTTCCATAGTTCAAATTTTGAGCACATCATCCAATTCTTGTTTCTGGTTTTATTTTGAGGTTGTGAAGCAACTATATTTTATATTGCTTCGAATATCTTGAAATTAATCCAGGACCTCACCCTCCTCATATCATGAGACCATGCCAAAATTCATATTATTTTATCCAGCCAATTTCTCCCAAAAATTCCATCTAGTTCCTATTCAGCAGGAAGCTCTGTGAAGGAAGTACCACTTTGGCATTTCCAAATGAGCTGAAATTTTGCAAGTACCTTCATACTTCCAAATAATCACCCTACAAAAAAATTCAGCTCATTTAATCAAGCCAGTTGAGCACAACATCAAAATCCAGTTTCTGGACCAAAATTTGCATTACAAAGGAAGTGTATGCAAAACTTGTCCAAATGGCCTCAAATTTTGCCAACACCTACTCCTTACTACCCTATATCATTGTGACAAGGATCCAGCTCCTCTCCTTCATCCATCTCTCCAGAAATGTCCACCCAAGTTTACTGTTGGAATCTTCTTCTGCAAGTTTCTCTCACCTCATCGCCTTCCAGTGGATTCCAGCCACATCTCTCATCTATATGCGCAGTGAGACACCCCGTTGACATGGTGTAGCACTCAGAAAAACTCCAGAGCACGTGGCACCCGTGGTGACCACGCTTGGGACAGGCCAAAACGGTAGTCAGCGCACTGTTCTCGTCGGCAGGTCAGCTCCGGCCAGCTCCGGCGTGTCCCGGCGTGTCAAACGGCTCCGCGGCGTCCACCTGCCCCTCTCTAGACTCTTCTCCCCTCCGGTTTCCTCCTCCTCACGCCACGGCGAGTGCCGCCATGGCCACTGCCGCCCCGTGATCCGCCGTCGTCTTCTCCCTGTCTTGGCCGTTTTCCCGCCGTAGCGTCGCGTCGAGCTGCTCCCCGTTAGGTCGGCGCCATGCACGTCCAAGGCCAGCTCACTGGAAGCGCCAGTGAGGTGATAAGGGCACCACGGCGGCCATCCCTATCTCCTCACCTCGGCCGGCTATAAATAGCCATGGCCGAGCCCTTTCCGAGCACCCACGCCTCTCCCAGCAGCCCCTCTCCCTCCCTGGAACCCCTCCAAGCCCAGCCCCGAGAAGCCGTGCCTCCTGGTGCCCCAAATCGCCGGCGAGCTCCGCCACGGCCATCACTCGGCCCCGGCTAAATTCGGCCATCCTCGGCCCCCACTACTCCACCTGGGCACCGTAGCCGACCCCCGCCACCACCACGAGCTCGCCCATGCCCTCGCCTTCCCCTATAACTCACCGGAGCTCACCCACTGGCCGGAGCTCCGCCGCCGCCCGCCACCACCACAGCCAGCCGCTGCAGACCGTCCCCCGCCTCCGCCTCTACCACCCACGGGCATGGGATGGAGTGGTGCATCCATCCCCGGCGGCGCCCCAGCCCGCCGTGGCCTCCAGTCCCCGGTGCTGGCGAGGCCGAACCCTTGCTGCTCTCTGTCGGGGAGGAGGAAGAAGGAGATGGAGGGAGGAGAGAGAAGGGGTGCGGGACCCACCTGTCGGTGACTGAAGCCACTGCCACGTCAGATAAGTGGAAACGTATTCCCTGGGAATACGCTTTCCCTTCTCAAAAGCGCGATCTACCGCAGCCGTGGGCGGAAATGCGCTTTCCTTTCCAGAAAGCGTATTTTCAAAAATACGCCTTCTGCTTCCAGCCGCCGCCGAAACCCTTAGTTTGCGGCCATTCGTCAGTTAAGGGCAGAGATGAACACAGTTTTATTTGTTTTCTGCCTAAACAATGAACGGCCACAACTTTTCGCTCGTAACTCCGATTCAGGTGAATCCAACGCCCACGTTCTTTATTCGTCGAGCCCGTTCCGATGACATCACTTTCACCATGTTTAAACTTTCTAAAAATGACCATATTACCCCTGCCCTATATTCAGCCCTCCGAGAGGGAATCTTTTCCGGCGAATTCTTCCGCGAGGTGATCGCACCTCTCCCGGAGTACTCCTTCACCCCTAGGCAAGCCGACCATCTGATATATGCCCTAAAGCATTGCTCTGTGTTATTCTTGCATGTTTAATTAATGAATATGCCTGTGTTAGAAATAATTAAACTCCTCATATTACTATTTGCAATATTTGCTAATGCTCATCACATTATTGCACTAGAGACTAGTATGTGACAATATGGAGATAGGTTGTTATATTTTCATCGTGCTTTACTGTTGTATTGTAATAAAAGAATGTGACTTAATAATGACAACCTCCTCCGTCGGCTGGATCGAGTCATAGTGCCACCGCACCGAGCTCATCGAGTGCACCCACACTTGCCTGGATGGGGAGGCCCTAGCTTGGTCTATTCTCCTGCCTCTTGTCGGTACCTCCAAAGAGGGAAGGTTATGCGTGCATGCTACCCTGGCCCGGTAGGCGGCGATAACCTTGTGAACCCAGTGGAGTTATATGGATCCAGGTCCCCGTTTGGGATAGTTTTGTTTGGCCACGACGGTGGCAAGTGTCACGGGGTGACACAGGGGCCACCCAGGACATGACCCTGGGAGGGTATGATTGTCGGTGGGACCGTAAGAGTGCCAGGCAATAGACAAGTTTTGTTGGAGCAGCACCGATCCACCCGAATGGGAACATGTACTAAGTACGAGGCCGGGAGCTCCATGGTGTGGGTAAAGTGCGCAACTTCTGCGAAGTGTAAATCTATTCGAATAGCCGCGTCCTCGGTCATGGGACACAGTTCGTACTAGGTCACACTATTTGGTCTGTGTCGAGTCTGGAGGAATAAACTATATAATGTTATTGCTAAGACTGAACCAGAGAATGGTAAGGCATGTCAGACTTGCAGTACGGATGCATGGACATCAGATGATGTCAGGGGTATGAATGTTAGCCATGCGATGGCTATGAGTTAAAGGGTTGGATGACCACAAGACTTGGATTGGATTGGGATTGGATATGGTTTGGATCATGACATATTCAGAGTATGGATTATTTACTTGATATGTTTTACTTCAGTAGTTATCATGCGAGTTAATCCTGTTATCACATGATAAGAATGTTGCTAGATGATTAATCTTGGTAGATAATCCTGCCTTAGTATGATAGCTAATATTGTTAAGATAACCAGTGCATGCTTGAATGCCATGGATTGCTTTGCTTGGTGTATATGTTGGTTCAGTTTGCTTGCGAGTACATTCAAAAGTACTCAGCGGCCTTCAATGTGGCCAGGTTCACCTAAAGATTCGACGACCTCTAGCGAGGAGCCGGAGTAGTCGCGGGCTAGAAGAGTAACCCAGTCAGATCCCTGTGGATTGGAGCCGCACCAAGACCATGCTGCCTTAGATAGAACTTTTCTGCTGCCATCACCCTTGTAAAAATCATGTAAGACTTATATATCCATTAATAGAAATGCTTGTGTTCATGATACTTGTTGTAAACGCGCATGCCAGAGTGATTTCCTGGGCTGGTGTGTGCGGCGACCGTCTGGCTACAGTGGTAATCAGGCGGGGCGCCACAACTCATAATTCATCGGATCACAACAAACACACCGCAAAAAGTGATTACATCGGATAGAACTCCAAGAACATCAAGGAGAACATTGTATTGAAGATCAAAAAGAGAGAAGAAGCCATCTAGCTACTAACTATGGACCCGAAGGTCTGTGGTAAACTACTCACGCATCATCGGAAGGGCAGCAAGGTTGATGGAGAGCCCCTCTGTGATCGAATCCCCCTCCAGCGGAGTGCCGAAAAAGGCCTCCAGATGGGATCTCTCGAGAACAGGAACTTGCGGCAGCGGAAAAAGTATTTTGTGGACTCTTCTGTTGGTTTCCTGATTTTAGAGAATTTATAGAGGTGGAATTAGGTCAAACGGAGCAGAGGTGGACCCATGTGGCACCAGGGCGCGCCACCCCCCCTGGTGGCTCGTGGCCACCTCCTCTGTCTTCTGGCCCTCTCCCGAAGCTTCTAGTGTCTCTTATGTCCAGAAAAAAATCTCCAAAAAGTTTTGTGGCATTTGGACTTCGTTTGGTACTGATATTCTGAAAAACCAAAAACAGGCAAAAAACAGCAACTGGCACTGGGCACTAAGCTAATAGGCTAGTCCCAAAAAATGATATATAATTGATTGTAAATGTATATAAAACATCCAAGATTGATATTTTAATAGCATGGAACAATCAAAAATTATAGATACATTGGAGACGTATCATTGTCCATGTCTGGCTGGCACATTTGAGCCAGGGAACTCTTAAGTGGGGAGTATAGCTCCCATCTGGTGCATGCTTCCCTTGTTGGAGCAGCCCCGGTGAGAAGGAAGACGGTGTGGCTGAAGATGCAGAAAACACACAATGTTAAGAGTGACACATATCTCTGATCTAAAGAAATACGATCAACACTCAGGTACGAGACTGGTCACACGTCAGTTCACTGAAAACTAAATTGTGGTCACACGCTTTTTTTTCACTGTCCGATCTACGCCGGATGGCTGGATGGCTGTCTTGTGCCTCCCGACTGTCACTGTTCAGGATCTTCCTCGAACAGCCAGTGAGCACCGGCAGAGCAGCCTGCCTCCGTCGTCCCTGGCCACGACAGTTCTGACCTCGACCCCGCCCCCACCCCACCGCACTGCCGTGGTTGCGCCGCCCCCGGACATACCTCAAAGACTCGCCATCATCCAGATCCGGTGCCAGCACTACCTTGACCCCACGCAAACCTAAGATAGGCATCGAAGTGTTGCTTCCGCGGCGAACGTGCGCCCTCTACCCGCACCCCTATGATAGACACCGAGGAACTCATTCCCCGGTCAACCGGCAGCCTAGGAGCTCCGCCGCCTCTAGGGGAGCTGTTTCCTTCCATTTGGAACCGACTGACCCAGAATAAAAATCTAGGCGACTGACGCCTAGGTAAAGTGAATAAGATGACTGTACGACCTATCTTGCCGCCCGGTGAAGTAGGCAGCTCCATCTGCCGAGTCGGTGAGGCCGGCGCAGTTGCGATGGCTGCCGGTGGCGGGAAACTAGATATGTGGCGGCGGTCGACAGCTACGAGGGACCAGCGCCGGTGCGCTGGACGCGTCCGAAGTACGAGCCGCTCCGGCACCGTGCACGACGGCGCGGTTGAATCAGCTCCTGCACGGTTCACGCGATCGTCGTCAAGGCAGCTTTGGCAGCACGGAGTAAGAGGCACACGGCCCAGTGCCCGACGGCAAATGGACTGCAGCTCAGGCATTGTGGAGGAGGGTGGCGGTGAATCTGGTGCGATAGGGGGGGCTACGGAGGAGGGGCTAAGGTTTCATGGTAGGGGAGAAGGTGATTTGGCGCCCACGGTGTATGAATCGGGAATTGGTAGGGGGAACCATGTCTTACGGACGCATTTGTCTGAAATGGGGGGGAAGTTACAATTCTACCCCTGTCTTTTGGCTTGTGGGCTTGGGTCTGAGTCTTGAGGGTCGGGGATAGTATGGTAACTTTGCTTCTCCCAAATAATGGGCGCCAGCGATTTCGAGCGAGGAGGGCGTGCTTTGAAATAGTGGGCGCGAGCGATTTCGGCCGAGGAGAGGGTGTTTTGCCGCCCATGGTTTATGAATTATTCGGCGCCTGTCATTTTGGCCGATGAGTGGGAGCGCTTGGATGAAGTTACAAACCTACCCTCGGTATACAATGGGCCAATTGATGTGGGTTCCAGATAGGCTGGTAATTTCACATCTCCCATTTATTTGCTCAGGTGAATTCCACCGACCAGAGGGTGTCTTAGCAGTTCGTTCAAATTTTGGGAGAACAAGCACCCACGTCTACCATACCAAGTCGATCCGAATCAAATTTGGAAATATTAGTTCTATAGTGTCACATCTTGCCACTTCTTTTTTAGATGGTGAGATGATGCTCGGGACTAATGTGTTTTCACAGGCTCGTTGCTACCGATTAATTTGACAAATAGTTGACCCACTCAAAAACGGGAATCAAACCAGAAATGAAATAGCTCCATTCAATGAAATAGCTCTTTGACCCGGTCAAAATTGTGGACTAAATCCAAAATTGAACGCATCAATTGAATAGCATGTTGTATATGCTCAAAGTCAAATTAATGAACCTGTTTGATATGCATATCTCCGTTCATGTGTAAATTGCAAACACCATGTTCTCCAATTCAAACATTTGAATACAATTTTATACTAAATCATGGTTTATATCAGTCTTCGATGCAAAAATGCGACCTCTCCCCTCTCCTGCACTCCCGTTCTCTCTCTAGCTGACACTCTTTGTTTCTATCACGCGCGTACGAATACAAACCTTATCGGTCTCTCTCTCTCTCTCTAGATCTTTCAAGTTCGCATGAACGCTATGTATAGGTCTCCCTCGCACACAATGTATGACTCTCTGGTCTAAGCTAAATAGTTAGGGTGCACTCATAGTACACACACCAAGTCTCTCGCTCGTTGTCCATAACTCTCTCGCGCACCACTCTGCCATCTCCCGGCTCTTCTCTCGCTCTCAAACATTCTATCTTCCTAGGTCACACATACACATATCTCACTCGCACTAGATAGACTCATCTAACACTCTCTCTTCCTCGTTCTCTCTCTATCTCACACGCACACACACACACAATCTCCCCCTAGCTAAGTACGAGTATCTCTCACTCCATCATAGGCACACACACTGCCCCCTAGGCATGACTATCTCTCACTCTCCATCAGAATCACACGCATTGTCTCTTTTGCTCCCTAGGTCTATCTCGATCTCTCTCGGGGCATCTTTCTATCACACACACACCCTTGTCTCTCGATCTCCCACCCATATACTCCCCTCACGATCTCAAGGGGATCTCTCTATCACAAACACACCCTCTCTCCCTCGCCATGCCTCCATTTTCTCCATACGTCCCTCTCGACCTCTGTCCCTTGTTTGCCAGACCACTCTTGGACACGTGCTATAGGGGTCTTTGTCTCCGTTGCAAACAACCACACAATATATCTCCGTGTATCTCCTCACCTCGCTTTCTCTCTCGTAGATGCATGCGTGATATTTTTTCATAAGACACACACACTTTCTCTCTAATTTATTGAGCATTGTCCCTTTCTCCTTCACACACATGATAACCCACAAGTATAGGGGATCAATTGTAGCTTTTTCGATAAATAAGAGTGTCGAACCCAACGAGGAGCTAAAGGTAGAATTAATATTCCCTTCAAGTTCTATCGACCACCGATACAACTCTACGCACACTTAACGTTTGCTTTACCTAGAACAAGTATGAAACTAGAAGTACTTTGCGAGATAATAAAACTACGAGTAATTTGCAAGATAATAAAGAACACGTAAATAAAAGTTAGGGGTTGTTAAGATAAAGAAACAATTAAATTAGGTTTAGTAGAGAGCTTTTTGTAACACAAAGAGAAAGATTTGTCCCTAGGCAATCGATAACTAGACCGGTAATCATTATTGCAATTTTATATGAGGGAGAGGCATGAGCTAACATACTTTCCGTACTTGGATCATATGCACTTATGATTGGAACTCTAGCAAGCATCCGCAACTACCAAAGATCATTAAGGTAAAACCCAACCATAGCATTAAGTAACAAGTCCTCTTTACTCCCATACGCAACAACCCCCTTACTCGGGTGTAAGCTTCTGTCACTCTAGCCGCCCACTATAAGAGAATTATGAACGTATTGCAAACCCTACAGTGGGAATCCCTCACGCTTGCATGACACGGAGGGCACCATAGGATATCACCAAAATAAAACATACAACTCAAACCAATCACGATCATCAATCAACCCATAGGACAAAATGAATCTACTCAAACATCATAGGATTGCAACACATCATTGGATAATAATATGTAGCATTAAGCACCATGTTTAAGTAGAGATTACAGTGGGTAGAAGAGGTGTTACACCACTGCATAGAGGGGGAGAGAGTTGGTGGTGACGGCGGCGAAGTTGTTGGTGTAGATTGTCGTCATGATGGTTGCCCCGGCGGCGTTCCGGCGCCACCAGGAGAGAGGGGGAGAGAGCCCCCCCTCCTTGTTCTTCTTCCTTGGCCTCCCCCTAGATGGGAGGAGAGTTCCCCCTCTAGTCCATGGCCTCCATGGCACCCGGACGGGCAAGAGCCCCTCCGAGATTGGATATCTCTCTGTTCTCTTTTGTTTCGCGTTCCTGTTTTCTGGCCTTTCACCGTTTCTTAAATTCCCAGGGATCCGTAACTCCGATTGTGCTGAAATTTTAACACAATTTTTTTTCTTGATATAAGCTTCCTTGCGGCCGAAGAAGAGCCACCGACTTACGGTGTGCCCACGAGGCACCACCACGCGGCAGGGGGGTGGCGCGCCCAGGTGGCTTGTGGAGGCTGTGGGCCTCCGTTTGCGTTGATTCCACCTCCGAAAAATCACATATATTACAATGTAATTCTCCGTAAAATTTTATTGCATTTGGACTTCATTTGATATGGATTTTATATGAAACAAAAAACAAGCAGAAAACAGGAACTGGCACTGGGCACTGGATCAATATGTTAGTCCCAAAAATAATATAAAATGTTGCCAAAAATATGTGAAAGTTGTAGAATATTGGCATGAAACAATCAAAATTATAGATATGACGGAGACATATCAGCATCCCCAAGCTTAATTCCTACTCGTCCTCGAGTAGGTAAATGATAAAAAGATAATTTTTGATGTGGAATGCTACCTAGCATAATCTTGATCATATAATTTAATCATGGCATGAATAATAAGATACAAGTGATTCAAAGCAATAGTCTATAATTTGATATAAAGACATCAATACTCAGGCATCCCAACAAACAATCATGCCTTTCAGAATAAAAATGCTAAAGAACGCTATCCCTACAAAATCATATAGCCTTGTCATGCTCCATCTTCTTAACACAAAATATAAATCATGTACTACCCCGGTGTCAGCCAAGCAATTGGTTCATACTTTTTAACGCGCTTCAGCTTTTTCAACCCCCACGCAATACATGAGGGCAAGCCATGGATATAGCACTATGGGTGGAATAGAATGCGGTGGTAGAGATTAATATGGAGAAGACAAAAAAGGAAGAAAGTCTCACATTGACGTGGCTAATCAACGGGCTATGGAGATGCCCATCAATTGATGTCAATGCGGGGAGTAGGGATTGCCATACAACGGATGCACTAAGGGCTATAAGTGTATGAAAGCTCAACATGAAAACTAAGTGGGTGTGCATCCAACTTGCTTGCTCATGAAAACCTCAGGCATTTGAGGAAGCCCATCATCGGAATATACAAGCCAAGTTCTATAATGAAAAATTCCCACTAGTATATGAAAGTGACAACATAGGAGACTCTCTATATGAAGAACATGGTGCTACTCTAAAGCACAAGTGTGGTAAAAGGATAGTAACATTGCCCCTTCTCTCTTTTTCTCTCATTTTTTTCTTTTCATTTTTTCTTTTTTTTGGCTCTTTTTGGCCTCCTTTTTTTTCTTTTCGTCCGGAGTCTCATCCTGACTTATGGGGGAATCATAGTCTCCATCATCCTTTCCTCACTGGGACAAGGCTCAAATAATGATGATCATCACACTTTTATTTACTCACAACTCAATATTACAACTTGATATCTAGAACAATATGACTCTATATGAATGCCTTTGGCAGTGTACCAGGATGTGCAATGATCTAGCGTAGCAAAGATATCAAAAAACGGACAAGCCATGAAAATATCATGCTAGCTATCTTACAATCATGCAAAACAATATGACAATGAATGCTCAAGTCATGTATATGATGATGATGGAAGTTGCATGGCAATATATCTCGGAATGGCTATGGAAATGCCATAATAGGTAGGTATGGTGGCTGTTTTGAGGAAGATATAAGGAGGCTTATGTGTGATAGAGCGTATCATATCACGGGGTTTGGATGCACCGGCGAAGTTTGCACCACATCTCAAGGTGAGAAAGGGCAATGCACGGTACCGAAGAGGCTAGCAAATTGCGGAAAGGTGAGAGTGCGTATAATCCATGGACTCACATTAGTCATAAAGAACTCACATACTTATTGCGAAAGTTTATTAGCCCTCGAAGCAAAGTACTACTACGCATGCCCCTAGGGGGGAGTTTGGTAGGAGTTAACCATCGCGCGCCCCCGACCTCCACGCAAAGGAAGACAATCAATAATAAATCATGCTCCAACTTCTTAGCATAACGAGAGACTATACGTGCATGCTTCGGGAATCACAAACCTTAACACCAATATTTCTACTAACCCACAATCATTCACTAGTACCTCCCACATATTACCATCTCTATATCACAAAACTATTGCAAGGAATCTACCATATCATATTCAATGATCTACAAGTTTTATGTAGGATTTTATGACTAACCATGTGAATGACAAATTCATGTTGACTCCCTAAATAGATATAAGTGAAGCATGAGATTTTAATTCTTTCTACAAAATACCATGCTCTAATAAATATAAGTGAAACAAAAGAGCATTCTACAAATAACGGTTTTCTATGTGAAGAGAAACAGGCATCCAAACTTCAAATGATATAAGTGAAGCACATGAAGCATTCTATAAAGCCATACTCAAAAGATATAAGTGAAGTGCATGAAGAATTCTATAAATCAACCAAGGACTATCTCATACCAGCATGGTGCATTTATTAAAAAAAAAAAAAGGCACACGATGCTCCAATAATTTACGCATATCATGTGAACAAAACAATAATCGAAACATACCGATACTTGTTGAAGAAAGATGGGATGCCTTCCGGGGCATCCCCAAGCTTAGACGCTTGAGTCTCCTTGAATATTTGCTTGGGGTGCCTTGGGCATCCCCAAACTTAAACTCTTGCCTCTCCTTATTCTCCTCATATCGATACCACCTCGATCTTCGAACACTTCATCCACACAAAACTTAACCAAACTTTTTAATAGCGGGGTTAGTACATATAACATCAAATCCCATCATGTCCTGCCATAACATTATTGTATAATTATAATCAAACATTACCCACTGTATGCTATCACAATTATATGGCTCCCAAGTCAACGGGGCTCAACAAGATTTCAAACATACGCAAATAACGAAACTATAACAGCAGTCTGTGAAAACAGGACAGTCTGTAAAGATGCAGATGGTACATATACTTCTGTAACTCAAAAAATTCTGAAATATTAGGAAAAAATAAAAAATTTGCATAGAAGTACTTTGTAAAAATTTAAGAATTTTTGCACGTTCCAGTAAAAAATGTAAATTCACGCACTACAGCAAAAGTTTCTGTTTTTGCACCGCACACACCAAACAAGCAATTTAAACATCCTAAAGGTAAATCTTGGCACATTATTTTTATAGTACAATGGATTTGTAAAAGGGGATAATTATTTTTGTTGAAAAGTTTCTGTAATTCAAGATTCACAAAGTTTCCATGGGCATGAACAAAGTTCAAGGCTAGCCCCCACTTCCACATTGCTCATCAACCTCACTTTCACTTTTCTTTTTGTAAAAGTTTTAGGTTCCCCTCTATATTATTTTTTGTTTTTAAACTTTTTAAAATCACACAACAGAAAATAAATGACTCTCTAAAACTTCCGGGTTGTCACCCTGGCAGCGCTTTCTTTAAAGCTATTAAGCTAGGCATAAAGTGCTCAAGTAATCGATCCACCCGGATCCCAAGGTATATCAAAGCCAATTTTAATTAACAATGATTTGTAATTTAGTAGTGAACACAAAGCAACATATATCATGCAATGACGAAGTCTAACTCTCTTCCTATGCATCGGCATGTCATAAAAGAACAATTCATGCACATCAAGTAAAGGCCAATGCATAGTATAAACAGTTTCTTGCAATTTTATCGTATTGGAAACATAGAGAGGCGGAGATGTAGTTCCTCTCTCATAATAATTGCAATTAGGAGCAGCAAGCACATGTATATTATATTCATCAAAATCATCATGTGTAATGGTAAAACGCAACCCATCAATATAATCCTTAATAAGCACAAACTTATCTGATATAGTGTGGTTGGGAGAATTCAAAAAGATAATAGGACTATCATGTGTGGATACAATAGCAAAAATTTCATGTTTAACATAAGGAACTATAGCAAGTTCATCTCCATAAGCATAATTCATATTGGTGTCATGGCCACAAGCATAGCAAGCATCAAGTTCATCAAAAAGGGATATTTCAAACGAATCAAAGGGATCATAGCATTCATCCTTCAGTAAGCACAAAGGGAAATTAAACAATGTATGAGTTGAAGAGTTACTCTCATTAGAAGGTGGGCACGGGTAGCTAATCCGCTCTTCCTCCTTTTCTTCTTCGCTCTCCTCGTCATCTTTTTCATCTAATGAGCTCACAGTGTCATCAATTTCTTCTTCCATGGAAGCCTGCAAAATATTAGTCTTTTCTTGGATAGTGGAGGTGTCCTCAATATATTCTTTCACATAAGCATTAGAAGCATAGTTTTCATGGCAATATTTAAGTATGGCAATATTTTCAGATTTGTAAAGAGTAGCATCACACTTTTCAATCAAAGAAGCAATTTCATATGCACCCTTAAAAGCAACAAATTCTTCTATTTGTTCAATATCATAGTAACTATAAACACCTTTAGCATAAGAAGATACGATTCCATTATCACTAAACTCACATTGGTAGGGAAGGTGTTTCTTAGGGTTTTCAGAACAACAAGTAAAATCATGTATTTCGCATAAATTCCAAGCATAGCATTGCAAACAATTAATTTGATGCCGTCAAAGTTTCCCTTTTTGAGATAAGCGGTGTCGCACAAAATAAGCATGCTCATCTAATGATTTTCCCTCAACTAAGCTAGTTGGGTTTTTAGCACGAGTACATAGGGATCAAAGATGATCCAAGTAGAAAGCTTCAGCAGTATGATAGATTTTGGGTGGTTCTTCAACCATTGGTTTAGCAGGTACAACTAATTTTTTTGGTATTTTACGTTTCCTACCCATAATTAAAAATAGAAAACAAGTGCACAAAATAAAAACTACTCAGTGATAAAGCAAACAAGCACACACGAGAATATCAACCCCACGCTATTGCTCCCCGGCAACGGCGCCAGAAAAAGGTCTTGATAACCCACAAGTATAGGGGATCAATTGTAGCTTTTTCGATAAATAAGAGTGTCGAACCCAATGAGGAGCTAAAGGTAGAATTAAGATTCCCTTCAAGTTCTATCGACCACCGATACAACTCTACGCACACTTCACGTTTGCTTTCCCTAGAACAAGTATGAAACTAGAAGTACTTTGCGAGATAATAAAACTACAAGTAATTTGCAAGATAATAAAGAACAGGTAAATAAAACTTAGGGGCTGTTAAGATAAAGAAACAATTAAATTAGGTTTAGTAGAGAACTTTTTGTAACACAAAGAGAAAGATTTGTCCCTAGGCAATCGATAACTAGACCGGTAATCATTATTGCAATTTTATATGAGGGAGAGGCATGAGCTAACATAGTTTCCATACTTGGATCATATGCACTTATGATTGGAACTCCAACAAGCATCCACAACTACCAAAGATCATTAAGGTAAAACCCAACCATAGCATTAAGTAACAAGTCCTCTTTACTCCCATACGCAACAACCCCCTTACTCGGGTGTAAGCTTCTGTCACTCTAGCCGCCCACTATAAGAGAATTATGAATGTACTGCAAACCCTACAGCGGGAATCCCTCACACTTGCGCACGGAGGGCACCATAGGACAGCACCAAAATAAAACATACAACTCAAACCAATCACGATCATCAATCTACCCATAGGACAAAATGAATCTACTCAAACATCATAGGATTGCAACACATCATTGGATAATAATATGTAGCATTAAGCACCATGTTTAAGTAGAGATTACAGCGGGTAGAAGAGGTGTTACACCACTGCATAGAGGGGGAGAGAGTTGGTGCTGACGGCGGCAAAGTTGTTGGTGTAGATCGCCGTCACGATGGTTGCCCCTGCGGCGTTCCGGCGCCACCGGGAGAGAGGGGGAGAGAGCCCCCCTCCTTGTTCTTCTTCCTTGGCCTCCCCCCTAGATGGGAGGAGAGTTCCCCCTCTGGTCCATGGCCTCCATGGCACCCGGAGGGGCGAGAGCCCCTCCTAGATTGGATCTCTCTCTCTGTTCTCTTCTGTTTCGCGTTCCTGTTTTCTGGCCTTTCACCGTTTCTTAAATTCCCGGAGATCCATAACTCTGATTCGCTGAAATTTTAACATGATTTTTTTCTCAATATAAGCTTCCGTGCGGCCGAAGAAGAGCCCCAACCGACTTACAGTGTGCCCACGAGGCACCACCACGCGGCAGGGGGGTGGCGCTCCAAGGTGGCTTGTGGAGGCTGTGGGCCTCCGTTTGCGTTGATTCCACCTCCCAAAAATCACATATATTCCAAAATAGTTCTCCATAAAATTTTATTGCATTTGGACTTTGTTTGATATGGATTTTGTGTGAAACAAGAAACAAGCAGAAAACAGGAACTGGCACTGGGCACTGGATCAATATGTTAGTCCCAAAATTAATATAAAATGTTGCCAAAAATATGTGAAAGTTGTAGAATATTGACATGAAACAATCAAAAATTATAGATACGACAGAGACGTATCAACACACACTCTTTCTTTTTGCACACTTACTCTTTCTCCTTCACACACACTTGATCCATCTCTAGTTATGTACTCTCTCCGGTCCATAGCATATTGATTTTTTGAAAAGTCAAAACTCACAAAGTTTGACCAGGAATTGGAGAAAAACATTTACCTCTAGAACGGGAAACATATATATATATATATATATATATATCATTAGATTCATCACAAGATGTAGTATCATATTATATATACATCTTTGGTATTGTAGATATAAATTATTTCCTCTGTAAACTTGGTCAAAGTTTCCAAAGTTTGACTTTTCAAAAAATTATAGGCACTACATTATCGAATGGAGGGAGTGTCTCTTTCTCTCTCTCAACTCTCTCACGCACCACTCCGCTGTCTTGGGTCTCTTCTCTCTCTATTTCAAACAATCTATCTCCCTAGGTCATACATACACATATCTCGCTCGCACTAGATAGATCCATCTAACACTTTCTCTCCCTCGTTCTCTCTCTATCTCACACGCACGCACACGCCCCCCTAAGTACAATTATCTCTCACTCCATCACACACATATGCACTTCCGCCTAGGTATGACCATCTCTCACTCTCCATCACAAACACACACATTGTCTCCTTCCCTTCCTAGCTAAGTCTATCTCGATCTCTTTCGGGGTATCTTTCTATTGCACACACACCTTGTCTCTCGATCTCCCACCCATATAGTCCCCTCACGATCTCGAGGGGATCTCTCTATCACAAACACACACTCTCCCCTCCCTGCCTCCATTTTATCCATACGTCTCTCTCGACCTCTCTCCCTTGTTTGCCAAACCTGTGTTGGCCACGTGCTAGGGGTCTCTCTCTCTCCGTTGCAAACAACCACACAATATATCTCCGTGTGTCTCCTCACCTCGCTTTCTCTCTCAGAGATGCATGCCTGATATTTTTTCATAAGACACACACACTTTCTCTCTAATTTATCGTGTGTTGTCCCTTTCTCTTTCACACACACCCTCTCTCTCTTTGCACACTCACTGTTTCTCCTTCACACACACTTGATCTGTCTCTAGTTATGCACTCTCTCTGGTCCATAGCATATATACATTTATTGAAAAGTCAAACCTCACAAAGTTTGACCAGGTATATGTGGAGAAAAACATTTACATCTGGAAGGACAAACATACAACATTAGATTCATCACAAGATGTAGTTTCATATCATATATCTTTGGTATTGTAGATATAAGTAATTATCTCTATAAACTCGGTCAAAGTTTCAAAAGTTTGACTTTTCAAAATTGTATAGGCACTACCTTACCGAACGGAGTGAGTATCACTTTCTCTATCTCTACCTCTCACGGGCCTCCCCTCTCACTCGATCTCTCTTTACTGAGGGATTATACGGTCACTGGCTCAGCGTACAGCTCTGTATATTGTCTAGTTGACCAGTCAACCAGTCTACATGGTGCCTTGCCAGCTCGTGTTCTGTATGGATGTGCGGGCCCTTGTGGCAGTGGGTGAAATTAAAAAAACTAGAGGCCCATCTGCCACGGTGTGAAATAAACAAACTATAAACCACTCGCGGTAGAACCCCGCATGCTACTAAATTGAATGCACACTTCTTCCTCGTTAAAACGGTACTGTAGTACTCCCTCCATTTATTTTTAGTCTGCGTATAAAATTTGGTCAAAGTCAAACTTTGTAAACTTTGACTAACTTTATAGAAGAATATCAACATTCATAGTATGAAATCAATATATTTAGATGCATCTTCAAATTAGTTTTCATAGCATACAACTTTAGTATTGTAAATGTTGATATCTTTTGATATAAAGTTGGTCAAACTTTGCATAGCTAGACTTTGACCAAATTTTATATGCGGACTAAAAAGAAATGGAGGGAGTACTAGATTATCACCTTCTTAGATGCCACCACGACACACACTACGACAACGCACATACACCACCGGACGGCATGCACGCAAGGACGCACTCGCGCACACCCAGCGCACAATACACACTAGCACACGTGTACACCGGCGTCACCATCGGCTGAGATGGAGGACGAGGCGGCCAACAAGCGGAGGTGGCTCGAGCCAGAACCACATCCGGCGAGCCTGGACTTCATCAGCAGCCTCCCCGACGACATGCTGCTCGTCATCATCACCCTCCTCCCCACCAAATCTGGCGTGCGGACCACGCTGCTCTCCCGGCGGTGGCGCCCCCTCTGGCGCTGCGTCACCCTCAACCTCACCGTCAACAACTACCTCTGTGATGGGGATTGCAAACGCATGGCCACAGTCTCCAAGATCGTTGCATCGCACCCTGGGCCAGCCAGACGCCTTGACATCCGCATGTTCAGTACCAACTGCAATGTCCAAGCCAAGTTCGACGAGTGGTTCTTATCCCCCGCCCTAGATTAGCTCGAGGAGCTCAGTTTTGAAGGTGGACGATGTTGCTCTCTGCCACCGTCCGCGCTCTGCCTCGCGCCAACGCTGCGCCGTGACAGGTTCAGCTCCTGCTATTTTCCCCAGATTAATGCCGTGCCCGCTCTTCTTCTCCCTCAACTCAAGCAGCTCAGCCTCTTCGACATTGGTATCTCGAAGGAGGCTATGGAGCGGCTGCTCCATGGCTATACAGTGCTCGAGTACCATTGTCTTCAATAGAACCACGGGTTCATTAGCCTCCACATCGCCTCGACGAATCTTCGAAGGATTTATGTGTCTTGCTGGCCCCACAATAGGATATTACTTGGGAAGAGATCAGTTGAGCTGTTTCACGATATGGTCATTGAGAATGCGCCTTTCCTTGAGAGATTGCTTGTATCTGATCTAGAAGGTTCAACAAAAATCAGGATCATTGACGCGCTGAAATTGACAGCATTGGCCTACTTGTGTGCCAAATTCTCCGAACTTGTTATTGGATCCATAACTGTTCAGGTACACCACTCTTGTTCTTCTCCTTCTTCTTCTTGAAATTCACATTTTAATTATTGTTCTTGATGTATGTTCGACTGTCATCCAAAAAATGATTCCCACAAGCTTGACCCAGTCTGTGTGCACAGTGAAGATTGTGGCAATAAAATCTATCGGCCCCTATCTGGATCAAGTTGTTGGATTCCTTAGATGCTTTCCATGCACAGAGATGCTACTCATCAAGGTGAAACTCCTTTCCTATTAAATGTGAACCATAATGGAGCTCAATTTTTTCATAATTTTTCCCAAGTTACAATGACAAATGTAGTGTTCAAAACTGCATCTAGGCACTATAGTGAAAGAAATGTTTTTAGTATTTTTTTTCTCACATGATCACCTGCATCGTTTTTTTGTTGTTGTAGCCAAGGCTAGTCATAGTGGGAAGTAACTTGTTAATCTAAGTGCAAGTACTACCTCCGTCCTGGTTTACTAGTCCCCTTCGTATTTTGGAGTATCAAATTTTGACCATACATTTAACTAACAAAATGTTAATGCATGTCACTAAAAATTATATCGTTGGATTCGTATTTGAACATAATTTCCAATGGTATAATTTTTTGTGACATGCATTGACATTTTGTTAGGTAAAATAGTGGGCTATAAGCCCGCTTACATGGCATTTTCGCTTATGTGGAGGAGAGAGACGAGCAAAAAAGGAGGGAGTGGGTTGTAAGAGCATCCACAGGCAAGTTTGCCTCTAACCTGGGACCCACTGACCTGCCATTAAGCTTATATGAAAGCTTCGTAGTGTGTTGCCTCTAGTAGTATAGTTTTAAAGTTGGACCCACAGCTGAATAAAATGTAGTACTAGTACTAGAGTACTCGTATCCTATGGCAAATTAGAAGCAAGTATAGAGGCAACAAATGCTCACACTATGGCCAACCTCTTCACGTGCCCCTAGGTAAAATGAGTAAATGAGAGGAAAGAGAAAGAGAGAGAGTGAAAATTATCACGAGCCTTACAGCCAACCCTATTGTATGTGCGAATGATATTGGTAGCTCTTGATGACACGGTAATCTTATACGGTACTGTATAGGCAGCTGCTCTAAGAGCATGGTTAATAATACAGCGAACTGCTGGCTATAAGATGTTGCCATATCATCTATAGCCAACACATATAGTCACTCATACAATAAGGTTAGCTATAAGGTTGGCTATAAGATTAATACTTTTTCTCATCTTCTCTCTATCTCTTTCCTCAAATTTATTGCATCTGCCTTGGAGCACACATATAGCCAGGCTCTTGCATGAGAGCCCACTCCCCTTACTTTTTCATGTCTATCTCCTCCACATAGGCAAAATTGCTATGTAAGCAGGCTGTAAGACTTTAAATAATATATTTTTGCTAAGTTGGATGAGAGAGAAGAGGAGAGAGAAGAGAAGCGGACTACAAACTTACAGCCGACTGTAGCACGAGCTCCAACACACTTTGTTATAGCATACTACTAACCATGCTCTAATATGTTCTCTTCTTTTGCAGATAAAAAAAGACCCGAAAGTGAAAAATGTGCTGCAATATAACAACCTCATCTAATGCCTTGATCTCCATCTTACCGAAATTGATTTGATCGACTACCGAGGCACCACATCCGAGATTAAATTGGCCAGGTTCTTGTTTCTGAAGGCAAGTGTGCTCAAGGTAATGAGGTTTGGCATTCTCTGGCGCAACAATGAATGGTGTGCTGATCACCGCAAGCATCTAAAGCTGAATGAGAAAGGCTCTGCAGAAGCTGAATTTGTTTTTGAAAGATCAAGTAAAGAGAGACGCGCAAGTTTATTTGCCGATTAGTGACTTGTCAGGGTCGGTGGATTTTAGTTCGTATTATAATGCTGCTGTTGGTATTTCCAACAGCTGCATCCACCAAAAGTAACGAAACTTTTTACGTAAACATCCTAATAATTCCCTTCGTAGGTGCAGGATTACTCCTAGCATTTGTAATATTAGTTTGAAACTTGTAAAATTACGACTATCCAGCATGTGGTACTACGTTACGATTAATGTTCGCATGCATAGGTGCGGCAGTGATGTAACCAATATACCCATTACAATATTTTATTCTAACTCGTGGCAGCGCACGGGAAAATATCTAGAACATGGCTAGTTGTAAGCAGGGTAGCTCTACAGCCTTGATGATAGTGACGGCACACGGTGAGGCTGACTTTGGTAACCCGAACACGCCGCCTGCACTATGGTTTAATCTCCGGTGCAGGGTCTTGTCACTTCACTGTGAGGAGCAGCACGTAATAATTTGACCAGTAGTATACTACTAAAACCACCGTCTGGATTTAGTAGTAGTACTACCACCTCCGTTTGGATTTTGTAATTGACTAGCATGTCACAAAAAATATACTACTCCTCCATAAATAATAAATGGAGTATTGTTTTATTCATATTTGAGTGTAGTTTCTGATGATATTATACACTCTCCCTTCCGGTTGAGGGCTCAAATATGAATTCTCATCAACCACACTAGCACTTGCACCGCATTCGCCCCGCATTAATTGCGGCAGCTTCCACCATAATTACACGCAGAATTTACCTCAATCTCCTCGTAACTATGCACGCATGCAGCGAGACAGGGAGCAGTGCGTGCATGCGGAGCGGGATTTGAGGCAGCAGCAGGCATGCGATACTATTCAAATGCAAGGGCAATTTTAACCAGAAAAAACAGACTGAGTCTTCCCTTGGTATGCGCGCTCGACCTTAGGCGCAGAGAAAAAAAGGACCGGAGGGAGTTGTAAGGACCGAGGAGTAGTAGATAGCCAACGCACACATGAATGCAAACGCAGTATGCACTTCTCATATAAAGGCTCCCCACCAGTCCAATCCATCTACGAAATCCTACGCACCTATGCTACTTGTAGCATGCGTTGGTATTTCCCCGAAGAGGAAGGGGTGATGCAGCACAGTAGAGATAAGTATTTCCCTTAGTTATGAAACCAATGTTATCGAACCAGTAGGAGAATCACGCAACACCTCGTTAGCAGCACCTACACACAAACAACAAATCCTTGCACCCAACGCAAATGAGAGGTTGTCAATCTCTCGGCGGTCAATTGCAAGATTTAAATTGTATGTGATAGATATATAGATTGAAACAAAAATACAAAATAAAATAAATAATAGAAAATGGCAGCAATATTTTTAGGGTTTTAGTAATATGATTTAGATAGACCCGGCGGCCATAGGTTTCACTAGAGGCTTCTCTCAAGAAAATAGCATACGGTGGGTAGACAAATTACTGTTGGGCAATTGATAGAAAAGCAAATAATCATGACGATATCCAAGGCAATGATCATGTATATAGGCATCACGTCCAATGCAAGTAGACCGACTCCTGCCTGCATCTACTACTATTACTCCACACATCGACCGCTATCCAGCATGCATCTAGTGTATTAAGTCCATAAAGAACGGAGTAACGCCTTAAGAACGATGACATGATGTAGACAAGATAAACTCACAAATGAATAAACCCCATCTTTTTACCCTTAATAGCAATGATACATATGTGTCATGTCCCTTTCTGTCACTGGGATTGAGCACTGCAAGATCGAACCCATTACAAAGCACCTCTTCCCATGGCAAGATAAATCAATCGAGTTGGCCAAACCAAATCAATAGATTGGAGAAGAAATACGAGGCTATAATAATCATGCATAAAAGAGATCAGAAAAGACTCAAATATTTTCATGGATAATCTGATCATAAACTCACAATTCATCGGATCCCAACAAACACACCGCAAAAAGTGATTACATCGGATAGAACTCCAAGAACATCGAGGAGAACATTGTATTGAAGATCAAAAGGGGAGAAGAAGCCATCTAGCTAATGCCTATGGACCCAAAGGTCTGTGGTAAACTACTCACACATCATCAGAAGGGCAGCAAGGTTGACGTAGATCCCCTCCGTGATCGATTCCCCCTCCGGCGGAGTACTAGAGAAGGCCTCTAGATGGGATCTCTCTGGATCAGAAACTTCCGGCGGCAGAAAAAGTATTTCATGGACTCTCCTGAGGGTTTCTGATTTTTCCTGAATTTATAGTGGTGGAATTAGGTCAAATGGAGCAAAGGGGGGCCCATGAGGCACCAGGGCGCGCCTGCCCCCCGAGGCGCACCCTGGTGGCTCGTGGCCACCTCCTGGGTCTTCTGGCCCTCTCCCGAAGCTTCTAGTGTTTATCTTGTCCAGAAAAAATCTCCAAAAAGTTTCATGGCATTTGGACTTCATTTGGTATTGATTTTCTGTAAAACAAAAACAGGGCAGAAAACAGCAACTGACACTGGGCCCTAAGTTAATAGGTTAATCTCCAAAAATGATATATAAATGTTGTAAATGATTATAAAAACATCCAAGATTGATAATATAACAGCATGGAACAATCAAAAATTATAGATAGGTTGGAGACAGAATTTTTGATAAAAACAGAATTTTTGATGTGGAATGCTGCCTAACATATTCATCACATATTCTTTTCTTTTGTAGCATGGACATTGGACTTGAATGATTCAAAGCAATAGTCTATAATTTGACATGAAAATATAAATACTCAAGCATGCTAACAAGGAACCATGTCTTTCAAAATATCAATGCTAAAGAAAGTTATCCCTAGCCCATTATGCTAAATCATTGATCCATTCATGAAACACACTCAAATATTAGCTACACACAATGCACAAGTTTGACAATAGTGCTCTGTAGTTGGTGCTTTATAAGATAAGATGGAGACTCAATGTAAAAATAAAAATTGCATAAAAGTAAATAGATAGGCCCTTCACAAAGGGAAGCAAAGATTTGCTAATGTGCCAGAGCTCAAAGCTTAAATTAAAGAGATAAAAATATTTTGAGAGGCATGCTTTTCCTGTCAACGAAAACGACCGAGAATTCCCAATATTTTCCATGCTAGACACGTCATAGGTGGTTCCCAAACAGAAAGTAAAGTTTATTTCCTTTCCACCATTCTTTCACAATCCATGGCTAGCCGTATCCACGGGTGCCCTCCAAACCAACACTTTCCAAGGGATTTTTTTGTTATTAATTTTTGATTTCATTGTGGAACTGGGAATCCCTATTACCAACCATTCTCTTGTGCAATGACAAGTGAATAAACACTCATCGTGAGAATAACACACCTAGCATGGAAAATAATGGCCACCCCCTGCTGCTTCATGAGCGGTATGGGCACACAAAATTATTTTGAAAATTAGAGTTGGCACACGCAAATTTACTTGGAACGGCATTGAAATACCGCATATAGGTAGATATAGTGGGCTCATTTGGCACAACTTGGGTTTAAGGATTTTGGATGCACAAGCAGTATTTCTGCTTAGTACAAATGAAGGCTAGCAAAAGATTGAGAAGCAACCAACCAAAAAATGAAAACGGTCATAAACATGCATTAAACATAACTAACACCGAATAATGCACCATAAGTAGGATATAATTTCATTGCATAACTATTGACTTGATGTGCATGCATAGGGAATCACAAACCTTAACACTAATATTCTTACTAAATCACAATTACTCACTAACATGACTCACATATTATCATTTCCATATCGCAAAACTATTGCAAGGTATCACACTTATCATATCCAATGATCTATATGAATTTTTTTATTATATCCCTCTTGAATATTCGTCACTTTGGGACTAATTTCATATCTTGTGCAAATTACTGTTACTATCATCAACTCTCAAAAAGATTTAAGTGAAGCATGAGAGTGCATATATTTCTTCAAATTTTCAATCTTATCAATTCTCAAAATAATATAAGTGAAGCATGAGAATTCATTTCTTCAAAATTTTAATCAACTCTCAAAATAATATAAGTGAAGCATGAGAGTTTATTTCTTCAAAATATAGCCACCACCGTGCTCAAAAGGATTTAAGTGAAGCACTAGAGCAACTGCCTAGCTCAAAAAATTTAAGTGAAGCACATAGAGTATTCTAACAAATGATGATAAAAATGTGGCTCTCTCAAAATAAGTTTGTTCAGCAAGGATGATTGTGACAAACTAAAAAGCAAACAAAGCAAAGACTCATATAATACAAGACACTCCAAGTAAAACACATATCATGTGACAAATAAAAATATAGCTCCAAGTAAAATTACCGATGGTTGGTAGAAGAAAGAAGGGATGCCTTCCGGGGCATCCCCAAGCTTAGACGCTTGAGTCTTCCTTGAATATTACCTTGGGGTGCCTCGGGCATCCCCAAGCTTAGCCTCTTTCCACTCCTTATTCCTTCATCCATCGTGATCTCACCCAAACCTTGAAAACTTCAATCACACAAAACTCAACAAAACCTTCGTGAGATCCGTTAGCATAACAAAATAAATCACTACTTTAAGTACAGTTGCAAACCCATTCATATTTTATTTTTGCATTATACCTACTGTACTCTAACTTCACCATGGCTTATACCCCCCGATACAATCCATAGATTCATCAAAACAAGCAAGTAGTGCATCAAAAACAGAATCTGTCAAAAACAGAACAGTCTGTAGAAATTTATTTAAAATCCATACTTCTGTAACTCCAAAAATTCTGAAAAATTATGACAACGTGGGAAATTCATATAAAAATACTGTGTAAAAATTTCAGATTTTTCTGACAGTCCAGTACAGAAACAAAATTCGGGCACTGGACACAAAACTTTCTGTTTTCCAAACAGCATCAATTATACTATCTTCCAAATCATCCCAAAGGCTTTACTTGGCACAAACACTAATTAAAAACACAAAAACACATTCATACCAGTAGCATAAATGTGAAAACACACAATAACATAAAAAATTATTTTATTCATTGGGTTGCCTCCCAACAAGCGCTATTGTTTTATGCCCCTAGCTAGGCATAATGCATAATTTCAAGTATTGTCATCTTTCTTCTTCTTATCTAAAGATACGTTCTTATCAGGAGGCTTTTCAAAGACAATTTGAAACACATCATCCATGGAAATTTTAGCATTACTAAGTTGGCCATCCTCGAATCCCTCTTGATTCCCTTTTACAATCCAAGAATATTGTTTATTAATACCATTGAAAACCTGTTGGATTATATTTAAAGGAGGCACCTCCTTTTTGGTATTCTCATCAAAGGTGCAATCATCATGAAATAAATATCTTAACAAGTAATCATCATTGTATAAGATCTCATCTATCACCGGTTTTTCATGATTCATGCCATAAAAATCAAAGATTTCTCTAGCTTCTCGAACTATGTAATCAAATTCATTCATGAGGATAAGAGTTGCTATCTATTTAGCCTTAGGATTTTTTATAAGTGGCAACTCATAAAACAATCTTTGCAAAGTAGGATGGGTACGAATAAATCTTTTTCTAGTTTAAGAACAAGAGCAAAAATAGCTTCGGCATAATTCTTGGTTCTACTAAGAATAGGAGTATCATCACAAGCCAAAGTTCCAACGCAATTAAAGAATTCTTGGATGACATTTTTCCCTATAATATTCCCATGTCCCATCACAAAAGTTTTAGTATCTAAATTGGTAGGAATTTCAATTTTAGGAGTTTTACCATCCTCACTTTTTTCCATACCAAAATCAGCCATGATAGCAATTTCAAGCAGGCAAGCAAACAAGCAAACAAGAAAAAGGCAAACGGAAAATATTTTTGTAAAAACGTTTTAGAAGTTGGGGAGATGAAAACGAGAGGCAAATGGCAAATGAAATAAATGCAAGGAGATGAGATTTTATGCAAAGGTACTTGATAGATGTTGATGATGTCTCCCGGCAACGGCGCTAGAAATTCTTCCTGCTACTTGTAGCTTGCGTTGGTATTTCCACGAAGAGGAAGGGATGATGCAGCATAGTAGAGATAAGTATTTCCCTCAGTTATGAAACCAAGGTTATTGAACCAGTAGGAGAATCACGCAATACCTCGTTAGCAGCACCTGCACACAAACAACAAATCCTTGCACCAAACGCAAACAAGAGGTTGTCAATCTCTCGGCGGTCAATTGCAAGATTTAAATTGTATGTGATAGATAGATAGATAGAAACAAAAATAAAAAATAAAAAAATAAAAAAATGGCAGCAATATTTTTAGGGTTTTAGTAATATGATTTAGATAGACCCAGGGGCCATATAGGTTTCACTAGAGGCTTCTCTCAAGAAAATAGCATACGGTGGGTAGACAAATTACTGTTGGGCAATTGATAGAAAAGCAAATAATCATGACGATATCCAAGGCAATGATCATGTATATAGGCATCACGTCCAATGCAAGTAGACCGACTCCTGCCTGCATCTACTACTATTACTCCACACATCGACCGCTATCCAGCATGCATCTAGTGTATTAAGTCCATAAAGAACGGCGTAACGCCTTAAGAACGATGACATGATGTAGACAAGATAAACTCATGTATGAATAAACCCCATCTTTTTACCCTTAATAGCAATGATACATACGTGTCATGTCCCTTCCTATCACTGGGATTGAGCACCGCAAGATCGAACCCATTACAAAGCACCTCTTCCCATGGCAAGATAAATCAATCTAGTTGGCCAAACCAAATCAATAGATCGGAGAAGAAATATGAGGCTATAATAATCATGCATAAAAGAGATCAGAAAAGACTCAAATATTTTCATGGATAATCTGATCATAAACTCACAATTCCTCGGATCCCAACAAACACACCGCAAAAAGTGATTACATCGGATAGAACTCCAAGAACATCAAGGAGAACATTGTATTGAAGAGCAAAAAGAGAGAAGAAGCCATCTAGCTACTGCCTATGGACCCGAAGGTCTATGGTAAACTACTCACGCATTATCGGAAGGGCATCAAGGTTGATGTAGAGCCCCTCCGTGATCGATTCCCCCTTCGGCGGAGTACCGGAGAAGGGCCCCAAATGGGATCTCTCTGGAACAGAAACTTGCGGCGGCGGAAAAAGTATTTCTTGAACTCTCCTGAGGGTTTCAGATTTTTCCTGAATTTATAGTGGTGGAATTAGGTCAAACGGAGCAAAGGGGGGCCCACGAGGCACCAGGGCGCGCCCTGGTGGCTCGTGGCCACCTCCTGGGTCTTTTGGCCCTCTCCCGAAGTTTCTAGTGTTTATCTTGTCCAGAAAAAAATCTCCAAAAAGTTTCATGGCATTTGGACTTCGTTTGGTATTGATTTTCTGTAAAACAAAAACAGGGCAGAAAACAGCAACCGGCACTGGGCACTAAGTTAATAGGTTAGGCTCCAAAAATGATATAATTGCTGTAAATGATTATAAAAACATCCAAGATTGATAATATAACAGCATGGAACAATCAAAAATTATAGATACATTGGAGACGTATCAACCTACTCACCGTAACCAAGGGCAAGAGTGATCACTCCAATCGCAAGATCAATTGACCAGAAGCTAGAGCCATGGAGGCGATGAGCGCGAGCATGAGCCGGCTGTGCCAGATGGTACACGACGCCGGCCTGCGGCCCGGCACCGAGGAACGTCGCTAGGTCATGCTTGAGGCCGCCAGGTCGAGAGGACAAGGGGACGTTAGCTTCGTCCTCTTGTTTGACGAGGCCCTGGTTTGCTTCCTCGACAAGTTCACCGTCGTCAAGAAGCTCGCGGACGACCTTGAGGTACGCTTCCAGCCCACGCGCCCAGGCTCTGCGATGTTTGCCACCCTCACCGGCCTCTATGATGACAACCTCTTCGACGCACTGGTGGCCCTGCGATTGCCCGCCATCGTGCCAGAGAATGTCCACCTCAAGGTCGCGCTTGCCGCGCAGCACCTTGCCCAGCAAGACACCATCGACATAATCACCCACGTCTACGAGGAAATCGTACACAAGGACCACTACGTGCCAGAGGAGGATGATAGGACGGTGGCCTTCTTGGACCACAGAGCAACCTTGGACGACATTGTTCAGAAGCACGTTGACCTCGCCGCCAACGCCGCTGCTCCTCAACCGTCGGTTGGTGACCCGGTGCACTAGGGCGAGAGGATGTCGTTTATGGATCCGTATGCATATTAATATTGATGTGTAAATTATGGGCTGACATACGTACTAGAGTATTAGATAAGCATGTGGATAGATGCTTCTAGAACACATGAGCTGGTACAGTTGGGGGTTCAATTAGAAGGCCACATGGAAGAATCCTATGAGTTGAAAACTTCATCCAACGGATGATAATGCTCGGATTTGCCATCTCTTGACCGTTGGATGGGCATATCCAACGTCTAATATTTGAAGCTATTGGCACACTGTATAGTGGTATATATATATATATATATAGCTCGTTGCAATGCTCGGGCAATTATATATTGTGCTAGAAAATATTTGGCCGTGTGGCACCACCCACTCTGATAAACGACTTAGGAGGGAGGGAGGATTCATTGGTCTTGCGTCCCACAAGTAGTAGTACGTGCAAAAGCTTGGCTCTACGTGCAATAAATCCTTGTCCTAGGGGACGGAGGCTACCTCCAATCTAACGTCTTATCGCCCAATAAAAAAATCAAATGTCCTACTTGTGCACATGCAAGAAAATGGAGAAGGGCAGATGGTTAGATTATAGGAGTAGTACTCTTTTTTTTAGTGAAGGAGGACCACCCCTGCCCTCTAGAAGCCTCCAAACTTTGCAAGATTTTCCCCAGTACATCTACCACCATCTGGATTATTAGTCTCATCTTATTTTGGGTCAACGATGGACAAACATACTACTACTCCAATGACATTACGTAGGAGTATTTGAGTAGCATGTCACACATTTTTTTTGTTGGATACAAGGGGGACTAGTAAACGAGTACGGTTCCCGATACAGATTGAATGTAAATAAAGTACTACTAGAGGGTAGCGGTTCCCGATGAATGGCCATTGATGTTTATTCTCCTTCAATTCAAATGGGAGAAGTGGCATGCAGCCAGCAACCCAGCACCACGGGCGTGTTTGGTTGGGTCGCTCGAAAGTTTCATTTGGCCTCGTGTAACCACCATTGCATCGCATCATCGTGGCCTTGATTCTTACTGTATTGCATTCTCATTCCAGCTGATAAAGACGTGTGTGATCCCTTGCTCACCTTTTGCATGATGGCTTATAATAAGTGTTACACTTCACAACTTCAAAACGAGAAATCGGAACATGGACAGTCCCGTTCGCGTCGCACCCCAGACGGTCATTCCGGCCCAGCACTCAATGCACAGTGGCTAGGCATATCACTTACATGTGGGACCGTATGCAAGGAAAACAATGATGGCCAAAATTGGCAAAACTCCGCCGCTTATCGCACGGGAAAAGCCCAGCGCTAGCGTTTTTAATCATTATTTCTAATTTTTGAGGGAAAATCATTATTTCTATCTATCGGTCGTGCCAAGGAGCAGAACCAAATGTTATAACTTACAAGTTCAAAAGGAAAAGCCTGCTGTGTTCGCGTCGCACCCCCACACGGATGGTGCGGCACGGCGCTTAAGGGGGGAACGCGCGATGTCTTGAATTTTCACTTACAAGTGGGACCGCAGTTGAGCAAACCGACTATAGGCAAACCCCCACCCTGCCTGCTGCGCGATGGCTAAGTTAGAGAAACGAGGAGGGAGAAGAGATAGCTGTAGCACGGACTCCAAGAAATATAGTGTCAAATGGGACTCACGGTGGTGGCATGTGCCGTACTCCTGGATGTGAATGCTTGTTCTGGTTGTTTTTCCACTGCCCCATCTCCCCAAGTTACTAGCGCCTGCTGGTCATGCAGACGAAAACCTTAATTTGCACTATTAAAGGAAATCCTACTTCATGCAGACTAATCCATGTCTGGGTTGAATAAGAAAAGAAAGGGGGGAAAGTAGTACTATAGAAGAGACTTGGTATCGAACCTGCATCTTGGTTGAAACGGGGAAAAGTAGTAGTAGCTGAGGAACTAGTCTCTTGTCTCTTGGTTGAAAAAGGAAAGAAAGGTAGGACAACGCAATAGAGAATGACCAGGTCGATAGGTTTGTTGTCCTCACGTAGGTAAAAGGTGACTAAAGAGAACAAAAATGGGACGTAATCCAGACTGCTTGTGTGATGCCCCTGCTCGACCGTGCACTAATCATACACGCAAACGTGCACGCTCGAGATCAGAGACTCACGGGAAGATATCACAACACAACTCTAAACTCAAATTTAAACATAAATCATCATATTACAAACCTGGGGTCGCGAGGACCCGAATACATAAGTCATACAAACAAATAATATCTGGGTACAGACATAGTTAGTCAAGTTTGTCTTAAGAAGGCTAGCACAAACAGCGACACTAGATCGAAAAGGCGATGGCCTCCTGCCTAGGGCCTCTGAACTACTCCTGGTCGGCTGGCTCTACCCAGTAGTACGTGCCTCCTGGGCTCTCCTGGTAGTAGTCTCCTGCGGTGGCGTCTGGCTCCGGGACTCCATCGCCTAATCGCAGTAACCGGGTATGGGGAAAAATAAGTAGCAAAGCAACAGTGAGTACTCATCCAAAGTACTCGCAAGACTGACATCAGAACTATACTAATTATGCATCGGTATCAAAGGAATGGGGCTATATCTTTGGACTAAACTGCAGAAATGCCAGAACAGAGGGGGAGAGGCCTAGCCTATCGAATACTAGCATCTTGAAGCAATCTTGCAGCATCAGAAGAGAGTAGAATATAGCAACACATATTAGCAGTTATATTTAGTAATGCCCTGAGATCCTTCCTCGACTACCCTGTGAGAAAGTGATCCCGAGAGCAGTAGTAATAGTTTATTATTGTAACAGTATCCATTTGTAGTTGTAGCGGATCAAGATACAACTCCGAGCATTCTATTACCGTGGGCACGGCTATTCGAATAGATAACTTCCCTGTAGGGGTGCACTACTATTACCCAACACGCTCTGTCACATTTGGCCGGACACACTTGCTGGGTAATGCCTGGCCTCGGGAGATCGACACGACGCAGTCCTACCTAGGCTCAGCAGAGAGGTCAGCATGCCAGTCTAAATCCTAAGCACGAAGGGGTCTTGGGCCATCGCCCTTCACACTCCTGCACGTTACGTGGCTGGTCGGGGCCCAGGCGCGACACTGAATACACCAGTGACGTAACCAGCCCACCCCAACGATCAGCCCGCATCTCTGAGCTATGACGTCTGAAGAGCTTTCGGTTGATACATACGATATAGAGGGCCCCATTAGACCATTATCCCACGTGGTGGTAGTGCGTATAAGGCCAGCGGCCTACTCAGATCAATTACCCAAATCCGTTAGGCGTATTTAGTAACTCGCAGAGATGAACAGGGTTCCTGTCGCTCTGACTTGGTAATACATGACGCGCGGGTGCTCTTGGAGACGACCCGTCTTTAATAGTATTCTCTCGCGGGCACCCTTGGGGCCAGCCCGACTTTAACAGTTTAAGTATTTCAATAAGTAAACATTTCCGTGATCCTCACCCGGAGTGATCACGGCCCAATATCAAGCATGGCAAACGGACAAGGGTGAAGGGCCACTGATGAATCAATAGCATAGCTAACTAAGCCTCATGGGACAACAGGTAGGTATAAACATCAGGCGACAAAATGAGGCTATGCATCAGAATAGGAGCTATCGGAATAACAACAGAAGCAATTCTAATGCAAGCATAAGGGAGAAGAGGGGGCGATATCTGGATGATCAAGGGGGTTTTGCTTGCCTAGAAGCTCTGCTGAAAGGGGCTGGTCGTCTGAGGGCTGCTCGTCTGGAGCGTAGTCGTACACAGCTGCGTCGGCGGCGGTCTCGGCGTCTATCGGGAGAGAAGGAGGGGGAAGAAACAATAAATTCACGGCAATATTGCAACAGCGATGTATGACAAGCCTTAAATGATATGCAGAGGTGACATATTGCCTATCTAACTCATTTAGAAAATTTAGGAATTTATTTGGATTTATTTTATTAAGGTCATGAACTATTCATTAATCGAATACGGGAAAAAAGTCCCATGTTCATCTAGATAGGAGTGATGGTCAAGCATTTTGACCACGTATTCGGATTCTACATATTTTTCTGATCATTTTTCATATATAAATTATTTTCATCCGAGTTACGGTTTATTTTATATGATTTTTCAAAGTTTTAATCATTTTCTGGATTTTCTGGAATTATTTAAATCAAATTATCCAAAACAGTGCAGGATGATGTCAGCATGACGCATGCATGACCTCAGTAGTCAACCCAGCCGGTTGACTGGTCAAACCTGACCAGTGGGACCCATTGGTCAGTGACACAGAAGTTAATTAGGGTTAAATTAAACTAATTAACAATTAACTAGAGGGTGGGCCCTACTGGTCAGTGTCTAATTAGTGATTAATTTAATTAACAGATTAGTTTAAATTCAAATTAGTGTTAATTAACAGGTGGGGCCCGTATGTCAGTGACACGGGGCCGCCACGTCAGCAGGTGGACCGGGTCAGCGGGTCAGTGGGACCCAGTGGCAGTGGCTCAGCGGTGGGGCCCGCGGCTGCCACGTCATCGCCACATCAGCGATGGCCACCAGAGTCGCGCCGGAGTGCTCTTCCGTGGCGGCCGAACTCCGGCGAGCTCGGAATCGTTCTACGGGGCACCAAATCGGGCGCGGCCGGGCTCTCTGGAATGGCCACTTCGCGCAGCGTCCGTTGGCGGTGGTCTTAGTGGTAAGGCGGCTGGAATCGGGTGGTGCGACGATGGCGGGCGGCGGCGACTTCGGGTGGAGCTTGGGCTCGATGTTACGGTGCGCGCGTGAGCAAAATAAGTGGCTAGGCGAGGTCTACGTGGCGCGGCGAATCTAACGGGCACGAGCCCGTGACCAAATGGTCACCGGACGGCTGCTGGCGACGAGGTAAGCGGCGACAAGCTCGGGCAAGGCGGCAACGACGGCTATAGTGGCGGAATTGCATGGGAGAGAGAGGGGAAAGAAGCGCGGCGGCTCACAGTGGTGCATGGAAGGCCCGGGGAAGCGCGGGAAGTAGTGGAGGCGCCGGAATCGACGGCGAGTTGACGGCGGCAGTAGGAGGAAGATGGCGTCACCGAGCTCGAGGCAGTGGCGTTGAGCTCCAACGGGTGGCCTCAGATGACGTAGCGGAGGCAGGCGGAGCATGCAGGCACGGCGGAATGGCGAGGTGGGCGCGGTGGCCGCGGGATCGACGGCAATGGCGATGGAGGCGCCCGGGCGAGAGAGAGAGAGAGAGAGAACGAATGAGAGAGAGAGAGGTGGGGAAAAGATTAGGGGGCGGCTAGGGTTGCCGCGGGGGTGGTCTTATCCACCTCGCCGCCCTATAGCGACGCGGGAGCGAGAGGACGCGGCGGGAACGGCGACCGGCGACAGGCGCGGGCGCGCGCGGGTGGGCGACCGAGGATGAGCAGTAGGAAGGAGAGGGCGAGGTGGGCTGGGCCTTGTGCTGTAGACTTAGGCCCAGGCGCGGCGGCCTTTTTCTTTTTCTTGTTTTTCTTTTCTGTTTTCTGTTTCTTTATTTCTGTCTTGTAATTCTTCTAGCATTAATGCAACTTTGTAAAATATGAATCTTGTCCATTTAAATACTAGGCAATATATCTCACTGCCAAAAAAAGGTTTGAAGCCTAAATGATTTCATTTGAACTTTAATTAAATAAAAAGGTATTAAATAATGTTGTTTGGTACTGTTTTGATGATGTTTGAGTCATCTAGTGATTTTTAGTGATGTTGTTTCTCTTAACATAATTAGTTATCGATTATTTGCTATTTAATGAACATTTTAGTTTCCAAATTGGAACAACTTTTATTTTCACTTTAAATTTGAATTTCTATTTGAATTGGAATTTGAAATGAGATATGATGCTAATGATGATCAAGCACTATTAAGCATGGTGACTTGGCAATGTCAGAAGTGATCACTTTAGCTTAATTACATGGGGTGTTACAGCTTGGATATTTGTTGCTCTGGGCAACCATCCCTGCTTCACCACTCTATGCGTCCGTGGAGGTACATTGTACTTTTTCGACAAAGGGTGGATTTTATTGGCTCAAAACGGAGCATCAAGAAGATACATAACACAGTGAGCACACACCCGGCCTCTGCACAGCTAGGATGCACACAGCCAACACCATGCTATTATTGCCACTTTTTTTTGTTAGTGTAACTCCACCGGTAAAATTATGCTACTGCTAAAGAGATGCCACATTTAAGTAATGCCACAGTCAGTCTAATGCCACCGATAAGTTGAAAAAGGAAAGAAAGGGAGGAAAACTACTACCTCTCTTTCAAAATACAAGACATTTGGTACATTAAATTGAACTGCAAAAATGTCTAATATTAAGGAACAGAGAGTGTAGAATTCTTCAAATTATGCCGACAAAGCTAGTCACACCTTTGTTACAATTAATGTTCATTATGTTATCGGAGGAGGTCTGCATTTTTGTCTCTATTGCCTGTTGATTACATATCTAACATCATGATGTAATGGTAAGTGAATTTTTTTGTACAGTTTCACCGAAATGTCAAGGCGGTGATGGCATTTTATTTTAGTTGAACTACACAAAAAAATCTTAAAAGAAGAGGAAAGGTCTGCAATGGTTCAATCTTTCACAAGATACTATGTATGCCTTCATGACATCCGTCGTTGTTGCCTTCTTTATTCCTTTGAACAGGTGGTTAGAAACTGTCTTGCTACCTTTTCCCATTAAGAAAATTGGAATGCTTAAATTTGTGAGTCTATGCTCCAACTAGTGCCACTTTTAATCACACTTTCAATATCTGTGCAAACAGGGATGCTCGATTTTAGTGGAACTGCACAAAAAGTCCAGATGGTTCAACATTATAACCATTATTTTCTCCAAACAGTTATATCCTATCGGTGGCACTATGAGCTGTTCATTACCAAGGTACATGGTTTGCTGCTATCTTGATACTATGTTGCTTCCGTTTTTGTACTATCATTAGATAGTAATATTAGTGGTTTGCATGTAAATTTATTGCCAGGGTGGACCTCCATTGGTGGTGCAGGACATGAATCAATGATTGTATGCTTGATAACCCACAAGTTTAGGGGATTGCAATAGTTTTTGAGGGTAGAGTATTCAACCCAAATTTATTGATTCGACACAAGGGGAGCCAAAGAATATTTACAAGTATTAGCAGTTGAGTTGTCAATTCAGCCACACCTGGAGACTAAATATCTGTAGCAGAGTGATCAGTAGCACAGTAGTGTCGTGGTTTTGTCACGGCAGATGTCCTAGTGTGAGGACTTAGTCGTGAGGCCAACGCAATTTGAGTGGTAGCTTGAACGGGGTTGAGCGGGACGAGAGACGCGAGTTTTTACCCAGGTTCGGCCCCTCGCGATGGAGGTAAAAGCCTACATGCTGCTTTGTTATATTGATGATGAGGACGATCTCGATTACAAGAGGGCTGTTTTGCTACCTCTAATCTCGAGAGCCTCTTGGTTTGTTTGTCTATCTAGACTTGTCCCACTTGTCCCTCTTGGGGTGCCTTGCCCCTCCTTATATAAGTTGAAGGGGTGGCTTACATGAAGAGTCCTAGTAGGATTAGGACTACTCTATTACAGGTGGAATCCTAGTCTTGCTTCTCTTGTAAGGGAAATATTCCTTATGCCTTTCCTCTCAAGCCGGTCCACCGAATACCGTGCCTTGAGCCGGCCTTCTCCTAAGCCGCCGTCTGGGCCTTGGGCCATGTCATTCGTCTGACCCGCCGTCTTGGTCACTAATGAGTCGCCAGACCAGTGAGTCGCCGAGCATCAGCCGGGTCACTAGTGAGTCGCCGAGTCCTGCCGGGTCATACATCAGGCCGGGTCATACCGCGGGGTATATCCCCGACATTAGCCCCCAGTTTAGCTTGGATTTATCCATGGTAAACTTATCCTACAAAAAATAAAAACAAGAACAATTTTGACAAGTTGTGTGCCGGGTCGAAGGTTCCTCTGAGCCGGCATCTGCTCATCCTTAAATCCTTGTCACTTCTTTCTGTGAAAACACTTGACCGAGTCAATATTCGCCGATGCAAAAAATCCAGGCGTTTCTTCTGAAAAGTTCGGGTCAATAAGCCAGCTTCAAAATCAATTTGCTGACGTTGGCTTTTTGCAGGAAAATATTGGGGAAAAAATAATCCATTTTGAGTCGGCTTCCAATGCTCCGGCTTGACAAAAAATATTGGTCTTAAGATATTCATCTGAGTATCTGCCGGCTTGAGGATGTAGATCTTTGGCGAGTTGTGATCACCGAAATTGCCGAGTTATAAAAATTGATCATACCGGGTCATGATTGCTACAGACGCCGGGTCACATAACTGGTCTTCCTGAATTATAAAACCGGGAACTTTAAAGATGTATCTCCCTTATATGCATATCACCTGTAGCCCCCAAGTCTTAAGAGGGGAACGTAGTGAGGGTTTTAAGACTTGCTTCAATATAAATGTTGCAACTTTGGAGAAATCCGGGTTTGTTCATCTGAATCACTAGTTATAAACTGAATATTTTGCACTTCATCACATATGTAGCCCCCAATGGACGACTCATCAGTATGTGATGGGCCGGGTCTTCAATTTGGATCTTATGATCTGTTTGAAACAACTGAATGCTGTAGCCCCCAGTGCCGGTGTAACACCCCGATTTTTGGCCCTTTCTTTTTCTTTTGGATTTCTTCGAATTTTCATTTGGATTTCGTTTTCCGTGGCTATGTGGTCTTAAAACCTGGGAAGATTTTCTCTTCTGCCTCTCCCAAGTGGCTTGTCATTCTCACATCTATCCCAAGGCCATGTCATTTCCATCTTAGCCCAACCCTAATTTTTATTTCTTGGGAATATTCCTTTTTCTATTAAAGGAATAACCCTGTTTGCCTGAGGTTGTGAAGCAACCTACCTTTCTATCATTCCAAAAAAAATTCCCACAAAATTTCCATAAATTCTTTGGATCGTATCTTCCACCAATATGTCAAAATCCATCCTTGCCTAGTTCAAAAATAATTCAGGAATATTCCTTTTCCATTCTGTCCAGATTGGCACTTTGAGAAGGAAGTGCTAATTATATTTTCTTGATTGCCCTCAAAATTTTTGTGCACTCTCTCCTACCCAAATTGTTGCCACATGCCAAAATTCAGCTCCATTTGCCTAGTAAATCTTCCTCTACAAATTCCCAAATTTCTAACCAGAGGGAAGCTTTGTGAAGGAAGTACTATCTAGGCTTATCCAAATGAGTTGAAATTTTGGGAGATCCTCTTTATAGTCAAATAATGACTCTCCACCAAATTTCAGCTCCATCCAATGATCTATGTGAGCACACCTTCAAATCTTGGTTTCTGGTCACAATTTCATTTTGTGAAGCAACTATATTTTATATTGCTTCAAAAATTATGAAATTAATCCAGGACCTAAATATCCCGAAATAATATGAGCATGCCAAAAATCACATTATTTTGCCAATACATTTTCTCTGAAAAATTCCCCCAAGATTCTGTCCAGTATAGATCATTGTGAAGGAAGTACCATTTATATTTATCCAAATGGGATGAAAATTTTATGGCACCTTCATATTCACAAATGATAATGATCCACAAATTTTCAGCTCAACCAAATCCACCATGTGAGTGCCACTTCTTGATCTTCATTCTGGACCAGAATGGGTGGTTGTGAAGGAACCATGGCATGTGTTGGTCCAAATGACCTCAAACTTCACAGGATCATAGTCCTTCCAACCCTATGCTTCTGTGACATCCTGTTTACTCCTTATCCCCTCCCTGTTTACCTCTGCTTCAAGCTTTTGTTTGCAACAGCAAACTTTAGATGATCATTCCCATCAAACCACAGTGCCTTTCTCTGATCTATCACTATGAAACTGTATGTTCGAGGGACAACACGGTTGACATTGTGTGGGCGGCCCTAAAGTCCCACGTGCACCAGTGCACGCGGTGACCACGCGGTCTGGCGAGCAGTAAGCATGCTCTGGCCATCGGGGCCCTCTGCCGCCGCCCAAACGACGAGCTTCCGCCACCGCATCCTGTCCCCTGCGTCGCCTCCACTCCCCTTCTGCCACCCAACCTCTCTGGACCCCTCCCCCTCTCTCCTTTTCTCTCCAGCGATCGATGCCGCAGCGCGTGCCCGCGGCCGCCATCGCTTAGCCGTTGTCGTTTTGCTTCCCGCGGTGAATTTGCACCGTATGCACCTCCCCCTGCCTCTCTCACGTCGCCCTCCACTCCCCTGTGCTCGAGCACGCACGCGCGGGCGAGTCAGAGCACTCCCCTTGATCGACCGCGGCGGCACCGAGCACGGCTCCCCCCCTCGCCTATTTAGCCATCCCTGCTGCTCCCCGACCTCACCAAGCTCCTCTCCTCCCTCCCAGCTCTCTCCTGGACCCCTCAATCACTCGCCGGAGCCGCTCCCTGCCCGCCACTGCCGCCATGGTCGCCGTCGGCCTCGCCCTAAATTCGAGCCAACCAAAGCTTCCCTCGCCCTCCTACCACCACCAGGAGCACCACCATATCCCGGCGAACCACCGCATACCCTCGTTTCATCTCAGAGATGACCACACGCCCGAAGCCAAGATCGGCCGATGGCCATTTCCGCCGGAGCACATGCCGTCGCCACTCCGGTCCTCCTCGGTGCCCGTGCGGTGCGGGGATGGATGCAACTCAGCTTCCCGAGCACGCCGGTAGTCCGAGCGCTGCGGGAGATGGCCGGAGCCGCCGTCAAACCTCGCCGGAGCCCGCCACCGCCATCCGCTCCGGCCAGTGCCAGGTGCCCTGCGGCCCTCCCCTGCCACTCCCAGTGGGTCTGCCCGACACGCCGCTCCGCGGTGAGCACTCCGGTGGCCGGAGCCTCGCCAGAGGTGGCCCGTGCCGCCGGGGCTCATCGCCGGAGGGCGCGGACTCCTCTGGTCTTCGGGCGAGCGCGAGAGGAAGAAGGAGACCCCGCCGGCGGGCCCCACCACCCCGCGGACCCCACTTGGCAGCCACACAGGGCGTTGACCCGGACCGGTGACGTGGATAAGTGAAAGCGCACTCCACGGTTTACGTTTTCTGTAGTTGAAAACGTATTTCCAGAAGTACGTTTTCTTTATTCAGCCGCCGGCGCCGAAACCCCTAATTTGCGGACGTTCACTCGTTAGTCGCAGAAATGGACAGATTCTATTTCTTTTTCGGCCTATCGAACGAACGGCCGTATCTTTTTGCTCCGGACTCCGAATGAGGTGATTCCAAAGCCCACATCTTCGTCTCGTCGAACCCGTTCTGTTGGTACCACTTTCATAATATTTTCACTCTGTTAAAATGACCATTTTGCCCTTTCCCCAAATCAGCCCCCTCTGGGAGAGAACCTTTTCCGACGATTCTTCCGCGGGTGGTCCCGCACCTCTCCCCGGTGTATCCTCCACCACCAGGCAAGCCACAACAGCCACTTGCATGATGGCATTGCAGTAGCCATGGTTTCACCTGAATATTTAAATAACCGTTTGCTCCTTTGTCTGACTTTGTTAATTTCTCGGATATGCTCGTGAATCCATGTCTATGCTTCTGCCATGCTCATTTTCATTTAGTAAGTGATATGATTAATTGCTAAGGATATTTTCATCATGTTTTATTCTTATTATTATTTCCGATGCTAGTGGTAAGGCTATGCTGACATGAGTAGTTACTGTCTGATATGAAAATACGTGTGATAGTCATGATCATCGCTATGCCATGCTCATTTATATTCCGTAGGCTTCTTGCTTTATCATTGTTGATGTTCTGCTGTTATATGGTTATGTTGCCCATCCCTGGTTACACTGATGTTATGCTCATATGCACTGTTATTTCATTATGTTATTGTGACTCAGCTCATCACCGTTCAAGTTAAACCTGACATTAATCGAACTTGAACAAACCTGTTGGCTGAGTCATGGTGCCACCGAATCGAGCTAACCAGTGCAGCCACACTTGTCGTTATGGGAGGCCCTAATGCGGTCTATTGTCATGCCTCTCTCCGGTGCCTCCAACGAGGGAAGGTTATGGGTGTGCGCTACCCTGATCAGGTAGGCTACCATAGCCTTGAGGACCCGAGTTTTATGGTATACCGAGGTCCCCGCGGGGGACAATGTTTATGTTTGTCCACGACGGTGGTAGCCACAGAGGTGGCGGGTGTCACGTGTTGACACCGGGGTCACCCAAGACATAGCCCAAAGGGGAGTTTGTCGGGAGTGGCCGGGAGAGTGTCATCCAATAGACTGGTTTTGTCGGAACGTCGTTGGTCCACCCGAATGGGAGCACGAGGCCATGAGTTCCGTGGTGTGGGTACAGTGCGCTAACCTCTGCAGAGTGTATAATCTATCGATAGCCGCGTCCTCGGTCATGGACACAGTTCGTAGTAGGTCACACTATGGGTCAACAGTAATAATAACCTGAATAATAACAACCCCGGTTCAGTGAGAAAGGAGTTGGTTGATCTTTATGTGGTCACGGGAGGATCACGATGGTATTCTTGTTAATGAAGACGTGATCTTGTTAGGATCACGATGGTATTCGTGATAATGAAGATGTGATCTTGTGAGGATCACAAGGGTATTCTTGATAATGATTAAGTGATCCCGTGACCACAACGGTAAGTAAGAACGGCATATTCATGGTGGTTACGAGGTAACCTCCGAACAGAGTAAGTTTGTCCACGAGACCTTACCTGTCGAACCCCTTGAATGCTAGTGCTAGTATCATCCTGTTCATATCATGGGTTATATGTTCATGCCATGCTCATGTTGTTGCCATGCTCATGTTGTTGCCATGCTCAAGTTGTTCTAGTAGTATCATGTCCACCTTTGATGTGTAACCTGTAAATGCCATGCTGTTGTATGTCTTGATTGCTTTGGTTGCTGTGAGCTTGCGAGTACATTCAAAGTACTCACCTGGCGTGTCATGCCAGATTGCAGGTCATGCCGTGATTGCTTGCTCGTCGAGGATTCCGAGGTTGCGCTCTAGGATACGTCCCAGCCAGAGTCCCTGCGGAGTGGAGTCCATCACCGTCGTTGTCGTTCCGCTACTAGAAGTTTTTCCGCTATGAGTTGTTCCGCTGCTAGCATAGAACCGTCTGAGCAGGCGAAGTGTCGCCGTGCCCCTGTAACCTTTGTACCCGTGTTATTTGTAATTAAGAGCTGATTTGTTCTATGCCAAGCAGTGCCGTATTCCAGAAGACTTTATCTCTGGGCTGGAATACGGGGCGTTCCGGTCCCTCTGAGCCGGGGTGCCACAAGGCTTGGTATCAGAGCAGGTCTGGCTGTAGGACGCCCTAGTCAGCGCGAGCATTAGAAATCGGTAGTTCAGAGTCTAGTCAGTTTGCTGCACTTGATTGCTGCATTTGTTTGTCGCATTGCATGCATATAGACTCATTATTTTGTCACTAACGATTTGATCTTGTGAGTGTAGGTGGCATCGGTTTCGATGCACTACCTGCACCCTCCAGCTTTGCATTCCTGCCAGTTGGTGTTCGGTGTCATCTCTGTCCCAGCAGAGTGACGCCAAGGTACCAAGTGTTCCAGACACCACTTGCAGGTATCGCGCTAATATCTTTTCGCCAGCCACACCTATCATTTCGGTGGTAGACATGTTATACCCCGGATCTTGCCATCCAACCCGCCGGTTGGCAACCCTTACAGATCTTTGTTACTAGCCAAGGGCAATGCCAGCATTCCCTGTTTCCATCGCTATCCTACCCTGGACGAGTACGGTTCCCTTCCGTACGCTTGATGATGACGTGGTCGTGACATCCGTGTCTCGCTACATGATCACCAGGTCCATCCTCACCGTTAAGCCCGTTCAGATGCAACCGGTGCTGAGCCAGCGTTTGGTGTAGCTCTGCTTACACCAACCCCTCCACACAATGATTTACTTTCGTGCACACCGCCACAACATGTTAGATCGTAGTACCGGAGTTCCCTCGAGCATTGTGTGCTTAAGTAGGCATGCATAGTGAGGTGAATATCTGTGAAATGTGATATTGATTGTATGCTATCTTAATGCTGTGTGTGCTTTTGTTCAGTCGTTTCTTTTGGTTTCTTTCTTTGGGCCTTCGGTGTTACCTTATGTCCCCTTATGAAAGTTGCTCATCAGTCGACACCGGACTCGAAGAAACAGTAAGGAATTCAAATATTTGGAAGCTTAGCTAAATATTATGGAATTCTCAGCCAACTGCATTATATTGAGAATATTCAGTTTGAATACAAATGATATTCTGGAATAACTATCAGCATCAAGACTGACACAGTGTGCAATCATCACAATCGTAATGAATCGGCTGGAAGACAATTTGTGTGCAACACAATAGTACATTTCTGGTCAGAGGAATATCAAGGGCATATATATATGGCATTCAGTCCGCAAATCAGAAAGAAAAGCTTATGGAGTAAGCCACCCAGCCTTCCTCCGCACGCTACCAGGGAAGCTTACGACGCAAGGTTCCGCAGTCTTCCTCAGTACGATATGTGGATAGCTTCCAGCATAAGGTGCTCCGCCTTCTTCTGTAAGCCACCGCAGAAAGCTTCCGGGGTAAGGCACCGAATCTTCCCCGGTACGCAACCGAGGGAGAAGTTTCTGAGGCACGGTGTTGACACCAGATTTTGGCATGGTCAAAAACATAATTAAGAAGGCCTCAAATGGAAAAGTTCTCATGGTGAGAAAGTTCCGTATCATCGAAAGGAGAAACTTTGATATTTGGGCCATAGCCATCCGATCTCATCTCTAAGGCCGAAGTTGTGTTTGAAGTGTATGCAGAACACTATTCGGCTGATTACGCACCCAAGACGGCCTTATACAAGAAAAGTTTCTACACGGATTGTCTTTGTCTCGTCGAATCGGTCGATTTTGATATAAAAATAGTCTCAATCCGAGTTCGTATGCAAAAGTTACGGCCGTTACAAGATTGCTAATACAGCAGAGAACGGTACTACCGCTCCAATAAGCGGTACTAACGCTCCTACTACCGCGTCTACTACCGCTTACGAAAAAGTTTCTGGCATCCCGAGACCCTAAGCGGTACTAGAGCGGTACTACTGCCCAGAACGGTACTACCGTGCCCAGAACGGTACTACCGCTTGCCTATAGCCGCACAAACTCGGGCAGATCGAAAAAGTCCGAGTTTGGCTGCGTTTTTTGACCCTTTGGAAGGAAATCTGGGTCCGTGTCCTGTACGGGAAGTCCAACCCCCTCTTAAATAGAAGAGGTGATGGCCGATTAAAACACACAATCGAACAAATCAATCTACACTTTTTACCCTAGTTTTTACATCTCTCCCTTGTATCTTTCTTCTCGTTCTTCGTTCGTTCTTCATATTGAAGTGCGGCGATCCTCGAGGCCCTAGGGGCGAGCGAATCGACCTAGGGCAGCCCATCGTCCATCCGTGACTCCTGACGGGTTCCATCCCGGAGAAGCGGTGCGTCGGGTCTACAAAAGCGCCTGCCGGATTGTCTTGCGTATCGCGCTTCCGGACGGGCCTCCTTCGACGTGAGCTGCGGTGCATCACCCCCGGCGTCGAGGGTACGCGTGACGCGTTCGTGTGCGAACACACTTTTTGGCGACTCCCCTGGGGACGAAAGATCAAGAATCATCATCAACCATGTCAAATCTTCCCCAGCCCTCAGAAGTTAGCGCCGATAACATCATTAAGCCCGGTCTTGATGAGCTATCGGAGGAACATCGCCAGGCCTACGAAGCGCTCAAGAAACAGCGTGAAGAGGCTTTTGAGGCGCTCAAGAAGAAGTGCGAGGAGGAGGATTTGGAGGCATTTCTTTCAAGTTTGAAGAAGGACCGCCAAGGCAACATCACTCCGATTGGAGAAATCAGGTTACCTCCTCCCATTGATGAACAAGATGAAATCACTGTGAGCAAAGTTTTTTCTCCTGAGCAACTGGCTGTGATTGAAAGTCTTGTTAGTAAGGGTAATGTGATGGCGTACAATTCTTTCGTGGCAAATACCAATGCTCAGAAAAATATGCCGCCGTCATCTAGTGGTAATGTTGGTGTATCCATTAGCCCAGAAAACCTAATCCAACTTTACCTATTTCATCGGCACCTCCCATACAACAACATTACAATTTGCCGATGAATTTTTATCCTAGCCAAACCAATCAACTTGTGGCCACACCTGCATACCCTAATCCTATTATGAGTGTGCCCAATTCGGCGTCTACGCCGAATTACTTTGTCACATCACCTATGAATACAAGCATGTTTGGTCTTCCGCCGAATTATGTTTCGGCGCCTACTCCACAAGTTGCATCACTAGCTAGTTCCCAAGTTGCTCCTATGTCATTGCCACAAGCATCTTCATCTACCTCGGATCCAATTTTAGCCAAATTAAGGGAGGATTTGCATAAGATGTTTCAAGAAACTTTCGGAAACGAGCCGAAAGTAAAGAGTCGTGTGTATCAAAAGCCTTATCCTGAACACTTCGACGCAGTTTTCTACCCTCTAGGTTATAAGGTTCCTGATTTTGTCAAATTTAGTGGAGAGGGCACAAAAACAACTTGGGAGCATGTGAGTCAGTATCTAGCACAGTTGGGTGAAGCAAGTTCCATAGAAGAATTGAAAGTGCGGTTATTTCCCTTATCTTTAACTGGCACCGCATTTTCATGGTTTGCTGCTTTGCCACCTGGCACAATTCTCTTATTGTCGCAACTAGAGCAAAAGTTTCATGATCATTTTTATAGTGGCGACAATGAGCTTAAGTTATCGCATCTTACATCGGTTAGGCAAAAGCATGATGAATCGGTCACCGATTATGTCAAAAGATTTAGAGATATAAAAAACCGATGCTATAGCTTAGTGATAACCGAAAGAGACTTGGCGGATCTTGTCCTTAATGGTTTGAACACTCACATTAAGGAGAGGCTAGAAAGTTATGAGTTTTTAAATATTAACCAAGTCTTGCAGAAAGCTTTGGCTCAAGAAAGCCGAAGTAAAGAGATTCATAGGTCAACAACTGATCGTCCTAGAATGCATATGCTTGATTATAATGATGAATATTCGGACGATGAGGTTGATGTCTGTACCACTGAATTTGTTTGGTCCTCAAAGGCCAAACCCTATGCATGCAATGCTCTTAAGCCGATTCGTAAGAATCGTGATGAGGAGATGAAATTTACTTTTGATATATCCAAGTGTGATAGAATATTTGATGCTCTCTTGCAAGAAAATATGATTAGAATATCACACACCATACCGCCGTTTGAGGAGCTGAAACGGCGTGCTTATTGCAAATATCATAATTCATTTTCTCATGCTACTAATGATTGCAATGTTTTTCGGAGACAGATACAATCGGCCATTAATGACGGACGATTGAGTTTTTCTGAGATGCAAGTTGATAGACAGCCCTTCCCAATGAATACCATGACTTTGGAGGGGAAGAAAATGTTAATTCGGCCTAACATAGCCGAATCAGCTAATAAAGGTAATATTGTCATTGGTGAGCCCAGGAAGAACAAAGATGGCGACAAGAACTTGGGGAGGCAGGTCGTGCTTGAGAAGCAATCCGATGGTGGAGAGGTAATCAAGATCACCATAAAAAATCCTGCACTCGGGGGGCAACCGCAAGTACAAGAGGATACTCATGTTGAATTTATCAAGCCCAAGAATTCAGAAGTTGGCAAGTGTAAAAAGAGTGAAGCTAAGTGCAAGCGAATCAAGCCAACTTTTGATATGTTGCTATCCAAATATGCAAGTCAAGCGGCCGGTTCTAGCTCTAATCGGCCATCATATTCAAAGCGTTCAAGATCACCTCCGAAGCAAGAGTCGCAACACTATGCAAGGCCATATGGGTCATGGGCACTGGCACCATGGATGCTACCACCCCCCTATGCGCCATATTACATGGGAGACTTCAATGGAGGATGGGGGCAGCCCCCAATGGCTCCTTATGCTTTTCATATGGGGTGGACAACACCTAGAGGGCCTGCTCACAAAAAGCTTTATTACCCTACACAAGGCCGTTCAAGCCATGGTGCTAATCGGCCAACAAAAAATTCTCCAAGCGAAGCAGAATCTAGGGATCCCAAGTATATTCAACCTAAGTGGTGTCCTCCCGGTCTGTCCAAGACACAAAAAGGGAGATTACAACGCATGAGGAGCCGCGAGAAGGCGGCACATGAAGTAGAAGAGCAAAAGGACAAATTGTTCAATAAAATTCGGCCCCTGGAGCCCACAAAACAAGTGTGGAGGCCTAAACAAAAAGGAAACGCAGATGCCTCTACACTAGTTACAACAACACCTACGCCACCAAAAAAGGATGATGCTGCCCTTATTACATCGTCCACGCCACCTGAAACATCCACTTTGATTGAGGAAGTTTTAAGTCCAATATACACATTGGGAGATGAAGATGAGATGGAGGATTTTGAATCTATGCCGGTTCGGGATGGTGGCAATCGACTTCAAGATGTATACTTATCATCCTAAGCACAAACGTGGCCGATATATGATTATCGCCCTAAGAGGAAACATGGCCGATATATGATTATCGCCCTAAGTACATATAAATGGCCGATGGAGTGTTGACATCGTCCTTAGAGCAATTTCTATGCAAATTATTTTTCGGCACACAAGTTTTGCCGAAAAACAGGGGGGCATGTGTTGACACCAGATTTTGGCATGGTCAAAAACATAATTAAGAAGGCCTCAAATGGAAAAGTGCTCATGGTGAGAAAGTTCCGTATCATCGAAAGGAGAAACTTTGATATTTGGGCCATAGCCATCCGATCTCATCTCTAAGGCCGAAGTTGTGTTTGAAGTGTATGCAGAACACTATTCGGATGATTACGCCCCCAAGACGGCCTTATATGAGAAAAGTTTCTACACGGATTGTCTTTGTCTCGTCGAATCGGTCGATTTTGATATAAAAATCGTCTCAATCCGAGATCGTATGCAAAAGTTACGGCCGTTACAAGATTGCTGATACAGCAGAGAACGGTACTACCGCTCCAATAAGCGGTACTACCGCTCCTACTACCGCGTCTACTACCGCTTACGAAAAAGTTTTTGGCATCCCAAGACCCTAAGCGGTACTAGAGCGGTACTACCGCCCAGAACGGTACTACCGCTTGCCTATAGCCGCACAGACTCGGGCAGATCGAAAGAGTCCGAGTTTGGCTGCGTTTTTTGACCCTTTGGAAGGAAATCTGGGTCCGTGTCCTGTACGGGAAGTCCAACCCCCTCTTAAATAGAAGAGGTGATGGCCGATTAAAACACACAATCGAACAAATCAATCTACACTTTTTACCCTAGTTTTTACATCTCTCCCTTGTATCTTTCTTCTCGTTCTTCGTTCGTTCTTCGTATTGAATTGCGGCGATCCTCAAGGCCCTAGGGGCGAGCGAATCGACCTAGGGCAGCCCATCGTCCATCCGTGACAACTGACGGGTTCCATCCCAGAGAAGCGGTGCGTCGGGTCTACAAAAGCGCCTGCCGGATTGTCTTGCGTATCGCGCTTCCGGACGGGCCTCCTTCGACGTGAGCTGCGGTGCATCACCCCCGGCGTCGAGGGTACGCGTGACGCGTTCGTGTGCGAACACACTTTTTGGCGACTCCCCTGGGGACGAAAGATCAAGAATCATCATCAACCATGTCAAATCTTCCCCAGCCCTCAGAAGTTAGCGCCGATAACATCATTAAGCCCGGTCTTGATGAGCTATCAGAGGAACATCGCCAGGCCTACGAAGCGCTCAAGAAACAGCGTGAAGAGGCTTTTGAGGCGCTTAAGAAGAAGCGTGAGGAGGAGGATTTGGAGGCGTTTCTTTCAAGTTTCAAGAAGGACCGCCAAGGCAACATCACTCCGATTGGAGAAATCAGGTTACCTCCTCCCATTGATGAACAAGATGAAATCACTGTGAGCAAAGTTTTTTCTCCTGAGCAACTGGCTGTGATTGAAAGTCTTGTTAGTAAGGGTAATGTGATTGCGTACAATTCTTTCGTGGCAAATACCAATGCTCAGAAAAATATGCCGCCGTCATCTAGTGGTAATGTTGGTGTATCCATTAGCGCAGAAAAACCTAATCCAACTTTACCTATTTCATCGGCACCTCCCATACAACAACATTACAATTTGCCGATGAATTTTTATCCTAGCCAAACCAATCAACTTGTGGCCACACTTGCATACCCTAATCCGATTATGAATGTGCCCAATTCGGCGTCTACGCCGAATTACTTTGTAACATCACCTATGAATACAAGCATGTTTGGTCTTCCGCCGAATTATGTTTCGGCACCTACTCCACAAGTTGCATCACTAGCTAGTTCCCAAGTTGCTCCTATGTCATTGCCACAAGCATCTTCATCTACCTCGGATCCAATTTTAGCCAAATTAAGGGAGGATTTGCATAAGATGTTTCAAGAAACTTTCGGAAACGAGCCGAAAGTAAAGAGTCGTGTGTATCAAAAGCCTTATCCTGAACACTTCGACGCAGTTTTGTACCCTCCAGGTTATAAGGTTCCTGATTTTGTCAAATTTAGTGGAGAGGGCAAAAAAACAACTTGGGAGCATGAGAGTCAGTATCTAGCACAGTTGGGTGAAGCAAGTTCCATAGAAGAATTGAAAGTGCGGTTATTTCCCTTATCTTTAACTAGCACCGCATTTTCATGGTTTGCTGCTTTGCCACCTGGCTCAATTCTCTTATGGTCGCAACTAGAGCAAAAGTTTCATGATCATTTTTATAGTGGCGACAATGAGCTTAAGTTATCGCATCTTACATCGGTTAGGCAAAAGCATGATGAATCGGTCACCGATTATGTCAAAAGATTTAGAGATATAAAAAACCGATGCTATAGCTTAGTGATAACCGAAAGAGACTTGGCGGATCTTGTCCTTAATGGTTTGAAAACTCACATTAAGGAGAGGCTAGAAAGTTATGAGTTTTTAAATATTAACCAAGTCTTGCAGAAAGCTTTGGCTCAAGAAAGCCGAAGTAAAGAGATTCATAGGTCAACAACTGATCGTCCTAGAATGCATATGCTTGATTATAATGATGAATATTCGGACGATGAGGTTGATGCCTGTACCACTGAATTTGTTTGGTCCTCAAAGGCCAAACCCTATGCATGCAATGCTCTTAAGCCGATTCGTAAGAATCGTGATGAGGAGATGAAATTTACTTTTGATATATCCAAGTGTGATAGAATATTTGATGCTCTCTTGCAAGAAAATATGATTAGAATATCACACACCATACCGCCGTTTGAGGAGCTGAAACGGCGTGCTTATTGCAAATATCATAATTCATTTTCTCGTGCTACTAATGATTGCAATGTTTTTCGGAGACAGATACAATCGGCCATTAATGACGGACGATTGAGTTTTTCTGAGATGCAAGTTGATAGACAGCCCTTCCCAATGAATGCCATGACTTTGGAGGGGAAGAAAATGTTAATTCGGCCTAACATAGCCGAATCAGCTAATAAAGCTAATATTGTCATTGGTGAGCCCAGGAAGAACAAGGATGGCGACAAGATCTTGGGGAGGCAGGTCGTGCTTGAGAAGCAATCCGATGGTGGAGAGGTAATCAAGATCACCATAAAAAATCCTGCACTCGGGGGGCAACCGCAAGTACAAGAGGATACTCATGTTGAATTTATCAAGCCCAAGAATTCAGAAGTTGGCAAGTGTAAAAAGAGTGAAGCTAAGCGCAAGCGAATCAAGCCAACTTTTGATATGTTGCTATCCAAATATGCAAGTCAAGCGGCCGGTTCTAGCTCTAATCGGCCATCATATTCAAAGCGTTCAAGATCACCTCCGAAGCAAGAGTCGCGACACTATGCAAGGCCATATGGGTCATGGGCACTGGCACCATGGATGCTACCACCCCCCTATGCGCCATATTACATGGGAGACTTCAATGGAGGATGGGGGCAGCCCCCAATGGCTCCTTATGCTTTTCATATGGGGTGGACAACACCTAGAAGGCCTGCTCACAAAAAGCTTTATTACCCTACACAAGGCCGTTCAAGCCATGGTGCTAATCGGCCAACAAAAAATTCTCCAAGCGAAGCAGAATCTAGGGATCCCAAGTATATTCAACCTAAGCGGTGTCCTCCCGGTCTGTCCAAGACACAAAAAGGGAGATTACAACGCATGAGGAGCCGCGAGAAGGCGGCACATGAAGTAGAAGAGCAAAAGGACGAATTGTTCAATAAAATTCGGCCCGTGGAGCCCACAAAACAAGTGTGGAGGCCTAAACAGAAAGGAAACACAGATGCCTCTACAATAGTTACAACAACACCTACGCCACCAAAAAATGACGATGCAGCCCTTATTACATCGTCCACACCACCTGAAACATCCCCTTTGATTGAGGAAATTTTAAGTCCAATATACACATTGGGAGATGAAGATGAGATGGAGGATTTTGAATCTACGCCGGTTCGGGATGGTGGCAATCGACTTCAAGATGTATACTTATCATCCTAAGCACAAACATGGCCGATATATGATTATCGCCCTAAGAGCACACATGGCCGATATATGATTATCGCCCTAAGTACATATAAATGGCCGATGGAGTGTTGACATCGTCCTTAGAGCAATTTATATGCAAATTATTTTTCGGCACACAAGTTTTGCCGAAAAACAGGGGGGCATGTGTTGACACCAGATTTTGGCATGGTCAAAAACATAATTAAGAAGGCCTCAAATGGAAAAGTGCTCATGGTGAGAAAGTTCCGTATCATCGAAAGGAGAAAGTTGATATTTGGGCCCTAGCCATCCGATCTCATCTCTAAGGCCGAAGTTGTGTTTGAAGTGTATGCAGAACACTATTCGGCTCATTACGCCCCCAAGACGGCCTTATATGAGAAAAGTTTCTACACGGATTGTCTTTGTCTCGTCGAATCGGTCGATTTTGATATAAAAATCGTCTCAATCCGAGTTTATATGCAAAAGTTACGGCCGTTACAAGATTGCTGATACAGCAGAGAACGGTACTACCGCTCCAATAAGCGGTACTACCGCTCCTACTACCGCGTCTACTACCGCTTACGAAAAAGTTTCTGGCATCCCGAGACCCTAAGCGGTACTAGAGCGGTACTACCGCCCAGAACGGTACTACCGTGCCCAGAACGGTACTACCGCTTGCCTATAGCCGCACAGACTCGGGCAGATCGAAAAAGTCCGAGTTTGGCTGCGTTTTTTGACCCTTTGGAAGGAAATCTGGGTCCGTGTCCTGTACGGGAAGTCCAACCCCCTCTTAAATAGAAGAGGTGATGGCCGATTAAAACACACAATCGAACAAATCAATCTACACTTTTTACCCTAGTTTTTACATCTCTCCCTTGTATCTTTCTTCTCGTTCTTCGTTCGTTCTTCGTATTGAAGTGCGGCGATCCTCGAGGCCCTAGGGGCGAGCGAATCGACCTAGGGCAGCCCATCGTCCATCCGTGACTCCTGACGGGTTCCATCCCGGAGAAGCGGTGCATCGGGTCTACAAAAGCGCCTGCCGGATTGTCTTGCGTATCGCGCTTCCGGACGGGCCTCCTTCGACGTGAGCTGCGGTGCATCACCCCCGGCGTCGAGGGTACGCGTGACGCGTTCGTGTGCGAACACACTTTTTGGCGACTCCCCTGGGGACGAAAGATCAAGAATCATCATCAACCATGTCAAATCTTCCCCAGCCCTCAGAAGTTAGCGCCGATAACATCATTAAGCCCGGTCATGATGAGCTATCGGAGGAACATCGCCAGGCCTACGAAGCGCTCAAGAAACAGTGTGAAGAGGCTTTTGAGGAGCTCAAGAAGAAGTGCGAGGAGGAGGATTTGGATGCGTTTCTTTCAAGTTTCAAGAAGGACCGCCAAGGCAACATCACTCCGATTGGAGAAATCAGGTTACCTCCTCCCATTGATGAACAAGATGAAATCACTGTGAGCAAAGTTTTTTCTCCTGAGCAACTGGCTGTGATTGAAAGTCTTGTTAGTAAGGGTAATGTGATGGCGTACAATTCTTTCGTGGCAAATACCAATGCTCAGAAAAATATGCCGCCGTCATCTAGTGGTAATGTTGGTGTATCCATTAGCCCAGAAAAACCTAATCCAACTTTACATATTTCATCGGCACCTCCCATATAACAACATTACAATTTGCCGATGAATTTTTATCCTAGCCAAACCAATCAACTTGTGGCCACACCTGCATACCCTAATCCTATTATGAGTGTGCCCAATTCGGCGTCTACGCCGAATTACTTTGTCACATCACCTATGAATACAAGCATGTTTGGTCTTCCGCCGAATTATGTTTCGGCGCCTACTCCACAAGTTGCATCACTAGCTAGTTCCCAAGTTGCTCCTATGTCATTGCCACAAGCATCTTCATCTACCTCGGATCCAATTTTAGCCAAATTAAGGGAGGATTTGCATAAGATGTTTCAATAAACTTTCGGAAACGAGCCAAAAGTAAAGAGTCGTGTGTATCAAAAGCCTTATCCTGAACACTTCGACGCAGTTTTGTACCCTCCAGGTTATAAGGTTCCTGATTTTGTCAAATTTAGTGGAGAGGGCACAAAAACAACTTGGGAGCATGTGAGTCAGTATCTAGCACAGTTGGGTGAAGCAAGTTCCATAGAAGAATTGAAAGTGCGGTTATTTCCCTTATCTTTAACTGGCACCGCATTTTCATGGTTTGCTGCTTTGCCACCGGGCTCAATTCTCTTATGGTCGCAACTAGAGCAAAAGTTTCATGATCATTTTTATAGTGGCGACAATGAGCTTAAGTTATCGCATCTTACATCGGTTAGGCAAAAGCATGATGAATCGGTCACCGATTATGTCAAAAGATTTAGAGATATAAAAACCGATGCTATAGCTTAGTGATAACCGAAAGAGACTTGGCGGATCTTGTCCTTAATGGTTTGAAAACTCACATTAAGGAGAGGCTAGAAAGTTATGAGTTTTTAAATATTAACCAAGTCTTGCAGAAAGCTTTGGCTCAAGAAAGCCGAAGTAAAGAGATTCATAGGTCAACAACTGATCGTCCTAGAATGCATATGCTTGATTATAATGATGAATATTCGGACGATGAGGTTGATGTCTGTACCACTGAATTTGTTTGGTCCTCAAAGGCCAAACCCTATGCATGCAATGCTCTTAAGCCGATTCGTAAGAATCGTGATGAGGAGATGAAATTTACTTTTGATATATCCAACTGTGATAGAATATTTGATGCTCTCTTGCAAGAAAATATGATTAGAATATCACACACCATACCGCCGTTTGAGGAGCTGAAATGGCGTGCTTATTGCAAATATCATAATTCATTTTCTCATGCTACTAATGATTGCAATGTTTTTCGGAGACAGATACAATCGGCCATTAATGACGGACGATTGAGTTTTTCTGAGATGCAAGTTGATAGACAGCCCTTCCCAATGAATACCATGACTTTGGAGGGGAAGAAAATGTTAACTCGGCCTAACCAAGCCGAATCAGCTAATAAAGATAATATTGTCATTGGTGAGCCCAGGAAGAACAAAGATGGCGACAAGATCTTGGGGAGGCAGGTCGTGCTTGAGAAGCAATCCGATGGTGGAGAGGTAATCAAGATCACCATAAAAAATCCTGCACTCGGGGGGCAACCGCAAGTACAAGAGGATACTCATGTTGAATTTATCAAGCCCAAGAATTCAGAAGTTGGCAAGTGTAAAAAGAGTGAAGCTAAGCGCAAGCGAATCAAGCCAACTTTTGATATGTTGCTATCCAAATATGCAAGTCAAGCGGCCGGTTCTAGCTCTAATCGGCCATCATATTCAAAGCGTTCAAGATCACCTCTGAAGCAAGAGTCGCGACACTATGCAAGGCCATATGGGTCATGGGCACTGGCACCATGGATGCTACCACCCCCCTATGCGCCATATTACATGGGAGACTTCAATGGAGGATGGGGGCAGCCCCCAATGGCTCCTTATGCTTTTCATATGGGGTGGACAACACCTAGAAGGCCTGCTCACAAAAAGCTTTATTACCCTACACAAGGCCGTTCAAGCCATGGTGCTAATCGGCCAACAAAAAAATTCTCCAAGCGAAGCAGAATCTAGGGATCCCAAGTATATTCAACCTAAGTGGTGTCCTCCCGGTCTGTCCAAGACACAAAAAGGGAGATTACAATGCATGAGGAGCCGCGAGAAGGCGGCACATGAAGTAGAAGAGCAAAAGGACGAATTGTTCAATAAAATTCGGCCCGTGGAGCCCACAAAACAAGTGTGGAGGCCTAAACAAAAAGGCAACGCAGATGCCTCTACACTAGTTACAACAACACCTACGCCACCAAAAAACGACGATGCAGCCCTTATTACATCGTCCACGCCACCTGAAACATCCCCTTTGATTGAGGAAATTTTAAGTCCAATATACACATTGGGAGATGAAGATGAGATGGAGGATTTTGAATCTACGCCGGTTCGGGATGGTGGCAATCGACTTCAAGATGTATACTTATCATCCTAAGCACAAACATGGCCGATATATGATTATCGCCCTAAGAGCAAACATGGCCGATATATGATTATCGCCCTAAGTACATATAAATGGCCGATGGAGTGTTGACATCGTCCTTAGGGCAATTTCTATGCAAATTATTTTTCGGCACACAAGTTTTGACGAAAAACAGGGGGGCATGTGTTGACACCAGATTTTGGCATGGTCAAAAACATAATTAAGAAGGCCTCAAATGGAAAAGTGCTCATGGTGAGAAATTTCCGTATCATCGAAAGGAGAAACTTTGATATTTGGGCCATAGCCATCCGATCTCATCTCTAAGGCCGAAGTTGTGTTTGAAGTGTATGCAGAACACTATTCGGCTGATTACGCCCCCAATACGGCCTTATATGAGAAAAGTTTCCACACGGATTGTCTTTGTCTCGTCGAATCGGTCGATTTTGATATAAAAATCGTCTCAATCCGAGTTCGTATGCAAAAGTTACGGCCGTTACAAGATTGCTGATACAGCAGATAACGGTACTACCGCTCCAATAAGCGGTACTACCGCTCCTACTACCGCGTCTACTACCGCTTACGAAAAAGTTTCTGGCATCCCGAGACCCTAAGCGGTACTAGAGCGGTACTACCGCCCAGAACGGTACTACCGTGCCCAGAATGGTACTACCGCTTGCCTATAGCCGCACAGACTCGGGCAGATCGAAAAAGTCCGAGTTTGGCTGCGTTTTTTGACCCTTTGGAAGGAAATCTGGGTCCGTGTCCTGTACGGGAAGTCCAACCCCCTATTAAATAGAAGAGGTGATGGCCGATTAAAACACACAATCGAACAAATCAATCTACACTCTTTACCCTAGTTTTTACATCTCTCCCTTGTATCTTTCTTCTCGTTCTTCGTTCGTTCTTCGTATTGAAGTGCGGCGATCCTCGAGGCCCTAGGGGCGAGCGAATCGACCTAGGGCAGCCCATCGTCCATCCGTGACTCCTGACGGGTTCCATCCCGGAGAAGCGGTGCGTCGGGTCTACAAAAGCGCCTGCCGGATTGTCTTGCGTATCGCGCTTCCGGACGGGCCTCCTTCGACGTGAACTGCGGTGCATCACCCCCGGCGTCGAGGGTACACGTGACGCGTTCGTGTGCGAACACACGGTATCCAGTCTTCTTCAGCACGCTACTCTCAGATAGCGTCCAAGACAAGCTATCCAGTCCTCGTCAGTACGACACCGCAAACAGCCATCGCTAGTGGTACAAGATATTCCATAGCGATTTGGCAGTATATGGCAATGTATCCCATGAATCAGATCTGCAATAGTTTGTCAGAAGCAAGAATCAGTCAGGACACAAGTCGGCCTCAGGAATCAAATGCTCAGATACACATGCTTCCATATATATATATTGTGAGCATACTGCCAAGGTCATGCAAGTCACTCGAACGATGCTGCAAGCATGGTGAGAATCCAACAACCACATGAGTTATGAAGGAAGCCAATATACACCTCAGTGTGATGTAATGCCTGACAAGCTATGAAGCAAGACAATACTGGGATAACAATCAGTGGATATCAAGGCCAGCTTCCTTACACTCGACAGTGATATCATTAGCTTCTGTCACTGTCATGTATGATTGGCCACAGCAGTGAGCTCTATACAAGTAACTGTGAGCCTGGTATATGATCTTGATGAACCCTCGATTACCTTTTTCCTGGTAACGGCACCGCGCCTGTATTCTGAGCTGCTTGCGGCCGTCCAGGGTGGATGCCGATTTTATATTTCTCTTTTCAACAACTGGCCCGTGTTCTGAGCTGTTTTTCGGCCGTCTCGGGCAGCTGTTGAGTTTCTTTTTGCAGCGACCCTATGCTCTGAGCTGTTTTTCGGCCGTCTTAGGGAACTGTTACATTCTTCTTATCAACCCTGCCTCATGCTCTGAGCTGTTTTTTTCAGCCATCGTGAGCCATGGTTGAGTTATTTCAGTAATGTCCCAGATCTGAGTTGTAAAGACCGTTCTGGTGGCTACTGATTTATTTGCCGATTTCTTGCAAAGGTTCGGATGATCATTGCCATAGATAAGGTATGCCTGCCAGAATATTGCACCTGACAGCACCTATGGTCACGTGAAGAATTAAAGGTATCTATGGCCAAGATCTTTCCGCAAAAGATTCAGACAAAAGAGAACAATAATGAAGAAGCAAGACCAGCAATACAGGTATGATAGTTATGGCATGAACAACATGGTACGGATACCCCAGACAGTCTGATTCCGTATTAATTGCCATGAACACACACCCAAGGGGTCTACTCTGTTTGTAAGGACCTCCTATCAAGGTGACAGTTGAATCATCGGTACGGATTCGAGACAGTGGAGCCAGCCAAGGTAATTCAAAACTACCTTCAAGCAGTCAGACTCTGCCAAAAGAACGGCTATGATTCTCAACATTGCTTTGAACCGGAAGGACATGCATCTACTCGAGTAACCCGACGCAAGGAATAAAAGTTCCATGAGGAAATTTGTACACAACTCCACTGACTACTATCGGTGCTGGATATGCGAATGTCACGTCAAATATAAGTCACTCTCGGACTTATGGAAATCCTGGTCATGATAATATCAGACAAGCCAGCAGACATAAAAGAAAAGAAAGCCAGAGTCCCTGCGGAGTGGAGTCCATCACCGTCGTCGTCGTTCCGCTGCTAGAAGTTTTTCCGCTATGAGTTGTTCCGCTGCTAGCATAGAACCGTCTGAGCAGGCGAAGTGTCGCCGTGCCCCTGTAACCTTTGTACCCGTGTTATTTGTAATTAAGAGCTGATTTGTTCTATGCCAAGCAGTGCCGTATTCCAGAAGACTTTATCTCTGGGCTGGAATACGGGGCGTTCCGGTCCCTCTGAGCCGGGGTGCCACAAGGCTTGGTATCAGAGCCAGGGTAAGGATGAACAGATGAAGGAAGACCTGTCAGAATACTGGATACGACGAAGCAAACCACCCCAAAGCAAGGCAGTCAGTCAGATGTCATTCGGAGGGAACATAAAGGAAAAGGATACCCGAGTTGGAAACGGTTTCCTTAAGTCAGAATATTCATACTTATTCCCTGAGCAACCAAATCTCGAGGACGAGATTTATCGTAAGGGGGGTAGGTTTGTAACACCCCGATTTTTGGCCCTTTCTTTTTCTTTTGGATTTCTTCGAATTTTCATTTGGATTTCGTTTTCCGTGGCTATGTGGTCTTAAAACCTGGGAAGATTTTCTCTTCTGCCTCTCCCAAGTGGCTTGTCATTCTCACATCTATCCCAAGGCCATGTCATTTCCATCTTAGCCCAACCCTAATTTTTATTTCTTGGGAATATTCCTTTTTCTATTAAAGGAATAACCCTGTTTGCCTGAGGTTGTGAAGCAACCTACCTTTCTGTCATTCCAAAAAAAATTCCCACAAAATTTCCATAAATTCTTTGGATCATATCTTCCACTAATATGTCAAAATCCATCCTTGCCTAGTTCAAAAATAATTCAGGAATATTCCTTTTCCATTCTGTCCAGATTGGCACTTTGAGAAGAAAGTGCTAATTATATTTTCTTGATTGCCCTCAAAACTTTTGTGCACTCTCTCCTACCCAAATTATTGCCACATGCCAAAATTCAGCTCCATTTGCCTAGTAAATCTTCCTCTACAAATTCCCAAAGTTTCTGACCAGAGGGAAGCTTTGTGAAGGAAGTACTATCTAGGCTTATCCAAATGAGTTGAAATTTTGCGAGATCCTCCTTATAGTCAAATAATGACTCTCCACCAAATTTTAGCTCCATCCAATGATCTATGTGAGCACACCTTCAAATCTTGGTTTCTGGTCACAATTTCATTTTGTGAAGCAACTATATTTTATATTGCTTCAAAAATTATGAAATTAATCCAGGACCTAAATATCCCTAAATAATGTGAGCATGCCAAAACTCACATTATTTTGCCAAGACATTTTCTCTGAAAAATTCCCCCAAGATTCTGTCCAGTATAGATCATTGTGAAGGAAGTACCATTTATATTTATCCAAATGGGATGAAATTTTTATGGCACCTTCATATTCACAAATGATCATGATCCACAAATTTTCAGCTCAACCAAATCCACCATGTGAGTGCCACTTCTTGATCTTCACTCTGGACCAGAATGGGTGGTTGTGAAGGAACCATGGCATGTGTTGGTCCAAATGACCTCAAACTTCACAGGATCATAGTCCTTCCAACCCTATGCTTCTGTGACATCCTGTTTACTCCTTATCCCCTCCTTGTTTACCTCTGCTTCAAGCTTTTGTTTGCAACAGCAAACTTTAGATGATCATTCCCATCAAACCACACTGCCTTTCTCTGATCTATCACCTCTGTGAAACTGTATGTTCGAGGGATAACACTGTTGACATTGTGTGGGCGGCCCTAAAGTCCCACGTGCACCAGTGCACGCGGTGACCACGCGGTCTGCCGAGCAGTAAGCGTGCTATGGCCGTCGGGTCCCTCTGCCGCCGCCCAAACGATGAGCTCCCGCCACCGCATCCTGTCCCCTGCGTCGCCTCCACTCCCCTGCTGCCACGCAACCTCTCTGGACCCCTCCCCCTCTCTCCTTTCCTCTCCGGCGATCGATGCCGCAGCGCGTGCCCGCGGCCGCCGTCGCTTAGCCGTTGTCGTTTTGCTTCCCGCGGTGAATTTGCACCGTATGCACCTCCCCCTGCCTCTCTCACGTCGCCCTCCACACCCCTGTGCTCGAGCACGCACGCGCGGGCGAGTCAGAGCACTCCCCTTGATCGACCGCGGCGGCACCGAGCACGGCTCCCCCCCTCGCCTATTTAGCCATCCCCACGGCTCCCCGACCTCACCAAGCTCCTCTCCTCCCTCCCAGCTCTCTCCTGGACCCCTCAATCACTCGCCGGAGCCGCTCCCTGCCCACCACTGCCGCCATGGTCGCCGTCGGCCTCGCCCTAAATTCGAGCCAACCGAAGCTTCCCTCGCCCTCCTACCACCACCAGGTGCACCACCATATCCCGGCGAACCTCCCCATACCCTCGTTTCATCTTAGAGATGACCACACGCCCGAAGCCAAGATCGGCCGACGGCCATTTCCGCCGGAGCACATGCCGTCGCCACTCCGGTCCTCCTCGGTGCCCGTGCGGTGCGGGGATGGATGCAACTCAGCTTCCCGAGCACGCCGGTAGTCCGAGTGCGGCGGGAGACGGCCGGAGCCGCCGGCAAACCTCGCCGGAGCCCGCCACCGCCATCCGCTCCGGCCAGTGCCAGGTGCCCTGCGGCCCTCCGCTGCCACTCCTAGTGGGTCTGCCCGACAAGCCGCTCCGCGATGAGCACTCCGGTGGCCGGAGCCTCGCCAGAGGTGGCCCGTGCCGCCGGGGCTCATCGCCGGAGGGCGCGGACTCCTCTGGTCTTCGGGCGAGCGCGAGAGGAAGAAGGAGACCCCGCCGGCGGGCCCCACCACCCCGCGGACCCCACTTGGCAGCCACACAGGGCGTTGACCCGGACCGGTGACGTGGATAAGTGAAAGCGAACTCCACGGTTTACGTTTTCTGTAGTTGAAAACGTATTTCCAGAAGTACGTTTTCTTTATTCAGCCGCCGGTGCCGAAACCCCTAATTTGCGGACGTTCGCTCGTTAGTCGCAGAAATGGACAGATTCTATTTCTTTTTCAGGCTATCGAACGAACGGCCGTATCTTTTTGCTCCGGACTCCGGATGAGGTGATTCCAAAGCCCACATCTTCATCTCGTCGAACCCGTTCTGTTGGTACCACTTTCATAATATTTTCACTCTGTTAAAATGACCATTTTGCCCTTTCCCCAAATCAGCCCCCTCCGCGAGAGAACCTTTTCCGGCGATTCTTCCGCGGGTGGTCCCGCACCTCTCCCCGGTGTATCCTCCACCCCCAGGCAAGCCACAATAGCCACTTGCATGATGGCATTGCAGTAGCCATGGTTTCACCTGAATATTTAAATAACCGTTTGCTCCTTTGTCTGACTTTGTTAATTTCTCGGATATGCTCGTGAATCCATGTCTATGCTTATCCATGCTCATTTTCATTTAGTAAGTGATATGATTAATTGCTAAGGATATTTTACTCATGTTTTATTCTTATTATTATTTCCGATGCTAGTGGTAAGGCTATGCTCACGTGAGTAGTTACTGTCTGATATGAAAATACGTGTGATAGTCATGATCATCGCTATGCCATGCTCATTTATATTCCGTAGGCTTCTTGCTTTATCATTGTTGATGTTCTGCTGTTATATGGTTATGTTGCCCATCCCTGGTTACACTGATGTTATGCTCATATGCACTATTATTTCATTATGTTATTGTGACTCAGCTCATCACCGTTCAAGTTAAACCTGACATTAATCGAACTTGAACAAACCTGTTGGTTGAGTCATGGTGCCACAGAATCGAGCTAACCAGTGCAGCCACACATGTCGTTATGGGAGGCCCTAATGCGGTCTATTGTCATGCCTCTCTCCGGTGCCTCCAACGAGGGAAGGTTATGGGTGCGCGCTACCCTGATCAGGTAGGCTACCATAGCCTTGAGGACCCGAGTTTTATGGTATACCGAGGTCCCCGCGGGGGACAATGTTTATGTTTGTCCACGACGGTGGTAGCCACAGAGGTAGCGGGTGTCACGTGTTGACACCGGGGTCACCCAAGACATAGCCCAAAGGGGAGTTTGTCGGGAGTGGCCGGGAGAGTGTCATGCAATAGACTGGTTTTGTCGGAACGTCGTTGGTCCACCCGAATGAGAGCACGAGGCCATGAGTTCCGTGGTGTGGGTAAAGTGTGCTAACCTCCGCAGAGTGTATAATCTATCGATAGCCGCGTCCTCGGTCATGGACACAATTCGTAGTAGGTCACACTATGGGTCAACAGTAATAATAACCTGAATAATAACAACCCCGGTTCGGTGAGAAAGGAGTTGGTTGATCTTTATGTGGTCACGGGAGGATCACGATGGTATTCTTGTTAATGAAGACGTGATCTTGTTAGGATCACGATGGTATTCGTGATAATGAAGATGTGATCTTGTGAGGATCACAAGGGTATTCTTGATAATGATTAAGTGATCCCGTGAACACAACGGTAAGTAAGAACGGCATATTCATGGTGGTTACGAGGTAACCTCCGAACACAGTAAGTTGGTCCACGAGACCTTACCTGTCGAACCCCTTGATTGCTAGTGCTAGTATCATCCTGTTCACATCATGAGTTATATGTTCATGCCATGCTCATGTTGTTGCCATGCTCATTTTGTTGCCATGCTCATGTTGTTGCCATGCTCAAGTTGTTCTAGTAGTATCATGTCCACCTTTGATGTGTAACCTGTAAATGCCATGCTGTTGTATGTCTTGATTGCTTTGGTTGCTGTGAGCTTGCGAGTACATTCAAAGTACTCACCTGGCGTGTCATGCCAGATTGCAGGTCATGCCATGATTGCTTGCTCGTCGAGGATTCCGAGGTTGCGCTCTAGGATACGTCCCAGCCAGAGTCCCTGCGGAGTGGAGTCCATCACCGTCGTCGTCGTTCCGCTGCTAGAAGTTTTTCCGCTATGAGTTGTTCTGCTGCTAGCATAGAACCGTCTGAGCAGGCGAAGTGTCGCCGTGCCCCTGTAACCTTTGTACCCGTGTTATTTGTAATTAAGAGCTGATTTGTTCTATGCCAAGCAGTGCCGTATTCCAGAAGACTTTATCTCTGGGCTGGAATACGGGGCGTTCCGGTCCCTCTGAGCTGGGGTGCCACAGCCGGTTTGTCTTGCCTGCAGCAATCTGGGACTTTGTAATTGTCTTATTCTCATAAAATTTCAGCCAGTGTAGCCCCCAAGGGCCGAGTCATTATGAAAATGACGAACCGGTTCTTCCCTGAATCCATACTTTGAATAAAGAGCTGCTTGTAGCCCCCAAGGGCCGGCTTATCAGCAGGCCGGGTTAATATTCTGGCACTGTAGCAGCCGGGTTAACATTACGGCACTGTAGCAGCCGGGTTAACATTATGCAATAATGAGCAGGGTCTTTTGTAGATCTGATCACAGACTTTTAGCAGCAATGTGTAGCCCCCAAGGGCCGGCTCAGTGAAATAATACTGGGCTGGGACTTTAGAAAATGATAGAGGGCCGGCTCATCTCATTGAAATAACCGGGTCTGTTGATAATGTGATGTCTTGAAAAGCAACTTGCATTAGCCCCCAAGTGCCGTGGTGCATGCATGCAGTGACATGGGACTTGCATCCTTAATATAGCCTTGCTTTGAATAATGTAGCCCCCAAGTGCCGGGTCGTATGCCTGCAGCGACTCGGGACTATTCCATAAAATCATATTCAATGTGCGGATGATGTTGCTGAATGCCTTGCATATCAATAGTGAACCATGCTCTCTGCTGTGAGCTGGTATTTTTGGATGAAGGAATAATAGCCATTACTTTGAAGCGGCTTTGAAAACCTCAATCATCCAATATTGGTTATGATAACCATAATGAAAATCCAGCCGTGTTGGCTATTAAAGATTTGAATAATATAACCCGGTTTGAAAAACCTCAATCATTCAATGCTGGTTATGATAACCATAATGAAAATCTAGCCATTTTGGCTATTAAAGATTGGAATATGTAAACCGGTTTGAAAAACCGGTTCCTGCAATATAAACCAGTATATCCATGCATATATGATGCATGCTATGATGATGCAATGATGCTGCAATGTATGATGCAATGTATGATGATGTATACTTATGATGATAGAAGACAACAATGTCGGCTTTCAAGGCTCGACAAAAAAGAGACTAGCTCTGTCTTATGTCGGCTTTCCATGTAAGGCGGCTTAAAAGGCACAGCCAAAAAGAGATCAACTCTTGTGTTGTAATTTTGCAAAACTTGTTTTTGCGCTTCAGTGAAGCTTGGCGAAAACGCCTTAACCCTCATAAGCCGGCTCTCACATGACATAAATCCATTGTTTTAACCTTAAGTAGTTCAGGGTCTTTCAATAAGATTGACTGCTTAAGAGTTCCAACGGGTCATATAGCGGAGAGACTACGGCAAAGAGGTGAGTTTATCCTAGCTTTTTGTAAGCCGGCCCTCTCGTGACATAAACCGCCGTTTTAACCTTAACCAGTTCAGGGTCTTTTAACAAGATTGACTGCTAACCAGTTCAGGGTCTTTTTGATAAGATTGACTGTTAACCAGTTCAGGGTCTTTTGACAAGATTGACTGTGTAAGAGTTCGGTGGGTCACCTGGTGGAGTGGCAAGTTGCAAACAGGCAGGTTTAACCCATATATGGCATGTAAGCCGATCAAAAGGGTAAGATAGCTATACTCAATGAGTAGGAAGCCCCCAAGTGACCCATAATATGATAAGCCAATAAGGCAGGATACCCATGTTTTGAACCGTGTATTATGGCAGCAAGTTCTCTTTGGCAACCTTTAATTTTCTGAAAACTCGAACTTGCGAGAGATGGATTCTTCCTGACCCGGATGTTGAACCCGATATTTGAGAGCTCAAAACTTTGAGAGACAAATTTCCCTCGAGCCGGATTCTAAGCCGGAATCGAGAGCTCGAAGCTTTGTGACAAATCTCCCTTGAACCGGATTCTGAGCCGGAATTGTGAGCTCGAAGCTTCGTGACAGACAGACTTCTCTTGAGCCGGATTTTAAACCGGAACCTTTTCTGATAATTTATAATATTTCTTTTGAGCCGGAACTCTCAAATTGCTCAGCACTTTTTAAGCCGGAAATTTTCTGACGGCCTTTTAAGTTTTCACCAATGTGGCAGTAGTCTCCAGAACCAGGGTGTCTTCCCTTTAATAACCGGGTTTCTTGAACATGTGAAAATGGCCAAGCCTGCCGAGTCATATCTGTATAGCCCCCACGTCTTAAGACGACTTTAGGAATTGACTTTGAGATTCTCCATACTTGACTATGATCTAAACCGGCATGAGGTTGAATCAGCGGAACGCTGGAATGTGTTGAAGCCGGAGGCAAAGTGGCGAGTTGATAATGTTCGCAACACTCATTGTATATCCTTGGCATTGATAACGCGATGCAAATCCACGGGAGGTTGAGGTCGACCGCGGCGGGTTATAAATGATCCCGTATGAGTTATCCATTGAGCCATCCGGTGGAGGCTGATAATATATTATGATCTACTCCAGGGTTGTTGGAATAGACCGAACCGCAGGGCGGCGACTTGCGCATGTCCATTGGGCAGTTTGTGTGAGCAGACATGGCTCTAAATTGTTGATATATATGCAGGAGTCGGCCGGTAACCCGGCACGGACAACAGAGTCGGCCGCGGGCGTTGTAAGCCGGCGCGGACGGGAGAGTCGGCCACGGGCCTTGTAAGCCGGCGCGGACAGGAGAGAATCGGCCGCGGGCATTGTAAGCCGGCGCGGACCGGAGAGTCGGCCGCGGGCATTGTAAGCCGGCGCGGACCGGAGAGTCGGCCGCGGGCATTGTAAGCCGGCGCGGACCGGAGAGTCGGCCGCGGGCATTGTAAGCCAGCGCGGACAAGAGAGTCGGCCGCGTGTTGATATAGACCGGACCACAGGGGCAGCGGCGTATGCACGTCCGTTGGGCAACGAGCAGGCGCGGTCCCGGTGAGTCAATGTAGACCATACCGCAAGGGCGGCGACTTGCGCACGTCTGTTCACTGGGTTGTGTGGCATGGACAAACACCGGTGCAGAATATTGCCAACGCGTGCTCCATACCCGCGGTATAAGTCACTTTCACAGTGAATAATTGTCCTGCATATAAAAATATACAGACCAAAGTAATTGTTCTTTGATGAAAACAATATGTGCTAATAAAATAGACTTAGATGGATATCACCTGATTTCTTTGAATGACAGATGATCTGTACGTAGGATCATTGCACGTAGTAACGGTAGTGTTCCGTACTGCCTTTGTTGCAAAGGTATTGGACCTTGAACTCCCGCACTCTGAACGTGGGACGAAGTATAATACACTGAAGACCCCAGCCATGGAGGCGAGCCAAGGCGAGACCGTGGTGGCTTGGCACAGCTGCGGCTAAGGACGCCCCAGTGACTCGGTGAGGATAGGCCGCAGCGGAAGTTTAGGCAGGCCACAGCAACGGCCGAGGAAGGGCCTTGGCTGTGGTGAGGTCGGCTTGAAGGCGCAGCAACGGAGGCGGCTTGGCGGCGCGGGTGAGACCACGGAGAAGGCGAGGCGTCAGACCTGCGCTCGAGGTGGAGGCGGGCCACGGTGAGTGGCGAGCCGGCGACGGCGGCTCGGCAACGGAGGCGGCGGCTTGGAGCGCGGCGGCTGATGCAGGGGCCGCGGCTGTAGAAGCGGCAATGGAGGCCGGCTGGTTGAAACCAAAACAGCTCGGAGGTCGCGGCGACTGTGGCGGCTTGACAACGCGGTGGCTCGGCGGCGACTCGGAGCGAGGCCAAGGTGGCGACTTGAGGCGCGCTTGGCAGCTCGGCAACGCAGGGCGGCTCACCATTGGAGTGTTAAGGCAGAGCGCGAGACCGGCCGGGTACGGAGACCGGCAGGCGCTGGCGGCTCACCAGCGTGGCAAGCACAGCGACGGAGGCGGCTCAAAGGAGGCGTGGCCGGCTTGGGTAAACCATGGCAAAGACGGCGTCCTCGAGGCAGGACGGCTCGAGGCGAGGCTGAACCGGTGACGGGTTGAAGAGGCGACCGAGGACGGCAGAGGCGACTTTAGCGAGCAATAGCGATTCACCGGCGGGTTGAAGCAGACGGAGACGGCTCGAGGCGCGGCGAGCCTCGGCGGAGGTGGTGGCTCACCGGAGTGACAGGGCCGGTCCGAGCGGTGGCTTGGCGGAAGTGCGTCACGGCTGGAGTGCGTGAGCCGGGGCGACCTTGGCGAGTCCGAGGCGGAGCGCGTTCGCCCTGGCGAGTCCGAGGCAGAACCGGCACGGGGTGGCGCAGGAGGCCAGCCCGGCGGGGGCGAACATCGTCAGGCACGAGGCGAAGGCGGATTGGCGCGTCACGGCTCATGGCGACGGAGGCGCGCTTGGCAGCTCGGCAACGCAGGGCGGCTCACCATTGGAGTGTTAAGGCAGAGCGCGAGACCGGCCGGGTACGGAGACCGGCAGGCGCTGGCGGCTCACCAGCGTGGCAAGCACAGCGACGGAGGCGGCTCAAAGGAGGCGTGGCCGGCTTGGGTAAACCATGGCAAAGACGGCGTCCTCGAGGCAGGCCGGCTCGAGGCGAGGCTGAACCGGTGACGGGTTGAAGAGGCGACCGAGGACGGCAGAGGCGACTTTAGCGAGCAATAGCGATTCACCGGCGGGTTGAAGCAGACGGAGACGGCTCGAGGCGCGGCGAGCCTCGGCGGAGGTGGTGGCTCACCGGAGTGACAGGGCCGGTCCGAGCGGTGGCTTGGCGGAAGTGCGTCACGGCTGGAGTGCGTGAGCCGGGGCGACCTTGGCGAGTCCGAGGCGGAGCGCGTTCGCCCTGGCGAGTCCGAGGCAGAACCGGCACGGGGTGGCGCAGGAGGCCAGCCCGGCGGGGGCGAACATCGTCAGGCACGAGGCGAAGGCGGATTGGCGCGTCACGGCTCATGGCGACGGAGGCCGGTGCCCCAGATCGAAACCGAGCGGGGGCGGCTTGGCATTCAGCGGCTGAAGTGGCAACTTGAGGCGGAGTGAAGGCCGGCGACGGCTCGGAGGCGGGCGGCAGGCTCGGAGCGGCGAGGGGAGGCCGCGACTTGGAGCGGAGGAGGCAGACCAGCGAGGCGGCTCGGGCCGGCTCGAAGCACGACGATGGATGCGGGTCAGCCCGGCGAGGCCTCAAGGGCGGCTCAACACGCGGCAGGGCGAGCGGCTCGGCGAGATCCGGCAGCGGATAAACCGTAACCCTAATTCTTCTCTGATTCAAATCTTATGGACTGTAAAATCTGGACTAATGATGCTGATGTAGATCCTTCCGAACTGAGACTTTCTTCATTCGGAAAATTACCAACTTCTCAATCCCTATGAGAGATCCCTCCAAGAACTCAACACCACCGTGCGCGAGGCCCCACGGTGGGCGCCAACTGTCGTGGTTTTGTCACGGCAGATGTCCTAGTGTGAGGACTTAGTCGTGAGGCCAACGCAATTTGAGTGGTAGCATTAACGGGGTTGAGCGGGACGAGAGACGCGAGTTTTTACCCAGGTTCGGCCCCTCGCGGTGGAGGTAAAAGCCTACATCCTGCTTTGTTATATTGATGATGATGACGATCTCGATTACAAGAGGGCTGTTTTGCTACCTCTAATCTCGAGAGCCTCTTGGTTTGTTTGTCTATCTAGACTTGTCCCACTTGTCCCTCTTGGGGTGCCTTGCCCCTCCTTATATAAGTTGAAGGGGTGGCTTACATGAAGAGTCCTAGTAGGATTAGGACTACTCTATTACAGGTGGAATCCTAGTCTTGCTTCTCTTGTAAGGGAAATATTCCTTATGCCTTTCCTCTCAAGCCGGCCCACCGAATACCATGGCTTGAGCCGGCCTTCTCCTAAGCCGCCGTCTGGGCCTTGGGCCATGTCATTCGTCTGACCCGCCGTCTTGGTCACTAATGAGTCGCCAGACCAGTGAGTCGCCGAGCATCAGCCGGGTCACTAGTGAGTCGCCGAGTCCTGCCGGGTCATACATCAGGCCGGGTCATACCGCAGGGTATTAGCAGTTGAGTTGTCAATTCAGCCACACCTGGAGACTAAATATCTGTAGCAGAGTGATCAGTAGCACAGTAGTATGGTAGTTTGATAGCAATAGTGATAATAGTAATAGTAACAGTAACGGTAGCAGCAATAGTTTTTGTAGCAATTGTGACAGTAGTAGCAACAGTAGTAACTTAGCAAAGAACAATATGTGAAAAGCTCGTAGGCATTGGATCGGTGATTATGTTGGATAACATTCATCATGTAACTGTCATAACCTAGGGCGACACAGAACTAGCTCCAATTCATCAATGTAATGTAGGCATGTATTCCGTATATAGTCATACGTGCTTGCGATAAGAACTTGCATGACATCTTTTGTCCTACCCTCCCGTGGCAGTGGGGTCCATAAGGAAACTAAGGGATATTAAGGCCTCCTTTTAATAGAGAACTGGAACAAAGCATTAACACATAGTGAATACATGAACTCCTCAAACTACGGTAATCACCGGAAAGAATCCCAATTATTGTCACCTTGGGGTATGCGGATCATAACACATAGCAGGTGCGTATAACTTGCAAGATCGGATCAAGAACACAAATATATTCATGAAAACATAAAGGGTTCAGATCTGAAATCATGGCACTCGGTCCCTAGTGACAAGCATTAAGTATAACAAAGTCATAGCAACATCAATCTCAGAACATAGTGGATACTAGGGATCAAGCCCTAACAAAACTAACTCAATTACATGATAAATCTCATCCAACCCATCACCGTCCAGCAAGCCTACAAAGGAATTACTCACTCCCGGCGGTGAGCATCATGGAATTGGTGACGGACGATGGTTGATGATGACGATGACGGAAGATCCTCCTCTCCGGAGCCCCGAACAGACTCCAGATCTGGCCTCCCGATGAAGAATAGGAGGTGGCGGCGGCTCCGTATCATAGAACACGATGGAATTTCCTCTCTTATTTTTTTCTCTGGAATTGTGAATTTATAGGCCCAAGAAATTAGGCACAACCAGTGGTGTTACCAATGTGGACAATATTGCAAAGGAATTTCCAACTATTTTGTAGTAAAAAATATTTCCATTTTACAAGCCCAAGAAATGACTTTTTTGTGAAGGAAGTGCCTCAAATAATTTTGAAATTTGTTCCATTTCATTTTTCATCAAAAGCAGGCCACATTGGATGGCCACTGACCAAGTTTCAGGAATTTCAGAGTAATATTGCTATATTCCATACATTTAGTTGAGGTTTAGTGAATTACCAGAGAAGGCCCAAATTTGCACTCCAAGTGTGACATAGTTTGGTCCTGAAAATTGCCAAAAATCATTTTATGTCCCAATATTGGTGACGGATTGTAACACCCCAAAAATTTAACAATGTTTTTATTAATTAAAATTTGGCCAGAATTAAAACTTTGAATTATATTAGGTCTTTTATTTATTTTAGTGTATTTTCTGTTTCTGTTTTCCAAAATCCTTCCCTCCATATAATTTTTTTTTCTAACATTGTGGAATTTGGTAGTTGTCTCAAATCATTTCAATTATAGTTTAAATAACAGTAGGAATTATTTTCACAATAAAATTTTGCCCAAGATAATTCTTTTAAAGGCATTTTCAGTAATTTAAATGCCCCTGTTGTACTACAACCATTTTAAATAATTCTTTAAAAATTCCAAAAAAAATTTATGAGGAGTCATGTGATGCCTATGGATCACTTTTATGCAAAAACCCATCTTGGTGTATTGAAATTTTTGAGTAAAGCAACCTCTTTTCTTTTCTGGTCCAGATTCAGCTTTGAACTACAACCCTATTTTTCCATGCTCAAAAAATTCTGTAATTATTCCCACCTCTAGTCCTTCCTAAGAAACCCTTAAGTCCAGAAGATCAACTCCATTTCCATCTTTTTAGTCCACCAAAATAATCTCTGAATCTTCAGTCCAGAACTGAATTTCCTTACAACTTGCACTAGAAAGTATCTTATTTTGCCAAACAAACTCCACCATCATCTCTATCTTCTAAAGAGACCCCACCCTGCCAAAAACCAGACCATTTGGATCACCCTAGGGCACCATGGCATATCATCGAACACCCTGGGAGCATGGCAGAATCTTTGCATCTAACCAACATGCGTTACACTCTAGCTCCTTTAGCCAAACCAGCTTGTCCATAATCTCTATCATGCTCAGAAGCTTCCCCCTGCTAAGTTGTAGCTGGTTTGGGTAACTGTGGATGCCTCTGGCATTCGATCAAACACTCTGTGCGCGTGTCCCGTGCGTGTCCAGAGCACGGTTTTTGCAGCAGTGGCATCGAGCTCCTACCACTCCTTCTGCTGCCCCTCTCGCTCGATTCTGCTCTCCCCTGGATCACCGCGTCACCCCAGAGCTTCGCCGACACCAGGGCTTGGACGCTAGTGCCGTCCAACACCGTCCCCCACCGACCAGAGCCGCCACCCACGGTCGCCGACTCGGGTACGGCACCGTCCAAGGTGCTCAGCGCCAATCAGAGGCCACCAGTGCATCACGCAGTTAAGTCCGAACCCTTTGAGTTCATCCGCTGCTCGCCGACCTCGCCACCGCCCTCCTTCGCCATTAATGGCCGCCGTAGCCGTGCCGTCCTCTATAAGCTTCGAAACCGACCCCCACCTCCCTATAAAGCTCGCCTGAGCTCGCCTCACTCCTGGACACAGCTCCCTCTCCCTCTAAGAGCCTCCCCGCACAGCCAGACAACCCGAAGGGGCCGTCTCTTTGCTCTCCGTCCGCCATGGCTGTGGCCAAGCTTCGGTCGATTCCGACACCTCCCGAACTTCCCTCTCTTATTTTTCTTCTCGACTAACTCCCTCTCGACCTCACGGATTCATTCCTCTCTTCAATTCCACCTGAGGTAGCCCATGGGCGAAACGCCCAAACTGCCGCCGCCGGAGCCTTTCGGGGAAGCACGCCGCCGGCGACTCTGTCCCTTCCTCCGACCGTGACGAGTACCAGAGGGACCGCGCCAACCTCCTGAGCATTTTGGTGGCCTCCGTTTTCCCCGGGGCGCCGCTGTTCGCCGGCGCCGGTCGCCGGAACCCCGCCTCTGTTCTGTCGGAGAAGACGCGCGCGAGGCGACCAGGTCAAGCCTGACCAGTGGGCCAGGCGGGCCCACTGTCAGTGACCCAGGCCATGCCAGCTCACCATAAGTGGAGAAGGCTCTTCAGAGTACGTCTTCGACGTGACAGCTCTCCCGCGCGGCCGAACGACCGGGCTCGGCCCAATAACACCGCGCGGCTAAGTAGCGCTGAGGGCGCGCTTCGGCCTCTCCTTTTTCCGTTTCCAGCAGACTTCACTTATTTCCACAGCAATATTTTCTAATCCAAATCTAATGATTCAAATTTCTAAATACTTCTAAAATCTTGCTCTATTATTTAAGTTAGGGTGAACATTTTTATGAAGCCCAGTTTCTGTTGAGTTAATTAAAATGTCCATTTAATCATTTATTTCAACTTAGAAATTCCATAAGTAAATCATATGAACTCCAAATAAATTGATTCTTTTTCTGTTATTTCTCATTTTTCACCTAGTTTATTTTAGTATTTGTTTCAAAAATATTTAAAACATTTTTTAGTACTTTTTAGAATTATGTGGTAATTTAGATATTTTTGAAAATAGGAAATGGAGGGGAGATAAATATTTCAAACTTTTGGAGTGCACCCAATATCTCTGCATGATCAAGGCAAGCATTTTGAACATGGGATATGGTGACTTGCATTGCATATTTGCATTGTTTTGAATTTGCATAATATGTGTGGAGGTAGTGCATGCATGCATGGTCTTTTCATATTTGCATACTCTTCGGTTAAGTAAGTTTCACACCGTGAATGATAGTTGTGAGACAACCAGGAGTGCAGCTCCTGCCTTGGACGTGCTGGTGAGCACGGTCCTGTTGGGACACGACGGTGTCACTGTGGCATGAGAGGCATGCCAGAGCTAACAATAATACCTCCTGAGTCGGCCTAGACCGAGGTTTGTTCCGTCACACCTAGCTAAACACCGTGCTGCCACGGGTCTTCCCGCAAGGGAGGTACGGCCCAGTAAGTTGCTAACCCCTGTCTGTGTGCACACCACCTAGAGGACCATGATGAGGGTTCCCACGGCCATGGGCTAAATCCGGTCATCAGGTCAGGGGGCATGGGTGTTTCCGGTCTGGGACCGAGAGGGGGGCACCCCTTGTAATCCGCGCGTATGAATAAGTGATCCCATGTAGGACGTGGTCTCCCCGTCTTAGAGTTTTTCTGGAACGATGCTTTGGGTGATTCCTGGCATCCAGAAGGTGATTCTGGTGTGTGCTGGTCAGGCGTGTTTCCAACCCAAAGACCGTAATGGGAATTAGTCAGTGTCTCGGTGCTGACTAAAGAAATCCTTTACTTGTGGGTAAAGAGTACACCCTCTGCAAAGTTATATCTATTTGAATAGCCGTGTCCGGGGTCAAGGACGTTAGTTGGGAAGGGTCAAGCGTCGATCTCGGTGTCGGTCTTAGGAGGAAATAATTAAAATTGAGTATGGGATAATTTTTGCACAATTGTTATTGCCCCCACTGAGGCAATCTGATATATTCTTGATGAACATTTATATTGCTGCATGAATACTATTATGGACTAACCGTCACCTCTTAATTTTACTTTATTTTCTGGGTATCTCATGGGCTGGCTAGACTACCCGGGCACTCATTTATCTTTTTAAGACCTCTATGTGGCGTCCCTCGAGTTATCAGGCGGTTCTGTCTCGCCACTACGCTTGTGGACACCTGATTGGCATTTCTTTTTAAGACCTTTATGTGGCGTCCCCCGAGTTATCAGGCGGTTCTGTCTCGCCACTACTCTTGTGGACGCCCGATTGGCATTTCTTTTCAAGACCGATCGTGGTGTCATTTTCTGACCCCGACTGGCATTTGTTTTCAAGACCTCTCGTGGCGTCTCTTGAGTTTTCGGGCGGTCCTATCTCGCCCTTCTCTTTTAGACACCCGTTTGGCATTTCTCTTGGATTCTTGGGGCGGTTCAGTCTCGCCCGATTGTCCACTTTTAATTTTCTTGGTTTGTCACTATCATTTTATTTTCTGCACATGCTAGTATTTATCATGCCATGTTTAATCACCAGTCAGCATGAGCATATCATTTAATCCATTAGGGGCATATGCATTCAGCACTGTATTAATATTCATCATGCTATGCTTTTTAATTTTATTCAACATAAGCATACAATTTAACCCATCATGATCATATGCATTCGGTATATCTTGTGTTCAATATGTTTGCGAGTACATTCAAACATACTCACAGGCTTGTCCCTGGCTATTTACTTGGCCAGGTCAGGAGTTCGACGAGGAGTATTACCACGACATCCATGCGGAGGCTAGGATAGCAGCCACGCGGGATAGGAATTATCCTGGTCAGCCATTCCTGTGGGAATGGAGCCCCATCGACGTTGGAGAACCATGAGTCACTTCAGTCATCCTCACTACAAATCATTGTTGTATCATTAGACCTTTATGATCTTGTATCCAATTCTTGTAAATGCTTGGTAATCTGTAACAAGGACGTGTCCACCAGTAACAGTGATCCTGGGCTGGTGACGACACTAGGGGTTATTTTCTGGGATATCATGTCCCGGAAATCCGGCCCCCATAGCCTTGGTATCAGAGCCAGGCTGACCATTGGCTAATCCTATCTTAGCCTAGTCACTATCCCTAGGTTTCCACGCCGTCCGAATCTTTCCTGTCCGTAGCCAAGCCCATCCCATCCCATAAGCCTACACAGTGACCTGCCGACACCATTTTGGCAGTCGGTGCCCAACCTGTTAGCCCTGCCCATAGGCCGTGTGCCTGTGGCCGGCGCCTGAGTTGTCCCATCCACAAAGCGTGTGATGGAAGAATCTGCTGGTTTATAAAGGAGGCCTTGCCTCAACTTAGCGCAGCACAGCCTTCGTTCTCACTTTAGTCCAAACCACCAAGATGCCTCGTTCCCTCATCCAGCATGAGACCACTGCGCCGGAGCTTGATGGCTTCGCCCGCATACTCTCTAACGTCACCCGACATGCCCTTGGTTTGGGAGAATCACCACGATATGTGGTGTACCAAGCAAGGGATCTTTTCGGCCTCACCCAGTTTTGGGCCACCATATCTATTACTAGGAGGGCTTTGGCACAAGAGCACTCTTACCGATTCAGGGGAAGGGTAATGGCTGGTGAATATCAAGCCATCCAGTATGCAGCTAGAGAAGCTATTGCCCAACTTCGCCACCAAGATTGAAGTACTCACAACCGCTCATTTTTCTACTATCCATCCAGATCCAGCTACGACAGAGGGATGCATTTTGCCAACTCCGAGCACGAGCAAAATCTTGCCCTGGAAAACTTGGTGCATTTTGTGGCCGCACAGGAGTCACTGCTCACCCAAGTTGCCAGGGAACTCTCCATTACAAGGAGAACCATTGCTCAACATCCACTAATTAGGGGAATTGCTGAATCATCAGCTACCCTGTCAACAGTCCCGGGTAGTAGATCGAGAAGTCCAGGGAACAACCAGCAGAATGGCCCGTCCCTCTCTTCTAGCTACTCTCGTCGAGAGTTTGAAGAATACACCGCTAGGACCAGAGCCGGGACATCCCATCCAGAACCACACCAACGTCGCCGCTACTCGAGTTTAGTTTCCGTCTTAGCCAACTCAAATGTGGAAGCCCAAGCAGGGAACCACTCTCCCCCAGATCCTAGCCCATAGCCTTGGGTGAAGCACTGCTTGTATATACATGAGGTGTAGCATACACCGTTTTTGCAATCGCGTGGTTTTGATAGCACAGGTATATGTGTTCCAGTACTGCGCATAACTGCTGACACAAAAAATTCCTCAACATGAATTTACGTACAGTCACGGCATCTGGCTCACAATCACATCCGCCCTACACACACACCCACACACTTAGCACCTAATTAACCGTCTCGCTCACTGGATCACTCTCACGCACCACAGTTTTTCTAAAGGAAAACCCGTGGGCTTTTATTTCCTACAAAGCCTTCTACAGAGCTCTCCAACCCTCACTCGTACTCAACACTAACGCCTACTCCTCATGATCACCGCCGCCACGAGCAGCGGCATCCCGGCGATCGTCGAGGATCATTGCACAAAGTAGCAGGGAGGAGCTGATCAACGTCGCCAGCAGACCGACCAAAAGGATCGTAATCAACTCCGAGCCCACGTCCTCCATTGATGCCACCTCTCGAGCTCTTGCAACCAGAAGAAGAAGGAGAAGAGGAAGAAGAGGTGAGGCAAGGTGCGAGGTGGATAGACGAAGAAAACCGCGGTCGTTATATAGCTCAAGTTCGGTGCACACTGGGCGGAGTCCACCAGCGCTGCTCGCCGCTCGATCGCCGGTGTTCGGAGAGGAATCCGTGAGTAGTACCGACAAGGTGCTGGCCCACGAGGGAGTGCACGCTGCCGGCAACAAGCACGCCGCGCACTATCGCGGTACGGCCCTAGCTGCTCTGCGTGATAAAAGCCGCAGGTGGAGGAAGTGCGGGGAAACGCGTGGGAAAGAGAAAGAAGAAGAGCCAGAGGAAGGAGAAGAGACTGACAGTGGGCCCTGGACCCACCTGTCAGCCAGAGCGAGCACTGTACACCGGAGTACGGCAAGCGAAATTTGGAATTAGATATTTTACTTTTCCAAATTTGTCGTACAGTAAAACCTCAGCACCAGTACCCCCACTATTGCTGCACCAATTAGCAATAGCCCCATGACAACTGTGCCTAATTAGGTTTCTTTAAATAATTAGTTCAGGAAATTTTCCTCGAAGAGGTGGATTTAATTTTTAAAGACCACCTTAACCAATCTCGAGGACGAGATTTTCTTAAGGGGGCTAGAATTTGTAACACCCCAAAAATTTAACCATGTTTTTATTAATTAAAATTTGGCCAGAATTAAAACTTTGAATTATATTAGGTCTTTTATTTATTTTAGAGTATTTTCTGTTTCTGTTTTCCAAAATCCTTCCCTCCATATAGAATTTTTTTTTCTAATATTGTGGAATTTGATAGTTGTCTCAAATCATTTCAATTATAGTTTAAATAACAGTAGGAATTATTTTCACAATAAAATTTTGCCCATGATAATTCTTTTAAAGGCATTTTTAGTAATTTAAATGCCCCAGTTGTACTACAACCATTTTAAATAATTCTTTAAAAATTCCAAAAAAAAAATTATGAGGAGTCATGTGATGCCTATGGATCACTTTTATGCAAAAACCCATCTTGGTGTTTTGAAAATATTGAGTAAAGCAACCTCTTTTCTTTTCTGGTCCAGATTCAGCTTTGAACTACAACCCTATTTTTCCTTGCTAAAAAAATTCTATAATTATTCCCACCTCTAGTCCTTCCTAAGAAACCCTTAAGTCCAGAAGATCAACTCCATTTGCATCTTTTTAGTCCACCAAAATAATCTCTGAATCTTCAGTCCAGAACTGAATTTCCTTACAACTTGCACTAGAAAGTATCTTATTTTGCCAAACAAACTCCACCATAATCTCTATCTTCTAAAGAGACCCCACCCTGCGAAAAACCAGATCATTTGGATCACCCTAGGGCACCATGGCATATCGTCGAACACCCTGGGAGCATGGCAGAATCTTTGCATCTAACCAACATGCGTTACACTCTAGCTCCTTTAGCCAAACCAGCTTGTCCATAATCTCTATCATGCTCAGAAGCTTCCCCCTGCTAAGTTGTAGCTGGTTTGGTAACTGTGGATGCCTCTGGCATTCGATCGAACACTCTGTGCGCGTGTCCCGTGCGTGTCCAGAGCACGGCTTTTGCAGCCGTAGCATCGAGCTCCTACCACTCCTTCTGCTGCCCCTCTCGCTCGATTCTGCTCTCCCCTGGATCACCGCGTCACCCCAGAGCTTCGCCGACACCAGGGCTTGGCCGCTAGCGCCGTCCAACACCGTCCCCCACCGACCAGAGCCGCCGCCCGCGGTCGCCGACTCGGGTACGGCATCGTCCAAGGTGCTCAGCGTCAATCAGAGGCCACCAGTGCATCACGCACTTAAGTCCGAACCCTTTGAGTTCATCCGCTGCTCGCCGACCTCGCCACCGCCCTCCTTCGCCATTAATGGCCGCCGTAGCCGTGCCGTCCTCTTTAAGCTTCGGAACCGACCCCCACCTCCCTATAAAGCTCGCCCGAGCTCGCCTCACTCCTGGACACAGCTCCCTCTCCCTCTAAGAGCCTCCCCGCACAGCCAGACAACTCGAAGGGGCCGTCTCTTTGCTCTTCGGCCGCCATGGCCGTGGCCAAGCTTCGGTCGATTCCGACACCTCCCGAGCTTCCCTCTCTTATTTTTCTTCTCGACTAACTCCCTCTCGACCTCACGGATTCATTCCTCTCTTCAATTCCACCTGAGGTAGCCCATCGGCGAAATGCCCAAACTGCCGCCGCCGGAGCCTTTCGGGGAAGCACGCCGCCGGCGACTCTGTCCCTCCCTCCGACCGTGACGAGTACCAGAGGGACCGCGCCAACCTCCTGAGCATTTTGGTGGCCTCCGTTTTCCCCGGGGCGCCGCCGTTCGCCGGCGCCGGTCGCCGGAACCCCGCCTCTGTTCTGTCGGAGAAGACACGTGCGAGGCGACCAGGTCAAGCCTGACCAGTGGGCCAGGCGGGCCAACTGTCAGTGACCCAGGCCACGCCAGCTCACCATAAGTGGAGATGGCTCTTCGGAGTGCATCTTCGACGTGGCAGCTCTCCCGTGCGGCCGAACGACCGGGCTCGGCCCAATAACACCGCGCGGCTAAGTAGCGCTCAGGGCGCGCTTCGGCCTCTCCTTTTTCCATTTCCAGCAGACTTCACTTATTTCCACAGCAATATTTTCTAATCCAAATCTAATGATTCAAATTTCTAAATACTTCTAAAATCTTGCTCTATTATTTCAGTTAGGGTGAACATTTTTATGAAGCCCAGTTTCTGTTGAGTTAGTTAAAATGTCCATTTAATCATTTATTTCAACTTAGAAATTCCATAAGTAAATCATATGAACTCCAAATAAATTGATTCTTTTTCTGTTATTTCTCATTTTTCACCTAGTTTATTTTAGTATTTGTTTCAAAAATATTTAAAAAAAAATTTAGTACTGTTTTAGAATTATGTGGTAATTTAGATATTTTTGAAAATAGGAAATGGAGGGGAGATAAATATTTCAAACTTTTGGAGTGCACCCAATATCTCTGCATGATCAAGGCAAGCATTTTGCACATGGGATATGGTGACTTGCATTGCATATTTGCATTATTTTGAATTTGCATAATATGTGTGGAGGTAGTGCATACATGCATGGTCTTTTCATATTTGCATACTGTTCGGTTAAGTAAGTTTCACACCGTGAATGATAGTTGTGAGACAACCAGGAGTGCAGCTCCTGCCTTGGACGTGCTGGTGAGCACGGTCCTGTTGGGACACGACGGTGTCACCGTGGCATGAGAGGCATGCCAGACCTAACAATAATACCTCCTGAGTCGGCCTAGATCGAGGTTTGTTCCATCACACCTAGCTAAACACCGTGCTGCCACGGGTCTTCCCGCAAGGGAGGTTCGGCCCAGTAAGTTGCTAACCCCTGTCCGTGTGCACACCACCTAGAGGACCATGATGAGGGTTCCCACGGCCATGGGCTAAATCCGGTCATCAGGTCAGGGGGCATGGGTGTTTCTGGTCTGGGACCGAGAGGGGGGCACCCCTTGTAATCCGCGCGTATGAATAAGTGATCCCATGGAGGACGTGGTCTCCCCATCTTAGAGTTTTTCTGGAACGATGCTTTGGGTGATTCCTGGCATCCAGAAGGTGATTCTGGTGTGTGCTGGTCAGGCGTGTTTCCAACCCAAAGACCGTAATGGGAATTAGTCAGTGTCTCGGTGCTGACTAAAGAAATCCTTTACTTGTGGGTAAAGAGTACACCCTCTGCAGAGTTATATCTATTCGAATAGCCGTGTCCGCGGTCAAGGACGTTAGCTGGGAAGGGTCAAGCGTCGATCCCGGTGTCGGTCTTCGGAGGAAATAATTAAAATTGAGTATGGGATAATTTTTGCAGAATTGTTATTGCCCCCACTGAGGCAATCTGATATATTCTTGATGAACATTATTATTGCTGCATGAATACTATTATGGACTAACCGTCACCTCTTAATTTTACTTTATTTTCTGGGTGTCTCATGGGCTGGCTAGACTACCCGGGCACTCATTTATCTTTTTAAGACCTCTATGTGGCGTCCCTCGAGTTACCAGGCGGTTCTGTCTCGCCACTACTCTTGTGGACACCCGATTGGCATTTCTTTTTAAGACCTCTATGGGGCGTCCCCCGAGTTATCAGGCGGTTCTGTCTCGCCACTACTCTTGTGGACACCCGATTGGCATTTCTTTTCAAGACCGACTGTGGTGTCATTTTCTGACCCCGACTGGCATTTCTTTTCAAGACCTCTCGTGGCGTCGCTTGAGTTTTCGGGCGGTCCTGTCTCGCCCTTCTCTTTTAGACACCCGTTTGGCATTTCTCTTGGATTCTTGGGGCGGTTCAGTCTCACCCGATTGTCCACTTTTAATTTTCTTGGTTTGTCACTATCATTTTATTTGTTGCACATGCTAGTACTTATCATGCCATGTTTAAAAACCAGTCAGCATGAGCATATCATTTAATCCATTAGGGGCATATGCATTCAGCACTGTATTAATATTCATCATGCTATGCTTTTTAATTTTATTCATCATAAGCATACAATTTAACCCATCATGATCATATGCATTCGGTATATCTTGTGTTCAATATGTTTGCGAGTACATTCAAACGTACTCACAGGCTTGTCCCTGGCTATTTACTTGGCCAGGTCAGGAGTTCGACGAGGAGTATTACCACGACGTCCATGCGGAGCCTAGGATAGCAGCCACGCGGGATAGGAATTATCCTGGTCAGCCATTCCTGTGGGAATGGAGCCCCATCGACGTTGGAGAACCACGAGTCACTTCAGTCATCCTCACTACAAATCATTGTTGTATCATTAGACCTTTATGATCTTGTATCCAATTCTTGTAAATTCTTGGTAATCTGTAACAAGGACGTGTCCACCAGTAACAGTGATCCTGGGCTAGTGATGACACTAGGGGTTATTTTCTGGGATATCATGTCCCGGAAATCCGGCCCCCACACGGATGAACTTGGGTCAAGGAAAGTAAGAATTCGAAACCATTTTGTATGAATGGTCAACACTCCAAGTTTGACCCCAATTTGAAAAAAAACAAAGAAAATGAAACAAGGCTAAAAAATTCAAATGCCTTTGCATTGAGCCTTCATATGTGCACCAGTTTGTGGGAAAATATATTAAACTTGCAATACAACAAGTTTGAAAAAAAACCCTTCACAAATTTGCTTATCTAGTATGGACATGTGTGGATTTCAAGGCATATGCACATGGAAATGGCCACATACATGACAAAATCCAAGATAACATGCCCAAATTTGGCACAACGAGAGGGGTTACCATTGTGGACAAAGTTACATAGGAATTTGTAACTATTTTGTAATAAAAAATATTTTCCATTTTACAAGCCCCAAAAATAACTTTTTTTCGAAGCAAGTGCCTCAAATAAATTTGAAATTTGTTCCATTTCATTTTTCATCAAAAGCAGGCCACATTGGATGGCCACTGACCAAGTTTCAGCAATTTCAGAGTAATATTGCTATATTCCATACATTTAGTTGAGGTTCAGTGAATTATCAGAAAAGGCCCAAATTTGCACTACAAGTGTGACATAGTTTGGTCCTGAAGATTGCCAAAAATCATTTTATGCCCCAATATTGGTGACGGATGAACTTGGGTCAAGGAAAGTAAGAATTCCAAACCATTTTGTATGAATGGTCAACAGTCCAAGTTTGACCCCAATTTGAAAAAAAACAAAGAAAATGAAAAAAGGCTCAAAAATTCAAATGCCTTTGCATTGAGCCATCATATGTGCACTAGTTTGTGGGAAAAATATTAAACTTGCAATACAACAAGTTTGAAAAAAAAACCTTCAAAAATTTGCCTATCCAGTATGGACTTCTGTGGATTTCAGGGCATATGCACATTGAAATGGCCACATACATGGCAAAATCCATGATAACATGCCCAAATTTGGCACAACTAGTGGTGTTACCAATGTGGACAATGTTGCATAGGAATTTGCAACTATTTTGTAGTAGAAAATATTTTCCATTTTACAAGCCCTAGAACTGACATTTTTGTGAAGGAAGTGCCTCAAATAATTTTGAAACTTGTTCCATTTCATTTTTCATCAAAAGCAGGCCACGTTGGATGGCCACTGACCAAGTTTCAGCAAATTTCAAAGTAATATTGCTATATTCAATACATTTAGTTGAGGTTCAGTGAATTATCAGAAAATGCCCAAATTTGCACTACAAGTGTGACATTGTTTGGTCCTGTAAATTGCCAAAATCATTTTATGCCCCAATATTGGTGACGGATGAACTTGGGTCAAGGAAAGTAAGAATTATGAATGATCAACACTCCAAGTTTGACCCCAATTTGAAAAAAACAAAGAAAATGAAAAATGGCTCAAAAATTCAAATGCCTTTGCATTGAGCCATCATATGTGCACCAGTTTGTGGGAAAAAAATATTAAACTTGCAATACAACAAGTTTGAAAAAAAACCTTCACAAATTTGCCTATCTAGTATGGACTTGTGTGGATTTCAAGGCATATGCACATGGAAATGGCCACATACATGGCAAAATCCATGATAACATGCCCAAATTTGGCACAACCAGAGGTGTTACCATTGTGGACAATCACTACTGGAATCAGCTTCTTTGCCATCTGCCAGCTCTTTGCTGTCTGCTGGCAGATGGCAAACAGGTTGTTTGCTGTCTGCTTTGGCAAAGCAGACGGCAAAGATCTGGCTGAGGGCAAAGCGTGTCTTTGCCATCTGCACTTCTTTGCCGTCTGCTGGCAGACGGCAAAGAACTCTTTGCCGTCTGCCAGCAGACGGCAACGACCAAAGTGGGCCCCACGGTGCACGGCACTGGCTAGGTCAAGCTCTTTGCCATCTGCCACTTCTTTGCCGTCTGCTGGCAGACGGCAAAGAACTCTTTGCCGTCTGTCAGCAGACGGCAACGAGGTGAGGGTGGGGCCCACAATGTCACGGCAGGGGCGGGCTAACGGTCGCCGTCTTTGCCGTCTGCCAGCAGACGGCAAAGAAATGAACTTAACTTTCGGCCCCGCGCCCCGCGCCTCTCTCTCGCTCTCTCACATCTCTCTCTCCCTCTCTCTCTCAGCGCCGCCGCCCCGCCCTCCCGCCGCCGCACCCTCCCCGCAGCCCTCCTCCACCACCTCCCCCTCCCCGCGACCCTTCTGCACCACCGGCGGAGCCAGGCCGCGGCGCCGCCCGCCCCCTCCCCGCGGCCCTCCTCCACCACCTCGGCCACGTCGCCCCTGCCGCCCCCTGCCCCGCCGCTCCGCCGCGTCGGGTCACCGGCGAGCAGGCACCCCCGACGACCCAGCTCTGCCCCTCCCATTCCGCCGCCCCGCGCCGCCGCCTCGACCCCTCCTCCGGTGAGCTCCACCCTCCCCCCCTTTTTATGTTTTTTTTCTGTTTTTATTAGTTCATATTAGTTAGTTTATATTAGTTAGGTATTAGTTCATATTAGTTAGTATATATTAGGTAGAAAAAACTTAGAGGGAAAAAAAGAAGAAGAAGAAGAAAAAAAGAGGAGAGGAGGAGAAGAAGAAGAGGAAAAAAGGAATGGAAGAAGAAGAAGAGGAGGAGGAGGAGAAGAAAAAAGAAGAAGAGGAAGAAGAAGAAGAAAAAAGAGGAGAGGAGGAGAAGAAGAAGAGGAAAAAGGAAAGGAGGAAGAAGAAGAAGAAGGAACAAAAAGGAAGAAAATGAAGAAAAGGAAGAAGTGGAAGAAGAAGAAAAGAAAAAAAAGAGGAAAAACCCCGACCCCGACCCGACACCCCGACCCCGACACGGCACCCCGACCCCGACCTCGACCCGACCCCGACCCCGACCCCGACCCCGACACGGCACCCCGACCCCGACACGGCACCCCGACCCCGACCCCGACCCAACACCCCGACCCCGACACGGCACCCCGACCCCGACACCCCGACACCCCTGACACCCCGACACCACGACACCCAGACACGACACCCCCGACACCCCGACACCCCGACCCCGACACGACATCCCGACACCCCGACCCCGACACGACACCCCGACACCACGACACCACGACACCACGACACCCCGACCCGACACCCCGACCCCGACCCGACACCCCGACCCCGACACGGCACCCCGACCGCGACACCCCGACCCCGACACGGCACCCCGACCCCGACACCCCTGACACCCCGACACCACGACACCCAGACACGACACCCCCGACACCCCGACGCCCCGACCCCGACACGACGCCCCGACCCCGACACGACACCCCGACACCACGACACCGCGACACCCTGACACGACACCCCCGACCCCCGACACCTCTTCGGCCTCCTGTTGACCGAAAGGGTGCTCTTCGGCCTTCCAGAGGCCGACGGGGTCATATATGTGTGAATTATGTGTTAGGTCATATAATTTCCGATTTTGTTATGAAAAACATCATATATATTTGTGTTGATCGGGTGGATTTAAATGTGCAGTTGTTTCGTCGCTGCGAGGGTTTGGTGTTCGACGACCTCCCCGTGCGTTCGACGAGCTCCGCCCCTGCGTTCGTGGGTGAGCACAAATGACATCTCCTCCTCCCCCTTCATTTGCTCTGTTCCGGTCTTCGTGCCGATGAAACTTGCTAGCTGTATGTAGATTGAATCATCAGTATGTGTGACGACTATGCGTCTCCCGTTCGAAAGGGTTACATCTATAAATATGCATGCATTTGCATATTTATAACCGTGATTCTTTCGAATTGTCCAACGTTATCCATGGACAGCCCGAGTATGTGTAGATTGGGTTCGTTTTCCCATATGCTCTGCTCCGGATCCGATGCAGAATTTCGCCAGTGCCTCCCTGTTGTTCTCCGGGTACACATCCTCTCTGCTTATTGCCGAGACGTGTATCAGGAGAACAGCGGGGAGGTGCTGCCGAAATTTTGCGTCGGATCCGGAGCAGAGCATGGGAAAACGAACCCAATCTACACATACTCGGGTGGGATTAGGACCTATCTTTACCTACTAGCGTCTAGGTTGCATGGACGTAATAAAACTGACAAACTCTATTAACTGATGAATATGGTTTGCTGAATTATGTATATATTTCTTGTGTGTTTAGTAGGTAGGCAAGATGAGTGATCGTGCTTGGATGTACACCGGTCACCCTAGTCAGAAAGAAATGACCATTGAATGGTTAACAAAAACCAAGGGGTTTCTGAGCGCCGCATTTGCAAATGGCCAGGAAATAACCTGGTGCCCCTGTGTCCGGTGCAACAACCATAAAAAGTGGACACGGGATGAAATGGGTAAACACTTGCAGAAGTGCGGTTTTACGACTGATTATACGGTGTGGAGATTTCATGGTGAGTCTGCCCAACGTGCCAGAGCTGAGGTGGTTCGTCGTCACACCGACGAGCATGGTACCGGGATCGAAGACATGGTGCAAGACTTTGATGATGCTCGGGATTCGGACGATGAGATGGAGGAATCTGCAAAGGCCTTCTATGAAATGTTGGAGTCTTCAAAACGTCCTCTCCACGAGCACACTGAGCTTTGTCAGCTGGATGCCATCGCGCAAGTAATGGCTCTCAAGGCTCAGTTCAACCTGGGCAGAGAATGGTACGACGCGATGATGACGATATTTGGACGCTTTCTACCCAAAGGCCATGTATTGCCAGCAAACCTGTACCAGTCGGACAAAATCCTACGTGCGCTTAAGATGCCCTATGAGAAGATAGATGCCTGTGAGAATGGATGTGCCTTATTTAGGCTTGAGTATGCGGGCTTCAACTATTGTCCCATTTGCATGTCTTCCAGGTATGTTGTGGTAGACAACGGTATGGGTGAGAAGAGTCAGACCAAAATCCCAGTTAATGTTCTTCGGTATATGCCAATCATACCAAGACTTCAACGTCTTTTCATGGTCGAAGAGACGGCCAGATAGATGACGTGGCATAAATTGGGCAAAAGAACCGAACTAGATGCAGATGGGAATCCGATGTTGGGACACACTTCAGACGCTTTTGCGTGGAAGCACTTCGATGCTTTACATAAGGACAAAGCGGCAGATCCAAGGCATCCTCGAGTCGCCATCAGCACGGATGGGTTCCAAGTGTTTGGTATGACGGCAACCCAATACAGTTGCTGGCCTGTATTTGTCATTCCACTCAATCTCCCCCCCGGAGAGATTATGAAAAGAAAGAACATTTTCTTGACGTTGATAATTCCAGGGCCCAACTATCCGGGGAAGAATATGAATGTGTACATGCAGCCGCTTAAGGATGAATTGCAGGAAGCTTGGGATAATGGGATCAAGACATATGACGCCGCTACAAAACAAAACTTCAAAATGCATGTGTGGTACATGTACTCTACGCATGACTTGCCGGCGTATGCGCTATTCGTTGGCTGGTGTTTGCATGGAAGGTTCCCGTGCCCCACATGCAAGACAGCTCTTCAGTTCCGTTGGCTGCAGGCGGGTCGCAAGTATTCTTGCTTCGACTTGCATAGACAGTTCCTGGATCCTGGCCATAAGTTCAGAAAAGACAAGAAAAATTTCATGAAAGGTAGAGTTGTCAAAAACTCTGCACCACCTGCATTGACAGGCCAACAGGCCCTGGATCAGTTAAACGCTCTCGAGCCTAATCCAGAGCGTCCAGGATATTTCAAAGGGTATAATTCGGAACACGCCTGGACTCACAAGATATGCTTGTGGGATCTGCCTTACTTTAAAGACCTCATTTGCCCACACAACATCGACGTGATGCACACTGAAAACAATATCGCCGAGGCCCTTTTTGGTACATTGTTCGGCATAGAGGGGAAGTCAAAGGATAACCCTAAGGCTAGAGTCGATCAAGAGGCTCTATGTGATAGACCGTTACAAAACATGCGACAACCGAAAGGAAAGAAGAACTGGAGGAAGCCAAAGGCATGGTTCAATCTTGGAAGGCCAGCTATGAGGGAAATGATCTTGTGGGTGAAAATGCAGTTGATGTTCCCCGATGGGTATGCAACGAATCTAAAGAGGGGAGCGAGTCTTGACAAATTGAAAATATTTGGTATGAAGAGTCATGATTGGCACATATGGCTTGAGCGGGTAATGCCGGTGATGTTGCATGGCTTTATCCCTGAGGATGAATGGCTAGTACTGGCAGAGCTGAGCTATTTCTTCCGTGCTCTTTGTGCGAAAGAACTATCGCCTGACGTGCTAGACGAACTGGAAGAGTTGGCGCCGGAGTTGATCTGCAAGTTAGAAAAGATCTTTCCACCGGGATTCTTTTATCCAATGCAGCATTTAATTTTGCATCTCCCGACCGAGGCAAGATTGGGGGGGCCCGTGCAAAATCGTTGGTGCTTCGCAACTGAGAGGATGCAGAAGATGCTTCGAGCAAAATGTAAAAATAAACGTAGAATTGAAGCATCGATGGCCGAGGCATTCATTACTGAGGAGGCCGCAAACTTCGTGACAGCACACTACAAAGCCAAGAATCGTCATTTGCATAATCCGAAGCCTCGGTACAATGATGGCGACCATGAAAAAGGTCGATCCAACCTCAGCCTATTCAAAGGGAACCTCGCACCAGCCGGTGCTTCGAAAGCAATACCGTTGGATGTCGAAGAATGGAGGACCATTTCGTTGTATATCTTCAACAACCTAACAGAAGTGCGGCCGTACATCGAGTAAGTTCTCGGTACATTGTTTCGCAACTTCTAATTCCTTTGAAATGCTCTTATTCCCGGATATGTGATACAATCGATACGTCGCCAAATTCTCGGATGGAGCGGTGATCCAAAAGGATTCCATCGAAGAGTAGGAGCTTCTGGCAAAGCATGGAGGAGGCTATCCCGGTTTCATCTCTTGGTTCAAACAAATGGTAATTTCCATGAGATCATTTCATTTCTTCGTCTAGTTTGCGGCTAATGCAACAATCCTTTCGTATTAAACTTGTAGGCTAATGCAGAGTCTATGGACTCCGAATTGAGACAAGTCGCAAATGGTTTTGACTATAAGGTCCGTTCATTTGACAAATACGACATCAACGGGTATCGCTTTCGTACTTTTGGCAAAGAGCTATCTATGGCCGACCGAAAGTCTACAAATTGTTGTGTCTCCACTGTCGGCGAAGGAGGGGTCGAGTATTATGGAAGAGTTGAAGCAATTTATGAACTTACATTCTTTGGTGAAAACCCACCAGACGTCGTAGTCTTCAAATGTTATTGGTTCCAGCCAAAGGAGACTAGAAGGACTCATGAACATATAGGGCTAGTGGAAATCAAACAAAGCACCCATTTAGATGTTCCCGATGTCTATATTACGGCTCAACAGGCGACCCAAGTTTTCTATCTACCGTGGGCCTGCCAAACTGATCCAAATCTGAATGGTTGGGATGTCATTTATGATGTGCCGCCACATTTTAGGCCACCTCTCCTCAATGAAGATGATTATGACCCTCACATTAACCCAGACACATATGAAGGAGAATTCTTCCAAGAAACACGTGTTTCCAAAAAACGTTTCAAGAACCGCTCTACTTCACCCCAGAACATTGAGGTAGACAGCGACAGTGAATCCGACTTCACCCCTGAGCCGGAACAAGATGAGACGGAAGAAGAAGAGGTTACTGCTGCGGATGACCTATCAATGCTTGACCGATTACATAAAGGAGGCCTTCCACATGTTGATGCATTTATTGATGATGCTGATGAGCACGTCATTACTGATAGTGATGATGATTCCGCATTTATTGATCCCGGAGCATATATAGACGATGAAGATTAATATTAGTAATGTCAGGTATTCAATTATTATTATGTACATATATATTATTAATTAGTTCATGTTATTAGGTATTCAACAAAATGACATTGACTTAGCTTATTTTCCTCGAAAATGACATAATAACCTTACTTAGCTCCAAACTGACATACTTTACCTAGGATAGCTATAAAATGACCTATACTTAGCATTTTTCCTCCTAAATGACTTAATATGCTTAGTTAGCTAAAAAATGGCATAACTACCTAGGATAGCTCCAAAATGACCTATACTTAGCTTCTTTAGTTCATTTATGACATACTCAGCATACTTAGGTAAAAAATGGCATGATAATCTTGGTTTAGCTCCAAAATGACATTGACTTAGCTTATTTTCCTCCAAAATGACAAAATAACCTTACCTACCTCCAAAATGACCGATTTTAACTAGGATAGCTCTAAAATGACCTACACTTGCCATTTTCTTGTATGATTGTATGATTTTTATAGTTACTTGTATAATTTTCTTACTTTGTATGATTGTTTCTTATACATAGTGCCATGATCTTGAAATCCGTCCCCGTCGGCCCTCGCCCGCTTTATGATTCGGATGTGGTAAATTCTCTTTTATAACTATTTGTTGCATTTCGCATTTATGACAATTATGGCCATCAAGTTGACATAGAGATATTTTAATCTAGGAGGTATGTGAACCAGAATTTGCAACCGACCCTCTTGTCGAGAAGTTAAATTTAGTTGAAAAAGAAAATGAGTATTTGAAAGAAAAAATTAAAAGAATTGAAAAAGAGAAGATGACATTGGAGTTGTATGTTGCCGATGTCGTCGATGATCACAAGATGAAGATGAATGCAATGCGCTTGAAGATGGATGCAATGCGCTTGAAGATTAAGAAGATTAGAAAATATGCCATTGATAAGGAGGCTTGGTATCATTATGCTGTTGGATCAATTGTTACCTTAGTTGCGATCTTCATCGCATTTGTTGTGATGAGGGTACGTTTTCTCTATACTTAGCTTATTTTCCTCCTAAATGGCATAATTACCTAAGTTAGATAAAAAATGAGCTATACTTACGTAAGTTCGCTCAAAAATGGCATCATCCTCGAAAATGACATAATAACCTTACTAAGCTCCAAAATGACCTATTTACCTAGCTTAGCTCTAAAATGACCTACACTTAGCATTTTTTCCTAGCTTAGCTAAAAAATGGCATTTTTACCTACCTTAGTTAGAAGAAGAAGAAGATAAAGAAGAGGAGAGGAGAAAAAGAAAGAGAAGAAAAATTCTTCTTCTTCTTCTTCTTCTTCTTCTTCTTCTAGTCTTCTTCTTCTTCTTCTTCTTCTTCTAGCTAGTCTTCTTCTTCTAGTCTTCTTCTTCTTCTTCTAACTTTCTTCTTTCCCAATTTGTAGATTTGCTTTCGATGAGGAAGCTTGCGTTGATGGAGTCAATTCTTCTTCTTGTGCTTCCTTTTTGTTTTGATTTTGTAGGATGAACAATGTGAAACTTGCTACCTATATATGTATGTATGGATGAAACTATATGGACCTTTTGCTTAATTGTTGGATATGTTGGACTTTTCATTTGGTGTATATATGTGTTGGATGATCATATCCATATGGCAGGGATATGTTGGCTATATGTACTTGTTGAAATATCTTGAAATGAATATATATATATATATATATATATATATCTGTGAAATTGATTGAATTTAAGAAAAAAAAAGAGTGGCAATATAGCCACTTTGCCGTCTGCTAGCAGACGGCAAAGAGGCCACGTCGCAGCAGCCTGTGCAACCTGGGCTGGCCTATTTGGCCTCTTTGCCGTCTGCTAGCAGACGGCGAAGACCTTTGCTTCTTTGCCGTCTGCTGGCAGACGGCAAAGAGCCTGCACTGGCCCAGCTGACGCCTGACGTCAGCTGACGTCAGCTGCAGCTCTTTGCCATCTGCTGGCAGACGGCAAAGAGCGCCGTTAGCCCCCTAACGGGGCTGGCACCTTTTGTCTGCCGTCCAGGGTCTTTGCCGTCTGCCGGCAGACGGCAAAGAGCTTTGCCAGATGGCAAAGGGGCCTTTGCCGTTAGCTGTTCGGCCAGACTTTTGGCCGTCTGCTGTCAGACGGCAAAGGCTTTGCCGTCCGCCAGGCATGCCTTTGCCGTCTGGTATGGCAGACGGCAAAGAAGCTGATTCCAGTAGTGAATGTTACATAGGAATTTGCAACTATTTTGTAATAAAAAATATTTTCCATTTTACATGCCCCAAAAATAACTTTTTTTGTGAAGGAAGTGCCTCAAATAAATTTGAAATTTGTTCCATTTCATTTTTCATCAAAAGCAGGCCACATTGGATGGCCACTGACCAAGTTTCAGCAATTTTAGAGTAATATTGCTATATTCCATACATTTAGTTGAGGTTCAGTGAATTATCAGAAAAGGCCCAAATTTGCACTACAAGTGTGACATAGTTTGGTCCCGAAGATTGCCAAAAATCATTTTATGCCCCAATATTGGTGACGGATGAACTTCGGTCAAGGAAAGTAAGAATTCCAAACCATTTTGTATGAATGGTCAACAGTCCAAGTTTGACCCCAATTTGAAAAAAAACAAAGAAAATGAAAAAAGGCTCAAAAATTCAAATGCCTTTGCATTGAGCCATCATATGTGCACTAGTTTGTGGGAAAAATATTAAACTTGCAATACAACAAGTTTGAAAAAAAACCTTCACAAATTTGCCTATCCAGTATGGACTTCTGTGGATTTCAGGGCATATGCACATGGAAATGGCCACATACATGGCAAAATCCATGATAACATGCCCAAATTTGGCACAACCAGTGGTGTTACCAATGTGGACAATATTGCATAAGAATTCGAAACTATTTTGTAGTAGAAAATATTTTCCATTTTACAAGCCCTAGAACTGACTTTTTTGTGAAGGAAGTGCCTCAAATAATTTTGAAACTTGTTCCATTTCAGTTTTCATCAAAAGCAGGCCATGTTGGATGGCCACTAACCAAGTTTCAGCAAATTTCAAAGTAATATTGCTATATTCAATACATTTAGTTGAGGTTAAGTGAATTATCAGAAAATGCCCAAATTTGCACTACAAGTGTGACATTGTTTGGACCTGTAAATTGCCAAAATCATTTTATGCCCCAATATTGGTGACGGATGAACTTGGGTCAAGGAAAGTATGAATTATGAATGATCAACACTCCAAGTTTGACCCCAATTTGAAAAAAACAAAGAAAATGAAAAATGGCTCAAAAATTCAAATGCCTTTGCATTGTGCCATCATATGTGCACCAGTTTGTCCGAAAAAATATTAAACTTGCAATACAACAAGTTTAAAAAAAAACCTTCACAAATTTGCCTATCTAGTATGGACTTGTGTGGATTTCAAGGCATATGCACATGGAAATGGCGACATCCATGGCAAAATCCATGATAACATGCCCAAATTTGGCACTACCAGTGGTGTTACCATTGTGGACAATGTTGTAGAGGAATTTGCAATTATTTTGTAATAAGAAAATATTTTCCATTTTACAAGCCCAGAAACGACTTTTTTGTGAAGGAAGTGCCTCAAATAATTTTGAAATTTGTTCCATTTCATTTTTCATCAAAAGCAAGCCACATTGGATGGCCACTAACAAAGTTTCAGCAATTTCAGAGAAATATTGCTATATTCCATGCATTTAGTTGAGGTTTAGTGAATTATCAGAAATGGCCAAAATTTGCAGTACAAGTGTGATATAGTTTGGTCGTGAAAATTGCCAAAAGTCATTTTATGCCCCAATATTGGTGATGGATGAACTTGGGTCAAGGAAAGTAAGAATCCCAAACAATTTTGTATGAATGGTCAACACTACAAGTTTGACCCCAATTTGAAAAAAAACAAAGAAAATGAAAAAAGGCTCAAAAATTCAAATGCCTTTGCATTGAGCCATCATATTTGCACTAGTTTGTGGGAAAAATATTAAAGTTGCAATACAACAAGTTTGAAAAAAAACCTTCACAAATTTACCTATCTACTATGGACTTGTGTGGATTTCAAGGCATATGCAGATGGAAATGGCCACATACATGGCAAAATCCATGATAACATGCCCAAATATGGCACAACCATTGGTGTTACCATTGTGGACAATGTTGCATAGGAATTTGCAACTATTTTGTAATAAAAAAATATTTTCAATTTTACATGCCCTAGAAATGACCTTTTTGTGTAGGAAATGCCTCAAATAATTTTGAAATTTGTGCCATTTCATTTTTCATCAAAAGCAGGCCACATTGGACGGCCACTGACCTAGTTTTAGCAATTTCAGAGTAATATTGCTATATTCCATACATTTAGTTGAGTTTCAGTGCATTATCAGAAAAGGCCCAAATTTGCACTACAAGTGTGATATAGTTTGGTCCTGAAAATTGCCAAAAATCATTTTATGCCCCAATATTGGTGATGGATGAACTTGGGTCAAGGAAAGTAAGAATCCCAAACCATTTTGTATGACTGGTCAACACTCCAAGTTTGACCGCAATTTGAAAAAAAACAAAGAAAATGAAAAAAGGCACAAATATTCAAATGCCTTTACATTGAGTGATCATATGTGCACTAGTTTGTGGGACAAATATTATACTTGCAATACAACAAGTTTGAAAAAAAACCCTTCAAAATTTGCCTATCTAGTATGGACTAGTGTGGATTTCAAGGCATATGCACATGGAAATGGCCACATACATGGTAAAATCCATGATAATATGCCCAAATTTGGCACAACCAGTGGTGTTACCATTGTGGACAATGTTGCACAGGAATTTGTAATTATTTTGTAATAAAAAAATATTTCCCACTTTACAAGCCCCCGAAATGACTTTTTCTGTGGAGGAAGTGCCTCAGATAATTTTGAAATTTGTTCCATTTCATTTTTCATCAAAAGCAGGCAACATTGGATGGCCACTGACCAAGTTTCAGCAATTTCAAAGTAATATTGCTATATTCCATAAATTTAGTTGAGTTTTAGTGAATTATCAGAAAAGGTCTAAATTTGCACTACAAGTGTGACATAGTTTGGTGCTGAAAATTGCCAAAAATCAGTTTATGCCCCAATATTGGTGATGGATGAACTTGGGTCAAGGAAAGTAAGAATTCAAAACCATTTTGTATGAATGGTCAAGACTCCAAGTTTGACCCCAATTTGAAAAAAACCAAACAAAATGAAAAAAGGCTCAAAAATTCAAATGCCTTTCCGTTGAGCGATCATATGTGCACAAGTTTGTGGGGAAAATATTAAACTTGCAATACAACAAGTTTGAAAAAAAATCTTCACAAATTTGCCTATCTAGTATTGTGTGGATTTCAAGGCATATGCACATGGAAATGGTCACATACATGGCTAAATCCATGATAGCATGCCCAAATTTGGCACAACTAGTGGTGTTACTATTGTGGACAATGTTGCATAGGAATTTGTAATTATTTTGTAATAAAAATATATTTTCCTTTTTACAAGCCCAGAAATGACTTTTTTTGTGAAGGAAGTGCCTCAAATATTTTTGAAATTTGTTCCATTTCATTTTTCATCAAAAGCAGGACATATTGGATGGCCACTAACCAAGTTTCAGCAATTTCAGAGTAATATTGCTATATTCCATGCATTTAGTTGAGGTTCAGTGAATTATCAGAAAAGTCCCAAATTTGCACTACAAGTGTGACATAGTTTGCTCCTAAAAATTGCCAAAAATCATTTTATGCCCCAATATTGGTGATGGATGAACTTGGGTCAAGGAAAGTAAGAATCCCAAACCATTTTGTATGAATGGTCAACACTCCAAGTTTGACCCCAATTTGAAAAAAATAAAGAAAATGAAAAAAGGATTAAAAATTCCAATGCCTTTGCATTGAGCCATCATATTTGCACTAGTTTGTGGGAAAAATATTAAACTTGCAATACAACAAGTTTGAAAAAGAACCTTCACAAATTTGCCTATCTAGTATGGACTTGTGTTGATTTCAAGGCATATGCACATGGAATTGGCCACATACATGGCAAAATCCATGATAACATCCCCAAATTTGGCACAACCATTGGTGTTACCATTGTGGACAATGTTGCATAGGAATTTGCAACGATGTTGTAACAAAAATTCAAATGCCTTTGCATTGAGCCATCATATTTGCACTAGTTTGTGGGAAAAATATTAAAGTTGCAATACGACAAGCCCAGAAATGACTTTTTTGTGAAGGAAGTGCCTCAAATAATTTTGAAATTTGTTCCATTTCATTTTTCATCAAAAGCAGGCCACATTGGATGGCCACTGGCCAAGTTTCAGCAATTTAAGAGTAACTAGTAAGCGTGTACATGCAACGCACATTTTGACTAAAATTTATACCGGATGCGATGCGAGAATTCAAATGCATAGGAAAATAATTTGATATTCGATCTCCATTATTTTTTACAAGTGTACTTTTTATTTCAAAAGTAAACTTTTCTTTCTAGGAAAAAATGTAACCCACAAGAAAATGACACTCCAAGACTATGACATGTCCTCAGCTACAAAATTTAGTTTTAAACTATGTGTCAGGACTAAATGTATTCCATTAGAAGTAACAGTATGTTCGGTTCAAGGGCGACCAAAAAAATAGATACAACCATCAACTTTGCTTGCAGTCATCATTAAACTCCACTCTTACTGGATTGATCCCTAAGAATAGCAAGCTAGACCCTTTGACTATTATCTGACATCGAGAAGCAAACACAAAACGAGTAATCTTTAGATCTACTATTTTGTTCAGGTTGAGTGTCAACACTCACATAATGAAATATTTGATCCCAACAAAATGCCTATGATGCGACATCTCACCAAGACATCAACAACCAAAGACCTACTGGCCAAGGAAATTTATTAGTATGTAAAAAGAGGTTCTGTAGAACCATCATAATATACGTACTTACCACGCTATTGCCACATAAGAGTGGATGACTGAAAGTGTATCCGAATGTACAGTTATGACAAATTTTAAAAATAGTTCCCAATTCTCTACCTGTCTTAACCTTGAAGTAATCTACATAATCAGGAATCCAATGATCATATTTGAGTTCTCAATATCATACTTCTTACCATCATCACACCACCCAATATTGGCTTATGCATAAGAGTAATTCTGAAACAACATCACCAAATTTACCGGCTATGAATTGCTTCCATCGTGTGACAATGTAGCCTCCTGCCAGCATGATATATGTCACTTGAATAGTTGGAATGGAAGGAGAAAAAATATATTCCAAATGTGAACCCCAACGATGGTAAGAACCGGTGATACTAAGCCAATCCATTTCTAGCTTCGAGTAGTGTTGTGCTATCGCCACATTGGCAAATACTCCGTACCAAACATAATTGAAGTCATCCCTGTCTTCCTGAGAGTGTTTGCAAAGACCTATAACAGATCATATACCTCATGATATAATTTAGCAACAAATCAGTACTCCCTCTGTTCCTAAATATATGTCTTTTTAGAGATTTCAATATGGACTACATACGGAGCAAAATGAGTGAATCTACACTCTATAGTATGTCTATATAGATCTGTATGTTGTACATATTGAAATCTCTAAAAGAACTTATATTTAGAAACAAAGGGAGTAAAAGGCACTGCATGCTGGTAGTGTCGACCATCATCCATTCAATCCTAAATTCTTACACAAACCAAACTACTTGCTTTTTAAACAACTAAAAATCTAACCAAAAGTGTAGATGAACATGCAAAATTCAGTAATCTGAACCGGACCTCTGCAGTTTGTAGAGAAAACATACAGACAGAAGGTTGAGACGCAGATGTACACGATCTGCAAAGATCAGTAAAGATTTTTAGCTACTGGAGCTCCTAAGTATGATAGCCATAGCATGGGACAAGAATATTTCTGAGCTTCTTACCTGCATATCCGCATATTTTATATACACATAACTGATATCGAAAAACCACTAATTTGAAGTCTAGCTCTAAGTATGACATCAGCACGAGATAAAAATATCTCTAAGCTCCATATTATAGATATACTCGCAACTCCTGCTGGAAACACTATCAAATTGGATTGAAATCACTACAGGGAATTCAAGACTGGTTCACCTTTTTCTGGAGAGAAAATTCAGAAAAGCGGAACGACCAGGTATTTTGATATGAAAAGTAGGGAGGAGGGGAACTATCAGCTGGGCATAAACAACGTCCAATTACAGGGCAATGGAGAGCTACCAAGCGCTACCAATTAAGCAAAAAAATCTAGACGTGCATATGGGTGATCTATCGTACAATCGTAGTTACCTTAGATTAATAATTCAATAATGAAGGTCAATTAAATAATTTCTGAAGTTATCATGTTGAAAACGTAGAGAATGTAGACTGAATTGGAGAACTTACTGTCATAAAGAACATCCATATTCAGTTAAACAATAGATCATTGTACAGTATGAACCAAATTGCATGCAACCTAATTATTAGACATTATCGGGCTGTGTCATTAACTCATTAATGGCCTTGTAGCAAATCTATTTGTTTTCTTACAAAATTCAGGTATGCTTGATCATTATCGGACAGGCAAACACTGATACCATGAACATTGACACACACACACGGAACAAATGGGATAGGAGGAATTGACAGTGGGGAAAGCAAAACCGCCGAGTGGGCGTACATAAATTCTCAATAAACTATATCAACAAAGTTAGCTCCATTTTGCAGGGATGGAAAATCAAGTAGTAAAGTAAAGTGGGAAATATATTATATAACTTAATAAGAGTTTCCATGTTTGCTTTGAGAGGCTTGAAATTACTACATGAATCAGAGAAGAAAATTGGAAGATCTACATCGCTTGAGAGAAGAACGCTCCTACTTGTTTGCATATAAGAAGTTTTCCGGTTTAAGGTCCCGATGGATGACACCATTCCCGTGGCACATCTATCAAAATAGAATGGCAAAAGTACATGTCAGATCTCAGATGTCAGACAATAATCCCAATATCCAATAACACATTATACTAAGACGCAAACACATGATGCAGCGTTGGCAATGTGCATCCCAGAGCCTGCATGGACATATGCTTAGAAATCAGGATACTGCCATATTTGCAGTCTGCACTGGGATACTCCACAAGGCCATTTCACCAATTGCCAGTTCGATTAAGCAATTAACAACGACAAAACATGAGGCTTATCTGAACCAATTGCTATCAATCCCTAAAAACTGAACAACTAAATTTAGTTTGAAGCTTATTTGAAGCTCATCTAAGCTAAAAACTAACATGAGGTCCTCTTCTTTACCAATCTATAGTAACAATACTTGAGCAGTAGCTAACAATTCTTCTCATAATTGAACCAATATGAGGCATATAACAACCAGTAGTAGAAAGTGTACAGGTATACTTGTAAGCAGTAAGTAGCAACCAAGAAAAACAAGCAGCCTTCTTACCTGGAGCACCTAGACCATGGTGCGGGTTAGGGTGACGGCGACACGCTTGGTGTAGTGGCCCTGCAAGACGTTCCTGTCGAAAAGCTCACCGCCCTTGCAGAGCTCCATGACGTGCTGCATAGTGTCCTCGTCGTAGTGGGCGCCGTTGAGGGTGACGATGTTTGGGTGCGGCGCCATGTAGCGCATGTCTCCACCTCCTGGCACACGTCCTCCCCGTCCACGGGCATGCACTTGGAGATGGACTTGCAGGCCATCCACGCGCCCATGGTGGCCTCCGTGCAGAGGTAGGTGATGCCGAACTCGCCGCGGCCGAGCTCCCCCCCCCCCCAACCAGCGTCCCCGCCCCGCGGTTGTACGCGATGGTGTAGGGGTTGGCCCTGGGCTTCCACCGCCCTCCTACGTCGATGGCATGATGCAGCAGATGCCCAAGGCGAGCCGAGGGGCTGGCTACGGCTATGTAGTGAGCTGATTTGGGGGGGTAATGGGTGACGGCGGGAGCTAGATTCAGCGAAGGAGGCGAAGGCTCAGGAAAAATAAAGGATTGGCGTGCCCGCAGGCAGGGGGAGTGGCGACGTACCTAGGTCACCGTCGTGGCGGACGGAGGAGCAGTCAGAGTGCTTCGCGGCGAGATCGGCGAACGAGGCACGCCCGACAAGGATCTGGTTGTGGAGCTCGCCGAGGAGCACGGCGGCATCGGTGCGCGTTGTGGCAGAAATGACCCGACCCTCAGGGTCCTTCCAGGATGCCTTGCGCCGGGACCCCTCGTGCTCCTCCTCCCCCGCTACTGCCGACGCCATCTCCCCCTCCCTCCGCCGCTCGCCTCCCTGGTCGCTTCAGGCGGTTTTCTCCGTTTTCTCGCGCCCATGGGGCAGCAGAGGAGCAAGCGGACGGCGGCGGTGATCCGCGCTCGCAGGCCAGCAGAGGGGGAGATGGCCTGGGGTGCGCGGGGTAGTCTGCTGCACGTCTGCGGCAGAACATTTAATCTGGATCATTTATTTGCATGGCAGACTCTTGATGTAATATGAGTTGTAAGATTCGATTTAGTTCAGTTGATCTAACGTCTCTGGTAACCCTGTGTAGACTTCGTGGTGTGTCTGTAAAGGAATTCATCTTTGCTTTTTTAATAGTAGTAGAGATATTGCTATATTCCATAAATTTAGTTGAGTTTCAGTGAATTATCAGAAAAGGTCCAAATCTGCACTACAAGTGTGACATAGTTTGCTCCTGAAAATTGCCAAAAATCAGTTTATGCCCCAATATTGGTGATGGATGAACTTGGGGTCAAGGAAAGTAAGAATTCCAAACCATTTTGTATGAATGGTCAACACTCCAAATTTGACCCCAATTTGAAAAAAACAAAGAAAATGAAAAAATGCTCAAAAAATTCAAATGCCTTTCCGTTGAGCCATCATATGTGGGGAAAATATTAAACTTGCAATACAACAAATTTGAGAAAAAACCTTCACAAATTTGCCTATCTAGTATGGACTTGTGTGGATTTCAAGGCATATGCACATGGAAATTGCCACATACATGAAAAAAATCCATGATAACATGCCCAAATTTGGCACAACCAATGGTGTTACCATCGTGGACAATGTTGCATAGGAATTTGCAACTATTTTGTAATAAAAAAATATTTCCCATTTTACAAGCCTAGAAATGACTTTTTTTGTGAAGGAAGTGCCTCAAATAATTTTGAAATTTGTTCCATTTCATTTTTCATCAAAAGCAGGCCACATTGGATGGACACTGACCTAGTTTTAGCAATTTCACATTAATATTGCTATATTCCATACTTTTGTTGAGGTTCAGTGAATTATCAGAAAAGGCCCAAATTTGCACTACAAGTGTGACATAGTTTGGTCCTGAAAATTGCAAAAAATCATTTTATGCCCCAATATTGGTGATGGATGAACTTCGGTTAAGCAAAGTAAGAATTCCAAACCATTTTATATGAATGGTCAACACTCCAAGTTTGACCCCAATTTGAAAAAAAACAAAGAAAATGAAATACGGCTCAAAAATTTAAATGCCTTTGCATTGAGTCATCATATGTGCACTAGTTTGTGGGGGAAATATTAAACTTGCAATACAACAAGTTTGAAAAAAAAACCTTCACAAATTTGCCTATCTAGTATGGACTTGTGTGGGTTTCAAGGCATATGCACATGGAAATGGCCACATACATGGCAAAATCCATGATAATAGGCCCAAATTTGGCATAACCAGTGCTGTTACCATTGTGGACAATGTTGCATAGGAATTTGCAATAAAAAAATATTTCCCATTTTACAAGCCCAGAAATGACTTTTTTGTGATGGAAGTGCCTCAAATAATTTTGAAATTTGTTCCATTTCATTTTTCATCAAAAGCAGGCCACATTGGATGGCCACTGGCCAAGTTTCAGCAATTTCAGATTAATATTGCTATGTTCCATAAATTTAGTTGAGTTTCAGTGAATTATTAGAAATGGTACAAATTTGCACTACAAGTGTGACATAGTTTGGTCCTGAAAATTGCCAAAAATCAGTTTAAGCCCCAATATTGGTGATGGATGAACATGGGGTCAAGGAAAGTAAGAATTCCAAACCATTTTGTATGAATGGTGAACACTCCAAATTTGACCCCAATTTGAAAAAAACAAAGAAAATGAAAAAAGGCTCAAAAATTCAAATGCCTTTCTGTTGTGCCATCATATGTGCACTAGTTTGTGAGGAAAATATTAAAATTGCAATACAGGAAGTTTGAAAAAAAACCTTCACAAATTTGCCTATCTAGTATGGACTTGTGTGGATTTCAAGGCATATGCACATGGAAATGGCCACATACATGGCAAAATCCATGATAACAAGCCCAAATTTGGCACAACCAATGGTGTTGCCATTCTGGAAAATGTTGCATAGGAATTTGCAACTATTTTGTAATAAAAAAATATTTCCCATTTCACAAGCCCAGAAATGACTTTTTTGGTGAAGGAAGTGCCTCAAATAATTTTGAAATTTGTTCCATTTAATTTTCAATCAAAAGCTGTCCACATTGGATGGCCACTGACCGAGTTTCAGCAATTTTAGAGTAATATTGCTATATTCCATACATTTAGTTGAGGTTCAGTGAATTATCAGAAAGGGCCCTAATTTGCACTACAAGTGTGACATAGTTTGGTCCTGAAAATTGCCAAAAATCATTTTATGCCCAAATATTGGTGACGGATGAACTTGGGTCAAGGAAAGTAAGAATTCCAAACCATTTTGTACGAATGGTCAACACTCCAAGTTTGACCCCAATTTGAAAAAAAAAGAAAATGAAATAACGCTCAAAAATTTAAATGCCTTTGCATTGAGCCATCATATGTGCACTAGTTTGTGGGGAAAATATTAAACTTACAATACAACAAGTTTGAAAAAAAAACCTTCACAAATTTGCCTATCTAGTATGGACTTGTGTGGATTTCAAGGCATATGCACATGGAAATTGCCACATACATGGCAAAATTCATAATAACATGCCCAAATTTGGCACAACCAGCGGTGTTACCATTGTGGACAATGTTGCACAGGAATTTGAAATTATTTTGTAATAAAAAAATATTTCCCATTTTACAAGCCCAGAAATGACTTTTTTGTGAAGGAAGTGCCTCAAATAATTTTGAAATTTGTTCCATTTCATTTCTCGTCAAAAGCAGGCAACATTGGATGGCCACTGACCAATTTTCAGCAATTTCAAAGTAATATTGCTATATTCCATAAATTTAGTTGAGTTTCAGTGAATTATCAGAAAAGGCCCAAATTTGCACTACAAGTGTGACATGGTTTGGTCTTGAAAATTGCCAAAAATCAGTTTATGCGCCAATATTGGTGATTGATGAACTTGGGTCAAGGTAAGTAAGAATTCAAAAAAAAATTGTATGAATGGTCAACACTCCAGGTTTGACCCCAATTTGAAAAAAAACAAAGAAAATGAAAAAAGAACTTCACAAATTTGCCTACTACTATGGACTTGTGTGGATTTCAAGATATATGCACACGGAAATGGACACATGCATAGCAAAATTCATAATAACATGCCCAAATTTGACACAACCAGTGGTGTTACCATTGTGGACAATGTTGCATAGAAACTTGAAATTATTTTGTAATAAAAAAATATTTCCCATTTTACAAGCCCAGAAATGACTTTTTTTGTGAAGGAAGTGGCTCAAATAATTTTGAAATTTGTTCCATTTCATTTTTCATCAAAAGCAGGCCACTTTGGTTGGCCACAAACCAAGTTTCAGAAATTTCAGAGTAATATTGCTATATTCCATTGATTTAGTTGAGTTTCAGTGAATTATCAGAAAAGCCCAAATTTGCACTACAAGTTTGGTCCTGAAAATTGCCAAAAATCATTTTATGCCCCAATATTGGTGACGGATGAACTTGATTCAAGGAAAGTAATAATTCCAAACCACTGTGTATGAATGGTCAACAGCCAAGTTTGACCCCAATTTGAAAAAAACAAAAAATTTAAAAAAGGCTCAAAAATTCAAATGCGTTTGCATTGAGCCATCATATGTGCACTAGTTTGTGGGAAAACGATTAAATTTGCAATACAACAAGTTTGAAAAAAAACCTTCACAAAGTTGCTTATCCAGTATGGACTTGTGTGGATTTCAAGGCATATGCACATGGAAATGGCCACATACATGGCAAAATCCATGATAACATCCCCAAATTTGGCACAACCATTGGTGTTACCATTGTGGACAATGTTGCATAGGAATTTGGAATAAAAAAATATTTCCCATTTTACAAGCCCCCGAAATGACGTTTTTTGTGAAGGAAGTGACTCAAATAATTTTGAAATTTGTTCCATTTCATTTTTCATCAAAAGCAGACAACATTGGATGGTCACTGACCAAGTTTCAGCAATTTCAAAGTAATATTGCTAAATTCCATAAATTTAGTTGAGTTTCAGTGAATTATCAGAAAAGGCCCAAATTTGCAATACAAGTGTGACATAGTTTGGTCCTGAAAATTGCCAAAAATCAGTTTATGCACCAATATTGGTGACGGATGAACTTGGGTCAAGGAAAGTAAGAATTCGAAACCATTTTGTATGAATGGTCAACACTCCAGGTTTGACCCCAATTGGAAAAAAAAACCACAGAAAATGAAAAACAGGCTCAAAAATTCAAATGCCTTTCTGTTGAGCCGTCATATGTGCACTAGTTTGCGAGGAAAATATTAAACTTGCAATACAACAAGTTTGAAAAAAAACCTTCACAAATTTGCATATCTAGTATGGACTTGTGTGGATTTCAAGGCATATGCACATGGAAATGGCCACATACATGTCAAAATCCATGATAACATGCCCAAATTTGGCACAACTAGTGGTGTTACCATTGTGGACAATGTTGCATAGGAATTTGCAATTATTTTGTAATTAAAATATATTTTCCATTTTACAAGCCCAGAAATGACTTTTTTTTGTGAAGGAAGTGCCTCAAATAATTTTGAAATTTGTTCCATTTCATTTTTCATCAAAAACAGGCCACATTGGATGGCCACTAACCAAGTTTCAGCAATTTCAGAGTAATATTGCTATACTCCATGCATTTAGTTGAGGTTCAGTGAATTATCAGAAAATGCCGAAATTTGCACTACAAGTGTGACATAGTTTACTCCTAAAAATTGCCAAAAATCATTTTATGCCCCAATATTGGTGATGCATGAACTTGGGTCAAGGAAAGTAAGAATGCCAAACCATTTTGTATGAATGGTCAACACTCCAAGTTTGACCCCAATTTGAAAAAAACAAAGAAAATGAAAAAAGGCTTAAATATTCAAATGCCTTTGCATTGGGCCATCATATTTGCACTAGTTTGTGGGAAAAATATTAAACTTGCAATACAACGAGTTTGAAAAAAAACCTTCACAAATTTGCCTATCTAGTATGGACTTCTGTGGATTTCAATGCATATGCACATGGAAATGGCCACATATATGGCAAAATCCATGATAATATGCCCAAATTTGGCACAACCAGTGGTGTTACCATTGTGGACAATGTTGCATAGGAATTTGCAATTATTTTGTAATAAAAAAATATTTCCCATTTTACAAGCCCAGAAATGACTTTTTTGTGAAGGTAGTGCCTCAAATAATTTTGAAATTTGTTCCAGTTCATTTTTCATCAAAAGCAGGCCACATTGGATGGCCACTGGCCAAGTTTCAGCAATTTAAGAGTAATATTGCTATATTCCATAAATTTATTTGAGTTTCAATGAATTATCAGAAATGGTCAAAAATCAATTTATGCCCCAATATTGGTGATGGATGAACTTGCTGTCAAGGAAAGTAAGAATTCAAAAACATTTTGTATGAATGGTCAACACTCCGGGTTTGACCCCAATTTGAAAAAAAAACAAAGAAAATGAAAAAAGACCTTCACAAATTTGCCTATCTACTATGGAGTTGTGTGGATTTCAAGATATATGCTCACGGAAATGGACACATGCATAGCAAAATTCATAATAACATGCCCAAATTTGGCACAACCAGTGGTGTTACAATTGTGGACCGTGTTGCATAGGAACTTGAAATTATTTTTTAATAAAAAAATATTTGCCATTTTACAAGCCCAGAAATGACTTTTTGTGAAGGAAGTGCCTCAAATAATTTTGAAATTTGTTCCATTTCATTTTTCATCAAAAGCAGGCCACATTGGTTGGCCACAAAACAAGTTTCAGCAATTTCAGAGTAATATTGCTATATTCCATAGATTTAGTAGAGTTTCAGTGAATTATCAGAAAAAGCCCAAATTTGCACTACAAGTTTGGTCCTGAAAATTGCCAAAAATCATTTTATGCCCCAATATTGGTGACGGATGAACTTGTTGTCAAGGAAAGTAAGAATTCCAAACCATTTTGTATGAATGGTCAACACTCCAAATTTGACCCCAATTTAAAAAAAACAAATAAAATGAAACAAGGCTCAAAAAATTCAAATGCCTTTGCATTGAGCCATCATATGTGGGGAAAATATTAAACTTGCAATACAACAAGTTTGAAAAACAACCTTCACAAATTTGCCTATTTAGTATGGACTTGTGTGGATTTCAAGGTATATGCGCATGGAAATTGCCACATACATGGCAAAATCCACGATAACATGCCAAAATTTGGCACAACCAATGGTGTTACCATTGTGGACAATGTTGCATAGGAATTTGCAACTATTTTGTAATAAAAAAATATTTCCCATTTCACAAGCCCAGAAATGACTTTTTTTGTGAAGGAAGTGCCTCAAATAATTTTGAAATTTGTCCCATTTCATTTTTCATCAAAAGCAGGCCACATTGGATGGCCACTGACCTAGTTTCAGCAATTTCACATTAATATTACTATATTCCATGCATTTAGTTGAGGTTCAGTGAATTATGAGAAAAGGCCCAAATTTGCACTACAAGTGTGTCATAGTTTGGTCCTGAAAATTGCCAAAAATCATTTTATGCCCAATTATTGGTGATGGATGAACTTGGGTCAAGCAAAGTAAGAATTCCAAACCATTTTGTGTTAATGGTCAACACTCCAAGTTTGACCCCAATTTGAAAAAAAACAAAGAAAATGAAATACGGCTCAAAAATTTAAATGCCTTTGCATTGAGCCATCATATGTGCACTAGTTTGTGGTGAAAATATTAAACTTGCAATACAACAAGTTTGAAAAAAAAACCTTCACAAATTTGCCTATCTAGTATGGACTTGTGTGGGTTTCAAGGCATATGCACATGGAAATGGCCACATACATGGCAAAATCCATGATAATATGCCCAAATTTGGTATAACCAGTGGTGTTACCATTGTGGACAATGTTGCATAGGAATTTGTAATGAAAAAATATTTCCCATTTTACAAGCCCAGAAATGACTTTTTTGTGATGCAAGTGCCTCAAATAATTTTGAAAGTTGTTCCATTTCATTTTTCATCAAAAGCAGGCCACATTGGATGGCCACTGGCCAAGTTTCAGCAATTTAAGAGTAATATTGCTATATTCCATAAATTTAGTTTAGTTTCAGTGAATTATCAGAAATGATCCAAATTTGCACTACAATTGTGACATAGTTTGGTCCTAAAAATTGCCAAAAATCACTTTAAGCCCCAATATTGGTGATGGATGAACATGGGGTCAAGGAAAGTAAGAATTCCAAACCATTTTGTTTGAATGGTGAACACTCCAAATTTGACCCCAATTTGAAAAAAAACAAAGAAAATGAAAAAAGGCTCAAAAATTCAAATGCCTTTTCGTTGTGCCATCATATGTGCACTAGTTTGTCGGGAAAATATTAAACTTGCAATACAATAAGTTTGAAAAAAACCTTCACAAATTTGCCTATCTAGTATGGACTTGTGTAGATTTCAAGGCATAAGCACATGGAAATGGCCACATACATGGCAAAATCCATGATAACAAGCCCAAATTTGGCACAACCAATGGTGTTGCCATTGTGGATAATGTTGCATAGGAATTTGCAACTATTTTGTAATAAAAAAAATATTTCCCATTTCACAAGCCTAGAAATGACTTTTTTTGTGAAGGAAGTGCCTCAAATAATTTTGAAATTTGTTCCATTTCATTTTCAATCAAAAGCAGGCCACATTGGATGGCCACAGACCTAGTTTCAGCAATTTCAGAGTAATGTTGCTATATTCCATACATTTAGTTAAGGTTAAGTGAATTATCAGAAAGGGCCCTAATTTGCACTACAAGGAAAATTGCCAAAAATAATTTTATGCCCCAATATTGGTGATGGATGAACTTGGGTCAAGCAAAGTAAGAATTCCAAACCATTTTGTATGAATGGTCAACACTCCAAGTTTGACCCCAATTTGAAAAAAAAGAAAATGAAATAAGGCTCAAAAATTTAAATGCCTTTGCATTGAGCCATCATATGTACACTAGTTTGTGGGGAAAATATTAACCTTACAATACAAAAAGTTTGAAAAAAAAACCTTCACAAATTTGCCTATCTAGTATGGACTTGTGTCCATTTCATGGCATATGCACATGGAAATGGCCACTTACATGGCAAAATTCATAATAACATGCCCAAATTTGGCACAACCAGTGATGTTACCATTGTGGACAATGTTGCATAGGAATTTGAAATTAATTTGTAATAAAGAAATATTTCCCATTTTACAAGCCCAGAAATGACTTTTTTTGTGAAGGAAGTGCCTCAAATAATTTTGAAATTTGTTCCATTTCATTTTTCATCAAAAGCAGGCAACATTGGATGGCCACTGACCAATTTTCAGCAATTTCAAAGTAATATTGCTATATTCCATAAATTTAGTTGAGTTTGAGTGAATTATCAGAAAAGGCCCAAATTTGCACTACAAGTGTGACATGGTTTGGTCCTGAAAATTGTCAAAAATCAGTTTATGCCCCAATATTGGTGATGGATGAACTTGGGTCAAGGAAAGTAAGAATTCGAGAACATTTTGTATGAATGGTCAACATTATAGGTTTGAGCCCAATTTGAAAAAAAAAACAAAGAAAATGAAAAAAAGACCTTCACAAATTTGCCTATCCACTATGGACTTGTGTGGATTTCAAGGGATATGCACACGGAAATGGCCACATACATAGCAAAATTCATAATAACATGCCCAAATTTGGCACAACCAGTGGTGTTACCATTGTGGACAATGTTGCATAGGAACTTGAAATTATTTTGTAATAAAAAATATTTCCCATTTTACAAGCCCAGAAATGACTTTTTTTGTGAAGGAAGTGCCGCAAATAATTTTGAAATTTGTTCCATTTCATTTTTCGTCAAAATCAGGCAACATTGCATGGCCACTTACCAATTTTCAGCAATTTCAAAGTAATATTGCTATATTCCATAAATTTAGTTGAGTTTCAGTGAATTATCAGAAAAGGCCCAAATTTGCACTACAATTGTGACATGGTTTGGTCCTGAAAATTGCCAAAAATCATTTTATGCCCAATATTGGTGATGGATGAACTTGGGTCAAGGAAAGTAAGAATTCAAAAACATTTTGTATGAATGGTCAACACTCCAGGTTTGACCCCAATTTGAAAAAAAACCAAAGAAAATGAAAAAAGACCTTCACAAATTTGCCTATCTACTATGGACTTGTGTGTATTTCAAGATATATGCACACGGAAATGGCCACATGCATAGCAAAATTCATAATAACATGCCCAAATTTGGCACAACCAGTGGTGTTACCATTGTGGACAATGTTGCATATGAACTTGAAATTATTTTGTAATAAAAAAATATTTCCCATTTTACAAGCCCAGAGATGACTTTTTTTGTGAAGGAAGTGCCTCAAATAATTTTGAAATTTGTTCCATTTCATTTTTCATCAAAACCAGGCCACATTGGATGGCCACTAACCAAGTTTCAGCAATTTCAGAGTAATATTGCTATATTCCATGCATTTAGTTGAGGTTCAGTGAACTCTCAGAAAAGGCCCAAATTTGCACTACAAGTGTGACATAGTTTGGTCCTAAAAATTGCCAAAAATCATTTTATGCCCCAATATTAGGGATGTATGAACTGGGGTTAAGGAAAGTAAGAATGCCAAACCATTTTGTATGAATGGTCAACACTCCAAGTTTGACCCCAATTTGAAAAAAAAAGAAAATGAAAAAGGGCTTGAATATTCAAATGCCTTTGCATTGAACCATCATATTTGCACTAGTTTGTAGGAAAAATATTAAACTTGCAATACAACATGTTTGAACAAAAAACCTTCACAAATTTGCCTATCTTGTATGGACTTGTGTGGATTTCAAGGAATATGCACATGGAAATGGCCACTTACATGGCAAAAGTCATAATAACTTGCCCAAATTTGGCACAACCAGTGGTGTTACCATTGTGGACAATGTTGCATAGGAATTTGAAATTAATTTGTAATAAAAAAATATTTCCCATTTACCAAGCCCAGAAATGACTTTTTTTGTGAAATAAGTGCCTCAAATAATTTTGAAATTTGGTCCATTTCATTTTTTGTCAAAAGCAGGCAACATCGGATGGCCACTGACCAATTTTCAGCAATTTTAAAGTAATATTGCTATATTCCATAAATTTAGTTGAGTTTCAGTGAATTATAAGAAAAGGCCCAAATTTGCACTACAAGTGTGACATGGTTTGGTCCTGAAAATTGTCAAAAATCAGTTTATGCCCCAATATTGGTGATGGATGAACTTGGGTTAAGGAAAGTAGGAATTCGAAAACATTTTGTATGAATGGTCAACACTCCAGGTTTGACCCCAATTTGAAAAAAAACCAAAGAAAATGAAAAAAAGACCTTCACAAATTTGCCTATCTACTATGGACTTGTGTGGATTTCAAGGCATATGCACATGGAAATGGCCACATACATAGAAAATTCATAATAACATGCCCAAATTTGGCACAAACAGTGGTGTTACCATTGTGGACAATGTTGCATAGGAACTTGAAATTATTTAGTAATAAAAAATATTTCCCATTTTACAAGCCCAGAAATGACTTTTTTTGTGAAGGAAGTACCTCAAATAATTTTGAAATTTGTTCCATTTCATTTTTCATCAAAAGCAAGCCACTTTGGATGGCCATTGACCTAGTTTCAGCAATTTCAGAGTAATATTCCTATATTCCATACATTTAGTTGAGGTTCAGTGAATTATCAGAAAAATCCCAAATTTGCACTACAAGTTTGGTCCTGAAAATTGCCAAAAATCATTTTATGCCCCAATATTGGTGACGGGTGAACTTGGGTCAAGGAAAGTAAGAATTCCAAACCACTTTGTATGAATGGTCAACACTCCAAGTTTGACCCCAATTTGAAAAAAACAAAGAAAATGATTAAACTTGCAATACAACAAGTTTGAAAAAAAAACCTTCACAAATTTGCCTATCCAGTATGGACTTGTGTGGATTTCAAGGCATATGCACATGGAAATGGCCACATACATGGCAAAATCCATGATAACATCCCCAAATTTGGCACAACCATTGGTGTCACCATTGTGGACAATGTTGCATAGGAATTTGCAACGATGTTGTAACAAAAAATAATTTTCCATTTTACAAGCCCTAGAAATGACTTTTTTTGTGAAGGAAGTGCCTCAAATAATTTTGAAATTTGTTCCATTTCATTTTTCGTCAAAAGCAGGCCACATTGGATGGCCACTGGCCAAGTTTCAGCAATTTAAGAGTAATATTGCTATATTCCATAAATTTAGTTGAGTTTTAGTGAATTATCAGAAAAGGTCCAAATTTGCAATACAAGTGTGACATAGTTTGGTCCTGAAAATTGCCAAAAATCAGTTTATGCCCCAATATTGGTGTGGATGAAATTGGGATCAAGGAAAGTAAGAATTCCAAACCATTTTGTACGAATTGTCAACACTCGAAATTTGACCCCAATTTAAAAAAAAACAAATAAAATGAAAAAGGCTCAAAAATTCAAATGCCTTTCCGTTGAGCCATCATATGTGTACTAGTTTGTGGGGAAAATATTAAACTTGCAATAGAACAAGTTTGAAAAAAAACTATCACGAATTTACCAATCTAGTATGGACTTGTGTGGATTTCAAGGCATATGCACATGGAAATGGCCACATACATGGCACAATCCATGATAACAAGCCCAAATTTGGCACAACCAATGGTGTTACCATTGTGGACAATGTTGCATAGGAATTTGCAACCATTTTGTACTAAAAAAATATTTCCCATTTTACAATCCTAGAAATGACTTTTTTTGTGTAGGAAGTGCCTTAAATAATTTTGAAATTTTTTCCATTTCATTTTTCATCAAAAGCTGGCCACATTGGATGGCCACTGACCAAGTTTCAGCAATTTCTGAGTGGACTATTGCTATATCCCATACATTCAGTTGAGATTCAGTGAATTATCGAAAAGGCCCAAATTTGCACTACAAGTGTGACATAGTTTGATCCTGAAAATTGCCAAAAATCATTTTATGCCCCAATATTGGTGATGGATGAACTTGGGTCAAGGAAAGTAAGAATCCCAAACCATTTTGTATGAATGGTCAACACTCCAAGTTTGACCCCAATTTAAAAAAACAAAGAAAATGAAAAAAGGCTCAAAAATTCAAATGCCTTTGCATTGAGCCATCATATGTGCACTAGTTTGTGGGAAAAATATTAAACCTGCAATACAACAAGTTTGAAAAAAAACCCTTCACAAATTTGCCTATCTAGTTTGGACTTGTGTGGATTTCAAAGCATATGCACATGGAAATGGCCACATACATGGCAAAATCCATGATAATATGCCCAAATTTGGCACAACCAGTGGTGTTACCATTGTGGACAATGTTGCATAGGAATTTTTAATTATTTTGTAATAAAAAAAGATTTCCCATTTTACAAGCCCAGAAATGAATTTTTTGTGAAGGAGTGCCTCAAATAATTTTGAAATTTGTTCCATTTCCTTTTTCATCAAAAGCTGGCCACTTTGGTTGGCCACTAACCAAGTTTCAGCAATTTCAGAGTAATATTAGTATATTCCATACATTAAGTTGAGTTTCAGTGAATTATTAGAAAAAGACCAAATTTGCACTACAAGTTTGGTCCTGAAAATTGCAAAAAATCATTTTATGCCCCAATATTGGTGACGGATGAACTTGGGTCAAGGAAAGTAAGAATTCCAAACCACTTTGTATGAATGGCCAACACTCCAAGTTTGACCCCAATTTGAAAAAAATGAAGAAAAATAAAAAAAAGGCTCAAAAATTCAAATGCCTTTGCATTGAGCCATCATATGTGCACTAGTTTGTGGGAAAACGATTAAACTTGCAATACAGCAAGTTTGAAAAAAAACCTTCACAAATTTGCCTATCAAGTATGGACTTGTGTGGATTTCAAGGCATATGCACATTGAAATGGCCACACACATGGCAAAATCCAAGATACCATCCCCAAATTTGGCACAACCATTGGTGTTACCATTGTGGACAATGTTGCATAGGAATTTGCAACGATGTTGTAACAAAAAAATATTTTCCATTTTACATGCGCTAGAAATGACTTTTTTTGTGAAGGAAGTGCCTCAAATAATTTTGAAATTTGTTCCATTTCATTTTTCATCAAAAGCAGGCCACATTGGATGACCACTGGCCAAGCTTTAGCAATTTAAGAGTAATATTGCTATATTCCATAAATTTAGTTGAGTTTCAGTGAATTATCAGAAAAGGTCCAAATTTGCACTACGAGTGTGACATAGTTTGGTCCTGAAAATTGCCAAAAATCAGTTTATGCCCCAATATTAGTGATGGATGAAATTGGGATCAATGAAAGTAAGAATTCCAAACCATTTTTTATGAATGGTCAACACTCCAAATTTGACCCGAATTTGAAAAAAAAACAAAGAAAATGAAAAAAGGCTCAAAAATTCAAATGCCTTCCGTTGAGCCATCATATGTGCACTAGTTTGTGTGGAAAATATTAAACTTGCAATACAAAAAGTTTGAAAAAAAACCTTCACAAATTTGCCGATCTAGTATGGACTTGTGTGGATTTCAAGGCATATGCACATGGAAATGGCCACATACATGGCAAAATCCATGATAATATGCCCAAATTTGGCACAACCAGTGGTGCTACCATTGTGGACAATGTTGGATAGGAATTTGCAATTATTTTGTAATAAAAAAATATTTCTCATTTTACAAGCCCAGAAATGACTTTTTTTGTGAAGGAAGTTCCTCAAATAATTTTGAAATTTGTTCCATTTCATTTTTCATCAAAAGCTGGCCACATTGGATGGCCACTGACCAAGTTTCAGCAATTTCTGAGTGGAATATTGCTATATTCCATACATTCAGTTGAGATTCAGTGAATTATCAAAAAGACCCAAATTTGCACTACAAGTGTGACACAGTTTGATCCTGAAAATTGCCAAAAATCATTTTATTCCCCAATATTGGTGATGGATGAACTTGGGTCAAGGAAAGTAAGAATTCCAAACCATTTTGTATGAATGGATAACACAGCAAGTTTGACCGCAATTTGAAAAAACAAAGAAAATGGAAAAAGGCTCAAAAATTCAACTGCCTTTGCATTGAGCCATCATATGTGCACTAGTTTGTGGGAAAAATATTAAACCTGCAATACAACAAGTTTGAAAAAAAACCTTCACAAATTTGCCTATCTAGTATGGACTTGTGTGGATTTCAAAGCATATGCACATGGAAATGGCCACATACATGGCAAAATCCATGATAATATGCCCAAATTTGGCACAACCAGTGGTGTGACCATTGTGGACAATTTTGCATAGGAATTTGCAATTATTTTGTAATAAAAAAATATTTCCCATTTTACAAGCGCAGAAATGACTTTTTTTGTGAAGGAAGTGCCTCAAATAATTTTGAAATTTGATCCATTTCATTTTTCATCAAAAGCAGGCCACTTTGGTTGGCCACTAACCAAGTTTCAGCAATTTCAGAGTAATAATAGTATATTCCTTACATTTAGTTGAGTTTCAGTGAATTATCAGAAAAAGCCCAAATTTGCACTACAAGTTTGGTCCTGAAAATTGCCAAAAATAATTTTATGCCCCAATATTGGTGATGGATGCACTTGGGTCAAGGAAAGTAAGAATTCCAAACCACTTTGTATGAATGGTCAACACTCCAAGTTTGACCCCAATTTGAAAAAAAGAAGAAAATTAAAAAAGTCTCAAAAATTCAAATGCCTTTGCATTGAGCCATCATATGTGCACTAGTTTGTGATAAAACGATTAAACTTGCAATACAACAAGTTTGAAAAAAAACCTTCACAAATTTGCCTATCCAGTATGGACTTGTCTGGATTTCAAGGCATATGCACATGGAAATGGCCACATACATGGCAAAATCCATGATAACATCCGCAAATTTGGCACAACCATTGGTGTTACCATTGTGGACAATGTTGCATAGGAACTTGAAATTATTTAGTAATAAAAAATATTTCCCATTTTACAAGCCCAGAAATGACTTTTTTTGTGAAGGAAGTACCTCAAATAATTTTGAAATTTGTTCCATTTCATTTTTCATCAAAAGCAGGCCACTTTGGATGGCCATTGACCTAGTTTCAGCAATTTCAGAGTAATATTCCTATATTCCATACATTTAGTTGAGGTTCAGTGAATTATCAGAAAAATCCCAAATTTGCACTACAAGTTTGGTCCTGAAAATTGCCAAAAATCATTTTATGCCCCAATATTGGTGACGGATGAACTTGGGTCAAGGAAAGTAAGAATTCCAAACCACTTTGTATGAATGGTCAACACTCCAAGTTTGACCCCAATTTCAAAAAAACAAAGAAAATGATTAAACTTGCAATACAACAAGTTTGAAAAAAAAACCTTCACAAATTTGCCTATCCAGTATGGACTTGTGTGGATTTCAAGGCATATGCACATGGAAATGGCCACATACATGGCAAAATCCATGATAACATCCCCAAATTTGGCACAACCATTGGTGTCACCATTGTGGACAATGTTGCATAGGAATTTGCAACGATGTTGTAACAAAAAATAATTTTCCATTTTACAAGCCCTAGAAATGACATTTTTTGTGAAGGAAGTGCCTCAAATAATTTTGAAATTTGTTCCATTTCATTTTTCGTCAAAAGCAGGCCACATTGGATGGCCACTGGCCAAGTTTCAGCAATTTAAGAGTAATATTGCTATATTCCATAAATTTAGTTGAGTTTCAGTGAATTATCAGAAAAGGTCCAAATTTACACTACAAGCGTGACATAGTTTGGTCCTGAAAATTGCCAAAAATCAGTTTATGCCCCAATATTGGTGATGGATGAAATTGGGATCAAGGAAAGTAAGAATTCCAAACCATTTTGTATGAATGGTCAACACTCCAAATTTGACCCCAATTTGAAAAAAAACAAAGAAAATGAAAAAAGGTTCAAAAATTCAAATGCCTTTCCGTTGAGCCATCATATGTGCACTAGTTTGTGGAGAAAATATTAAACTTGCAATACAACAAGTTTGAAAAAAAACCCTTCACAAATTTGCCAATCTAGTATGGACTTGTGTGGATTTCAAGGCATATGCACATGGAAATGGCCACATACATGGCACAATCCATGATAACAAGCCCAAATTTCGCACAACCAATGGTGTTACCATTGTGGACAATGTTGCATAGGAATTTGCAACCATTTTGTAATAAAAAAATATTTCCCATTTTACAAGCCCAGAATTGAATTTTTTTGTGAAGGAAGTGCCTTAAATAATTTTGAAATTTTTTCCATTTCATTTTTCATCAAAAGTTGGCCACATTGGATGGCCACTGACCAAGTTTCAGCAATTTCTGAGTGGAATATTGCTATATCCCATACATTCAGTTGAGATTCAGTGAATTATCGAAAAGGCCCAAATTTGCACTACAAGTGTGACATAGTTTGATCCTGAAAATTGCCAAAAATCATTTTATGCCCCAATATTGGTGATGGATGAACTTGGGTCAAGGAAAGTAAGAATCCCAAACCATTTTGTATGAATGGTCAACACTCCATGTTTGACCCCAATTTAAAAAAAGAAAGAAAATGAAAAAAGGCTAAAAAATTCAAATGCCTTTGCATTGAGCCATCATATGTGCACTAGTTTGCGCAAAAAATATTAAACCTGCAATACAACAATTTTGAAAAAAACCCTTCACAAATTTGCCTATCTAGTATGGACTTGTGTGGATTTCAAGGCATATGCACATGGAAATGGCCACATACATGGCAAAATCCATGATAATATGCGCAAATTTGGCACAACCAGTGGTGTTACCATTGTGGACATTGTTGCATAGGAATTTGCAATTATTTTGTAATAAAAAAAATATTTCCCATTTTACAAGCCCAGAAATGACTTTTTTGTGAAGGAAGTGCCTCAAATAATTTTGAAATTTTTCCATTTCATTTTTCATCAAAAGCAGGCCACTTTTGTTGGCCAATAACCAAGTTTCAGCATATTCAGAGTAATATTGCTATATTCCATACATTTAGTTGAGTTTCAGTGAATTATCAGAAAAAGCCCAAATTTGCACTACAAGTTTGGTCCTGAAAATTGCCAAAAATCATTTTATGCCCCAATATTGGTGACGGATGAACTTGGGTCAAGGAAAGTAAGAATTCCAAACCACTTTGTATAAATGGTCAACACTCCACGTTTGACCCCAATTTGAAAAAAAACAAAGAAAATTAAAAAAGGCTCAAAAATTCAAATGCCTTTGCATTGTGCCATCATATGTGCACTAGTTTGTGGGAAAACGATTAAACTTGCAATATAACAAGTTTGAAAAAAAAACCTTCACAAATTTGCCTATCCAGTATGGACTTGTGTTGATTTCAAGGCATATGCACATGGAAATGGCCACATACATGGCAAAATCCATGATAACATACCCAAATTTGCCACAACCATTGGTTTACCATTGTGGACAATGTTGCATAGGAATTTGCAACGATGTTGTAACAAAAAAATATTTTCCATTTTACAAGCCCTAGAAATGACTTATTTTGTGAAGGAAGTGCCTAAATTTTTTTGAAAGTTGTTCCATTTCATTTTTCATCAAAAGCAGGCCACATTGGATGGCCACTGGCCAAGTTTCAGCAATTTAAGAGTTATATTGCTATATTCCATAAATTTAGTTGAGTTTCAGTGAATTATCAGAAAAGGTCCAAATTTGCACTACAAGTGTGACATAGTTTGGTCCTGAAAATTGCCAAAAATCATTTTATGCCCGAATATTGGTGACGGGTGAACTTGGGTTAAGGAAAGTAAGAATTCCAATCCATTTTGTATGAATGGTCAACACTCCAAGTTTGACCCCAATTTAAAAAAAAAGAAAATGAAAAATGGCTCAAAAATTCAAATGGCTTTGCATTGAGCCATCATATGTGCACTAGTTTGTGGGAAAAATATTAAACTTGCAATACAACAAGTTTGAAAAAAAACCTTCACAAATTTGCCTATCCAGTATGGACTTTTGTGGATTTCAAGGCATATGCACATAGAAATGGCCACATACGTGGCAAAATCCATGATAGCATCCCGAAATTTGGCACAACCAGTGGTGTTACCATTGTGGACATTGTTGCATAGGAATTTGCAACGATGTTGTAACAAAAAAATATTTTCCATTCTACAAGCCCTAGAAATGACTTATTTTGTGAAGGAAGTGCCTCAAAATTTTCGAAAGTTGTTCCATTTCATTTTTCATCAAAAGCAGGCCACATTGGATGGCCACTGGCCAAGTTTCAGCAATTTAAGAGTAATATTGCTATATTCCATAAATTTAGTTGAGTTTCAGTGAATTATCAGAAATGGTCCAAATTTGCACTACAAGTGTGACATAGTTTGGTCCTGAAAATTGCCAAAAATCATTTTATGCCCGAATATTGGTGACGGGTGAACTTGTGTTAAGGAAAGTAAGAATTCCAATCCATTTTGTATGAATGGTCAACACTCCAAGTTTGACCCTAATTTGAAAAAAAGAAAAAGAAAATGAAATAAGGCTCAAAAATTTAAATGCCTGTGCTTTAAGCCATCATATGTGTACTAGTTTGTGGGGAAAATATTAAACTTGCAATACAACAAGTTTGAAAAAAAAACCTTCACAAATTTGCCTATGTAGTATGGACTTGTGTGGATTTCAAGGCATATGCACATGGAAATGTCCACACACATGGCAAAATCCATGATAACAAGCCCAAATTTGGCACAACCAATGGTGTTGCCATTGTGGAAAATGTTGCATAGGAATTTGCAACTATTTTGTAATAAAAAAATATTTCCCATTTCACAAGCCCAGAAATGACATTTTTTGTTAAGGAAGTGCCTCAAATAATTTTGAAATTTGTTCCATTTTATTTTTCATAAAAAGCACGCCACATTGGATGGCCACTCACCAAGTTTCAGCAATTTCAGAGTAATATTACTATATTTAATACATTTAGTTGAGTTTTAGTGAATTATTAGAAAAAGCCCAAATTTGCACTACAAGTGCGACATAGTTTGGTCCTAAAAATTGCCAAAAATCATTTTATGCCCCAAAATTGGTGATGGATGAACTTGGGTCAAGGAAAGTAAGAATTCTAAACCATTTTGTATGAATGGTCAACACTCCAAGTTTGACCCCAATTTTTAAAAAAACAAAGGAAATGAAAAATGGCTCAAAAATTCAAATGGCTTTGCAATGAGCCATCATAAGTGCACTAGTTCGTGGGAAAAATATTAAACTTGCAATACAACAAGCTTGAAAAAAAACGTTCACAAATTTGCCTATCCAGTATGGACTTGTGTGGATTTCAAGGCATATGCACATGGAAATGGCCACATACATGGAAAAATCCATGATAGCATCCCCAAATTTGGCACAACCATTGGTGTTACCATTCTGGACAATGTTGCATAGGAATTTGCAACTAAGTTGTAACAAAAAAATATTTTCCATTTTACAAGCCATTGAAATGACTTTTTTTGTGAAGGAAGTGCCTCAAATAATTTTGAAATTTGTTCCATTACCGTTTTCATCAAAAGCAGGCCATATTAGATGACCACTGACCAAGTTTCAGCAATTTCAGAGTAATATTGCAATATTCCATACATTAAGTTGAGATTCAGTGAATTATCAAAAAGGCCCAAATTTGCACTACAAGTGTGACATAGTTTGATCCTGAAAATTGCCAAAAATCATTTTATGCCCCAATATTGATGATGGATGAACTTGGGTCAAGGAAAGTAAGAATCCCAAACCATTTTGTATGAATGGTCAACACTCCAAGTTTGACCCCAATTTAAAAAAACAAAGAAAATGAAAAAAGGCTCAAAAATTCAAATGCCTTTGCATTGAGCCATCATATGTGCACTAGTTTGTGGGAAAAATATTAAACCTGCAATACAACAAGTTTGAAAAAAAACCCTTCACAAATTTGCCTATCTAGTATGGACTTGTGTGGATTTCAAGGCATATGCACATGGAAATGGCCACATACATGGCAAAATTCATGATAATATGCCCAAATTTGGCATAACCAGTGGTGTTACCATTGTGGACAATGTTGCATAGGAATTTGCAATTATTTTGTAATAAAAAAATATTTCCCATTTTACAAGCCCAGAAATGACTTTTTTTTGTGAAGGAAGTGCCTCAAATTTTTTTGAAATTTGTTCCATCTCACATTTCATCAAAAGCAGGACACATTGGATGGCCACTGACCTAGTTTTAGCAATTTCAGAGTAATATTGCTATATTCCATACATTTAGTTGAGGTTCAGTGAATTATCAGAAAAGGCCCAAATTTGCACTACAAGTGTGACACAGTTTGGTAATGAAAATTACCAAAAATCAGTTTATGCCCAATATTGGTGATGGATGAACTTGGGTCAAGGAAAGTAAGAATTCTAAACCATTTTGTACGAATGGTCAACACTCCAAGTTTGACCCCAATTTGAAAAAAAACAAAGAAAATGAAAAAAGGATCAAAAATTCAAATGCCTTTCTGTTGTGACATCATATGTGCACAAGTTTGTGGGGAAAATATTAAACTTGCAATACAACAAGTTTGACAAACTACCTTCACAAATTTGCCTATCTAGTATAGACTTGTGTGGATTTCAAGGCATATGCACATGGAAATGGCCACATACAAGGCAAAATCCATGATAACAAGTCCAAATTTGGCACAACCAATGGTGTTACCATTGTGCACGATGTTGCATAGGAATTTGCAACTATTTTGTAATAAAAAAATATTTCCCTTTTTATAAGCTTATAAATGACTTTTTTTGTGACGGAACTGCATTAAATAATTTTGAAATTTATTCCATTTCATTTTTCATCAAAAGCTGGACACATTGGATGGACACTAACCTAGTTTCAGCAATTTCAGTGTAATATTGCAATATTCCATACATTTAGTTGAGGTTCAGCGAATTATCAACAAAAGCCCTAATTGGCACTACAAATGTGACATAGTTTGGTCCTGAAAATTGCCATAAATCTTTTTATTCCCCAATATTGGTGGCGGATGAACTTGGGTCAAAGAAAGTAAAAATTCCAAAACATTTTGTATGAATGGTCAACACTCCTACTTTGACCCCGAGTTGAAAAAAAAGAAAATGAAATAAGGCTAAAAAATTTAAATGCCTTTGCATTGAGCCATCATATGTGCACTAGTTTGTGGGGAAAATATTAAACATACAACACAACAAGTTTGGAAAAAAACCTTCACAAATTTGACTATCTAGTATGGACTTGTGTGGATTTCAAGGCATACGCACATGGAAATGGTCACATACATGCCAAAATTCATAATAACATGCCAAATTTGGCAGAACTAGTGGTGTTACCATTGTGGACAATGTTGCATAGGAATTTGCAATTATTTTGCAATAAAAAAATATTTCCCATTTTACAAGCCCAAAAATGACTTTTTTTGTTAAGAAGTGCCTCAAATAATTTTGAAACTTGTTCCATTTTATTTAAAGCAGGCCACATTGGATGGCCACTCACCATGTTTCAGTGATTTCAGAGTAATATTGCTATATTTAATACATTTAGCTAAGTTTCAGTGAATTATTAAAAAAAGCCCAAATTTGCACTACAAGTGTGACATAGTTTGGTCATAAAAAATGCCAAAAATCATTTTATGCCCCAATATTGGTGATGGATGAACTTGGGTCAAGGAAAGTAAGAATTCCAAACCATTTTGTATGAATGGTCAACACTCCAAGTTTGACCCCAATTTGAAAAAAAACAAAGAAAATGAAAAATGGCTCAAAAATTCAAATGGCTTTGCATTGAGCCATCATATGTGCACTAGTTCGTGGGAAAAATATTAAACTTGCAATACAACAAGTTTGAAAAAAAACCTTCAAAAATTTGCCTATCCAGTATGGACGTGTGTGGATTTCAAGGCATATGCACATGGAAATGGCCACATACATGGAAAAATCCATGATAGCATCCCCAAATTTGGCACAACCATTGGTGTTATCATTCTGGACAATGTTGCATAGGAATTTGCAACTAAGCTGTAACAAAAAAATATTTTCCATTTTACAAGCCATAGAAATGACTTTTTTGTGAAGGAAGTGCCTCAAATAATTTTGAAATTTGTTCCATTACAGTTTTCATCAAACGCAGGCCATATTAGATGACCACTGACCAAGTTTCAGCAATTTCAGAGTAATATTGCTATATTCCATACATTAAGTTGAGATTCACTGAATTCTCAAAAAGGCCCAAATTTGCACTACAAGTGTGACATAGTTTGATCCTGAAAATTGCAAAAATCATTTTATGCCCCAATATTGGTGATGGATGAACTTGGGTCAAGGAAAGTAAGAATCCCAAACCATTTTGTATGAATGGTCAACACTCCAAGTTTGACCCCAATTTAAAAAAACAAAGAAAATGAAAAAAGGCTCAAAAATTGAAATGCCTTTGCATTGAGCCATCATATGTGCACTAGTTTGTGGGAAAAATATTAAACCTGCAATACAACAAGTTTGAAAAAAAAACCTTCACAAATTTGCCTATCTAGTATGGACTTGTGTGGATTTCAAGGCATATGCACATGGAGATGGCCACATACTTGGCAAAATCCATGATAATATGCCCAAATTTGGCACAACCAGTGGTGTTACCATTGTGGACAATGTTGCATAGGAATTTGCAATTATTTTGTAATAAAAAATATTTCCCATGTTACAAGCCCAGAAATGACTTTTTTTTTGTGAAGGAAGTGCCTCAATTTTTTTTTGAAATTTGTTCCATCTCACATTTCATCAAAAGCAGGACACATTGGATGGCCACTGACCTAGTTTTAGCAATTTCAGAGTAATATTGCTATATTCCATACATTTAGTTGAGGTTCAGTGAATTATCAGAAAAGGACCAAATTTGCAGTACAAGTGTGACACAGTTTGGTAATGAAAATTACCAAAAATCAGTTTATGCCCCAATATTGGTGATGGATGAACTTGGGTCAAGGAAAGTAAGAATTCCAAGCCATTTTGTACGAATGGTCAACACTCCAAGTTTGACTCCAATTTGAAAAAAAACAAAGAAAATGAAAAAAGGATCAAAAATTCAAATGCCTTTCTGTTGAGACATCATATGTGCACTAGTTTGTGGGGAAAATATTAAACTTGCAATACAACAAGTTTGACAAAAAACCTTCACAAATTTGCCTATCTAGTATAGACTTGTGTGGATTTCAAGGCATATGCACATGGAAATGGCCACATACAAGGCAAAATCCATGATAACAAGTCCAAATTTGGCACAACCAATGGTGTTACCATTGTGGACGATGTTGCATAGGAATTTGCAACTATTTTGTAATAAAAAAATATTTCCCTTTTTATAAGCTTATAAATGACTTTTGGAAGTGCCTTAAATAATTTTGAAATTTATTCCATTTCATTTTTCATCAAAAGCTGGACACATTGGATGGACACTAACCTAGTTTCAGCAATTTCAGTGTAATATTGCTATATTCTATACATTTAGTTGAGGTTCAGCGAATTATCAACAAAAGCCCTAATTGGCACTACAAATGTGACATAGTTTGGTCCTGAAAATTGCCATAAATCTTTTTATTCCCCAATATTGGTGACGGATGAACTTGGGTCAAAGAAAGTAAAAATTCCAAAACATTTTGTATGAATGGTCAACACTCCAAGTTTGACCCCGAGTTGAAAAAAAAGAAAATGAAATAAGGCTAAAAAATTTAAATGCCTTTGCATTGAGCCATCATATGTGCACTAGTTTGTGTTGAAAATATTAAACTTACAGTACAACAAGTTTGAAAAAAAACCTTCACAAATTTGAGTATCTAGTATGGACTTGTGTGGATTTCAAGGCATATGCACATGGAAATGGTCACATACATGCCAAAAGTCATAATAACATGCCAAATTTGGCAGAACTAGTGGTGTTACCATTGTGGACAATGTTGCATAGGAATTTGCAATTATTTTGCAATAAAAAAATATTTCCCATTTTACAAGCCCAAAAATGACTTTTTTTGTTAAGGAAGTGCCTGAAATAATTTTGAAACTTGTTCCATTTTCTTTTTCATCAAAAGCAGGCCACATTGGATGGCCACTCACCATGTTTCAGCGATTTCAGAGTAATATTGCTATATTTAATAAAATTAGCTAAGTTTCAGTGAATTATTAGAAAAAAGCCCAAATTTGCACTACAAATGTGACATAGTTTGGTCCTAAAAAATGCAAAAAATCATTTTATGCCCCAATATTGGTGATGGATGAACTTGGGTCAAGGAAAGTAAGAATTCCAAACCATTTTGTATGAATGGTCAACACTCCAAGTTTGACCCCAATTTGAAAAAAAACAAAGAAAATGAAAAATGGCTCAAAAATTCAAATGGCTTTGCATTGAGCCATCATATGTGCACTAGTTCGTGGGAAAAATATTAAACTTGCAATACAACAAGTTTGAAAAAAAACCTTCAAAAATTTGCCTATCCAGTATGGACTTGTGTGGATTTCAAGGCATATGCACATGGAAATGGCCACATACATGGCAAAATCCATGATAGCATCCCCAAATTTGGCACAACCATTGGTGTTATCATTCTGGACAATGTTGCATAGGAATTTGCAACTAAGCTGTAACAAAAAAATATTTTCCATTTTACAAGCCATAGAAATGACTTTTTTGTGAAGGAAGTGCCTCAAATAATTTTGAAATTTGTTCCATTACAGTTTTCATCAAACGCAGGCCATATTAGATGACCACTGACCAAGTTTCAGCAATTTCAGAGTAATATTGCTATATTCCATACATTAAGTTGAGATTCACTGAATTATCAAAAAGGCCCAAATTTGCACTACAAGTGTGACATAGTTTGATCCTGAAAATTGCCAAAATCATTTTATGCCCCAATATTGGTGATGGATGAACTTGGGTCAAGGAAAGTAAGAATCCCAAACCATTTTGTATGAATGGTCAACACTCCAAGTTTGACCCCAATTTAAAAAAACAAAGAAAATGATAAAAGGCTCAAAAATTCAAATGCCTTTGCATTGAGCCATCATATGTGCACTAGTTTGTGGGAAAAATATTAAACCTGCAATACAACAAGTTTGAAAAAAAACCCTTCACAAATTTGCCTATCTAGTATGGACTTGTGTGGATTTCAAGGCATATGCACATGGAGATGGCCACATACTTGGCAAAATACATGATAATATGCCCAAATTTGGCACAACCAGTGGTGTTACAATTGTGGACAATGTTGCATAGGAATTTGCAATTATTTTGTAATAAAAAAATATTTCCCATTTTACAAGCCCAGAAATGACTTTTTTTTTGTGAAGGAAGTGCCTCAATTTTTTTTGAAATTTGTTCCATCTCACATTTCATCAAAAGCAGGACACATTGGATGGCCACTGACCTAGTTTTAGCAATTTCAGATTAATATTGCTATATTCCATACATTTAGTTGAGGTTCAGTGAATTATCAGAAAAGGCCCAAATTTGCAGTACAAGTGTGACACAGTTTGGTAATGAAAATTACCAAAAATCAGTTTATGCCCCAATATTGGTGATGGATGAACTTGGGTCAAGGAAAGTAAGAATTCCAAGCCATTTTGTACGAATGGTCAACACTCCAAGTTTGACCCCAATTTGAAAAAAAACAAAGAAAATGAAAAAAGGATCAAAAATTCAAATGCCTTTCTGTTGAGACATCATATGTGTACTAGTTTGTGGGGAAAATATTAAACTTGCAATACAACAAGTTTGACAAAAAACCTTCACAAATTTGCCTATCTAGTATAGACTTGTGTGGATTTCAAGGCATATGCACATGGAAATGGCCACATACAATTCAAAATCCATGATAACAAGTCCAAATTTGGCACAACCAATGGTGTTACCATTGTGGACGATGTTGCATAGGAATTTGCAACAATTTTGTAATAAAAAAATATTTCCCTTTTTATAAGCTTATAAATGACTTTTTTTGTGAAGGAAGTGCCTTAAATAATTTTGAAATTTATTCCATTTCATTTTTCATTAAAAGCTGGACACATTGGATGGACACTAACCTAGTTTCAGCAATTTCAGTGTAATATTGCTATATTCCATACATTTAGTTGAGGTTCAGCGAATTATCAACAAAAGCCCTAATTGGCACTACAAATGTGACATAGTTTGGTCCTGAAAATTGCCATAAATCTTTTTATTCCCCAATATTGGTGACGGATGAACTTGGGTCAAAGAAAGTAAAAATTCCAAAACATTTTGTATGAATGGTCAACACTCCAAGTTTGACCCCGAGTTGAAAAAAAAAATGAAATAAGGCTAAAAAATTTAAATGCCTTTGCATTGAGCCATCATATGTGCACTAGTTTGTGTTGAAAATATTAAACTTACAATACAACAAGTTTGAAAAAAAACCTTCACAAATTTGACTATCTAGTATGGACTTGTGTGGATTTCAAGGCATATGCACATGGAAATGGTCACATACATGCCAAAATTCATAATAACATGCCAAATTTGGCACAACTAGTGGTGTTACCATTGTGGACAATGTTGCATAGGAATTTGCAATTATTTTGCAATAAAAAAATATTTCCCATTTTACAAGCCCAAAAATGACTTTTTTTGTTAAGGAAGTGCCTCAAATAATTTTGAAACTTGTTCCATTTTATTTTTCATCAAAAGCAGGCCACATTGGATGGCCACTCACCATGTTTCAGCGATTTTAGAGTAATATTGCTATATTTAATACAATTAGCTAAGTTTCAGTGAATTATTAGAAAAAAGCCCAAATTTGCACTACAAGTGTGACATAGTTTGGTCCTAAAAATTGCCAAAAATCATTTTATGCCCCAATATTGGTGATGGATGAACTTGGGTCAAGGAAAGTAAGAATTACGAACCATTTTGTATGAATGGTCAACACTCCAAGTTTGACCCCAATTTGAAAAAAAACAAAGAAAATGAAAAATGGCTCAAAAATTCAAATGGCTTTGCATTGAGCCATCATATGTGCACTAGTTTGTGGGAAAAATATTAAACTTGCAATACAACAAGTTTGAAAAAAAACATTCACAAACTTGCCTATCCAGTATGGACTTTTGTGGATTTCAAGGCATATGCACATGGAAATGGCCACATACATGGAAAAATCCATGATAGCATCCCCAAATTAGGCACAACCATTGGTGTTACCATTGTGGACAATGTTGCATAGGAATTTGCCACTAAGTTGTAACAAAAAAATATTTTCCATTTTACAAGCCCTAGAAATGACTTTTTTTGTGAAGGAAGTGCCTCAAATAATTTTGAAATTTGTTCCATTTCATTTTTCATCAAACTATGTGCCATTGCATTGAGCCATAAAAATTCAAATGCCTTCGCATTGAGCCATCATATGTGCACTAGTTTGTGGGAAAAATATTTAACATGCAATACAACAAGTTTGAAAAAAAAACCTTCACTAATTTGCCTATCTAGTATGGACTAGTGTGGATTTCAAGGCATATGCACATGGAAATGGCCACATACATGGAAAAATTCATAATACACATGCCCCAATTTGGCACAACCAGTGGTGTTACCATTGTGGACAATGTTGCATAGGAATTTGCTATTATTTTGTAATAAAAAAATATTTTCCATTTTACAAGCCCAGAAATGACTTTTTTTTGTGAAGGAAGTGCCTCAAATAATTTTGAAATTTGTTCCATTTCATTTTTCATCAAAAGCAGGCCACATTGGATGGCCACTGACCAAGTTTTAGCAATTTCAGAGTAATATTGCTATATTCCATACATTTAGTTGAGGTTCGGTGAATTATCAGAAAAGGCCCAAATTTGCAATACAAGTGTGACATAATTTGGTCCTGAAAATTGCCAAAAATCATTTTATGCCCGAATATTGGTGACGGGTAAACTTGGGTTAAGGAAAGTAAGAATTCCAAACCATTTTGTATGAATGGTCAACACTCCAAGTTTGACCCTAATTTGAAAAAAAGAAAAAGAAAATGAAATAAGGCTCAAAAATTTAAATGCCTTTGCATTAAGCCATCATATGTGCACTAGTTTGTGGGGAAAATATTAAACTTGCAATACAACAAGTTTGAAAAAAAACCTTCACAAATTTGCCTATCTAGTATGGACTTGTGTGGATTTCAAGGCATATGCACATGGAAATGTCCACACACATGGCAAAATCCATGATAATATGCCCAAATTTGGCACAACCAGTGGTGTTACCATTTTGGACAATGTTGCATAGGAATTTGCAATTATTTTGCAATAGAAAAATATTTCATATTTTAGAAGCCCAAAAATGACTTTTTTTGTTTAGGAAGTGCCTCAAATAATTTTGAAATTTGTTCCATTTTTCATCAAAAGCCGGTCACATTGGATGGCCACTCACCAAGTTTCAGCAATTTCAGAGTAATATTGCTATATTCCATACATTCAGTTGAGATTCAGTGAATTATCAAAAAGGCCCAAATTTGCACTACAAGTTTGACATAGTTTGATCCTGAAAATTGCCAAAACTCATTTTATGCCCCAATATTGGTGACGGATGAACTTGGGTCAAGGAAAGTAAAAATTCCAAAACATTATGTATGAATGGACAACACTCCAAGTTTGACCCCAATTTGAAAAAAAAGAAAATGAAACAAGGCTCAAAAATTTAAATGCCTTTGCATTGAGCCATAATATGTGCACTAGTTTGTGGGGAAAATATTACACTTACAATACAACAAGTTTGAAAAAAAACCTTCACAAATTTGCCTATCTAGTATGGACTTGTGTTGATTTCAAGGCATATGCACATGGAAATGGCCACATACATAGCAAAATTCATCATAACATGCCAAATTTGGCACAACCAGTGGTGTTACCATTGTGGACAATGTTGCATAGAAATTTGCAATTATTTTGCAATAAAAAATATTTCCCATTTTACAAGACCAAAAATGACTTTTTTTGTTAAGGAAGTGCCTCAAATAATTTCGAAATTTGTTCCATTTTATTTTTCATAAAAATCAGGCCACATTGGATGGCCACTCACGAAGTTTCAGCAATTTCAGAGTAATATTGCTATATTTAATACATTTAGTTGAGTTTTAGTGAATTATTAGAAAAAGCCCAAATTTGCACTACAAGTGCGACATAGTTTGGTCCTAAAAATTGCCAAAAATCATTTTATGCCCCAAAATTGGTGATGGATGAACTTGGGTCAAGGAAAGTAAGAATTCTAAACCATTTTGTATGAATGGTCAACACTCCAAGTTTGACCCCAATTTTAAAAAAAACAAAGGAAATGAAAAATGGCTCAAAAATTCAAATGGCTTTGCATTGAGCCATCATATGTGCACTAGTTCGTGGGTAAAATATTAAACTTGCAATACAACAAGCTTGAAAAAAACGTTCACAAATTTGCCTATCCAGTATGGACTTGTGTGGATTTCAAGGCATATGCACATGGAAATGGCCACATACAAGGCAAAATCCATGATAACAAGTCCAAATTTGGCACAACCAATGGTGTTACCATTGTGGACGATGTTGCATAGGAATTTGCAACTATTTTGTAATAAAAAAATATTTCCCTTTTTATAAGCTTATAAATGATTTTTTTGTGAAGGAAGTGCCTTAAATAATTTTGAAATTTATTCCATTTCATTTTTCAGTGTAATATTGCTATATTCCATACATTTAGTTGAGGTTCAGCGAATTATCAACAAAAGCCCTAATTGACATAGTTTGGTCCTGAAAATTGCCATAATCTTTTTATTCCCCAATATTGGTGACGGATGAACTTGGGTCAAAGAAAGTAAAAATTCGAAAACATTTTGTATGAATGGTCAACACTCCAAGTTTGACCCCGAGTTGAAAAAAAAGAAAATGAAATATGGCTAAAAAATTGAAATGCCTTTGCATTGAGCCATCATATGTGCACTAGTTTGTGGGGAAAATATTAAACTTACAATACAACAAGTTTGAATAAAAACCTTCACCAATTTGACTATCTAGTATGGACTTGTGTGGATTTCAAGGCATATGCACTTGGAAATGGTTACATAGATGCCAAAATTCATAATAACATGCCAAATTTGGCACAACTAGTGGTGTTACCATTGTGGACAATGTTGCATAGGAATTTGCAATTATTTTGCAATAAAAAAATATTTCTCATTTTAGAAGCCCAAAAATGACTTTTTTTGTTAAGGAAGTGCCTCAAATAATTTTGAAACTTGTTCCATTTTATTTTTCATCAAAAGCTGGCCACATTGGATGGCCACTCACCATGTTTCAGCGATTTCAGAGTAATATTGCTATATTTAATACATTTAGCTAAGTTTCAGTGAATTATTAGAAAAAAGACCAAATTTGCACTACAAGTGTGACATAGTTTGGTCCTAAAAATTGCCAAAAATCATTTTATGCCCCAATATTGGTGATGGATGAACTTGGGTCAAGGAAAGTAAGAATTCCAAACCATTTTGTATGAATGGTCAACAGACCAAGTTTGACCCCAATTTGAAAAAAAACAAAGAAAATGAAAAATGGCTCAAAAATTCAAATGGCTTTGCATTGAGCCATCATATGTGCACTAGTTTGTGGGAAAAATATTAAACTTGCAATACAACAAGTTTGAAAAAAAACCTTCACAAATTTGCCTATCCAGTATGGACTTGTGTGGATTTCAAGGCATATGCACATGGAAATGGCCACATACATGGCAAAATCCATGATAGCATCCCCAAATTAGGCACAACCATTGGTGTTACCATTGTGGACAATGTTGCATAGGAATTTGCCACTATGTTGTAACAAAAAAATATTTTCCATTTTACATGCCCTAGAAATGACTTTTTTTGTGAAGGAAGTGCCTCAAATAATTTTGAAATTTGTTCCATTTCATTTTTCATCAAACTATGTGCCATTGCATTGAGCCATAAAAATTAAAATGCCTTCGCATTGAGCCATCATATGTGCACTAGTTTGTGGGAAAAGTATTTAACATGCAATACAACAAGTTTGAAAAAAAACCTTCACTAATTCGCCTATCTAGTATGGACTAGTGTGGATTTCAAGGCATATGCACATGGAAATGGCCACATACATGGAAAAATTCATAATACACATGCCCCAATTTGGCACAACCAGTGGTGTTACCATTGTGGACAATGTTGCATAGGAATTAGCTATTATTTTGTAATAAAAAAAATATTTTCCATTTTACAAGCCCGGAAATGACTTTTTTTTGTGAAGGAAGTGCCTCAAATAATTTTGAAATTTGTTCCATTTCATTTTTCATCAAAAGCAGGCCACTTTGGTTGGCCACTAACCAAGTTTCAGCAATTTCAGAGTAATATTAGTATATTCCATACATTTAGTTGAGTTTCAGTGAATTATCAGAAAAAGCCAAAATTTGCACTACAAGTTTGGTTTTGAAAATTGCCAAAAATCATTTTATGCCCCAATATCGGTGACAGATGAAATTGGGTCAAGGAAAGTAAGAATTCCAAACCACTTTGTATGAATGGTCAACACTCCAAGTTTGACCCCAATTTGAAAAAAAGAAGAATATTAAAAAAGGCTCAAAAATTCAAATGCCTTTGCATTGAGCCATCATATGTGCACTAGTTTGTGGGAAAACGATTAAACTTGCAATACAACAAGTTTGAAAAAAAACCTTCACAAATTTGCCTATCTAGTATGGACTTGTGTGGATTTCAAGGCATATGCACATGGAAATGGCCATATACATGGCAAAATCCATGATAACATCCGCAAATTTGGCACAACCATTTGTGTTACCATTGTGGACAATGTTCCATAAGAATTTGCAACGATGTTGTAACAAAAAAATATTTTCCATTTTACATGCCCTAGAAATGACTTTTTTTGTGAAGGAAGTGCCTCAAATAATTTTGAAATTTGTTCCATTTCATATTTCATCAAAAGCAGGCCACACTGGATGGCCACTGGCCAAGTTTCAGCAATTTGAGAGTAATATTGCTATATTCCATAAATTTAGTTGAGTTTCAGTGAATTACGAGAAAAAGTCCAAATTTGCACTACAAGTGTGACATAGTTTGGTCCTATAAATTGCCAAAAATCAGTTTATGCCCCAATATTGGTAATGGATGAAATTGGGATCAAGGAAAGTAAGAATTCCAAACCCTTTTGTATGAATGGTGAACACTCCAAACTTGACCCCAATTTGAAAAAAAACAAAGAAAATGAAAAAAGGCTCAAAAATTCAAATGCCTTTCCGTTGAGCCATCATATGTGCACTAGTTTGTGGGGAAAATATTAAACTTGCAATACAACAAGTTTGAAAAAAAAACCTTCACAAATTTGCCAATCTAGTATGGACTTGTGTGGATTTCAAGGCATATGCACATGGAAATGGCCACATACATGGCACAATCCATGATAACAAGCCCAAATTTGGCACAACCAATGGTGTTACCGTTGTGGACAATGTTGCATCGGAATTTGCAACCATTTTGTAATAAAAAATTATTTCCCATTTTACAAGCCCAGAAATGAATTTTTTTGTGAAGGAAGTGCCTCAAATAATTTAAATTTGTTCCATTTCATTTTTCATCAAAAGTTGGCCACATTGGATGGCCACTGACCAAGTTTCAGCAATTGCAGAGTAATATTGCTATATTCCATACATTCAGTTGAGATTCAGTGAATTATCAAAAAGGCCCAAATTTGCAACAAGTGTGACATAGTTTGATGCTGAAAATTGCCGAAAATCATTTTATGCCCCAATATTGGTGATGGACGAACTTGGGTCAAGGAAAGTAAGAATCCCAAACCATTTTGTATGAATGGTCAACACTCCATGTTTGACCCCAATTTAAAAAAACAAAGAAAATGAAAAAAGGCTCAAAAATTCAAATGCCTTTGCATTGAGCCATCATATGTGCACTAGTTTGTGCAAAAAATATTAAACCTGCAATACAACAAGTTTGAAAAAAACCTTCACAAATTTGCCTATCTAGTATGGACTTGTGTGGATTTCAAGGCATATGCACATGGAAATGGCCACATACATGGCAAAATCCATGATAATATGCCCAAATTTGGCACAACCAGTGGTGTTACCATTGTGGACATTGTTGCATAGGAATTTGCAATTATTTTGTAATAAAACAATATTTTCCATTTTACAAGCCCAGAAATGACTTTTTTGTGAAGGAAGTGCCTCAAATAATTTTGAAATTTGTTCCATTTAATTTTTCATCAAAAGCAGGCCACTTTTGTTGGCCACTAACCAAGTTTTAGTAATTTCAGAGTAACATTGCTATATTCCATACATTTAGTTGAGTTTCAGTGAATTATCAGAAAAAGCCCAAATTTGCACTACAAGTTTGGTCCTGAAAATTGCCAAAAATCATTTTATGCCCCAATATTGGTGACGGATGAACTTGGGTCAAGGAAAGTAAGAATTCCAAACCACTTTGTATGAATGGTCAACACTCCACGTTTGACCCCAATTTGAAAAAAAAGAAAGAAAATTAAAAAAGGCTCAAAAATTCAAATGCCTTTGCATTGTGCCATCATATGTGCACTAGTTTGTGGGAAAACGATTAAACTTGCAATACAACAAGTTTCAAAAAAACCTTGACAAATTTGCCTATCCATTATGGACTTGTGTTGATTTCAAGGCATATGCACATGGAAATGGCCACATACATGGCAAAATCCATGATAACATACCCAAATTTGCCACAACCATTGGTTTACCATTGTGGACAATGTTGCATAGGAATTTGCAACGATGTTGTAACAAAAAAATATTTTCCATTTTACAAGCCCTAGAAATGACTTATTTTGTGAAGGAACTGCCTCAAATTTTTTGAAAGTTGTTCCATTTCATTTTTCATCAAAAGCAAGCCACATTGGATGGCCACTGGCCAAGTTTCAGCAATTTTAGAGTAATATTGCTATATTCCATAAATTTAGTTGAGTTTCAGTGAATTATCAGAAAAGGTGCAAATTTGCACTACAAGTGTGACATAGTTTGGTCCTGAAAATTGCCAAAAATCATTTTATGCCCGAATATTGGAGACAGGTGAACTTGGGTTAAGGAAAGTAAGAATTCCAAACCATTTTGTATGAATGGTCAACATACATGGCAAAATCCATGATAATATGCCCAAATTTGGCACAACCAGTGGTGTTACCATTGTGGACAAGGTTGCATAGGAATTTGCAATTATTTTGAAATAAAAAAATATTTCCGACTTTACAAGCCCAGAAATGACTTTTTTTTGTGAAGGAAGTGCCTAAATTTTTTTTGAAATTTGTTCCATCTCACATTTCATCAAAAGCTGGACACATTGGATGGCCACTGACCTAGTTTTAGCAATTTCAGAGTAATATTGCTATATTCCATACATTTAGTTGAGGTTCAGTGAATTATCAGAAAAGGCCCAAATTTGCAGTACAAGTGTGACACAGTTTGGTAATGAAAATTACCAAAAATCAGTTTATGCCCCAATATTGGTGATGGATGAACTTGGGTCAAGGAAAGTAAGAATTCCAAACCATTTTGTACGAATGGTCAACACTCCAAGTTTGACCCCAATTTGAAAAAAAACAAAGAAAATGAAAAAAGGCTCAAAAATTCAAATGCCTTTCCGTTGAGACATCATATGTGCACTAGTTTGTGGGGAAAATATTTAACTTGCAATACAACAAGTTTGACAAAAAACCTTCACAAATTTGCCTATCTAGTATAGACTTGCGTGGATTTCAAGGCATATGCACATGGAAATGGCCACATACAAGGCAAAATCCATGATAACAAGTCCAAATTTGGCACAACCAATGGTGTTACCATTGTGGACGATGTTGCATAGGAATTTGCAACTATTTTGTAATAAAAAAATATTTCACTTTTTATAAGTTTATAAATGACTTTTTTTGTGGAGGAAGTGCCTTAAATAATTTTGAAATTTATTCCATTTCATTTTTCATCAAAAGCTGGACACATTGGATGGACACTAACCTAGTTTCAGCAATTTCAGAGTAATATTGCTATATTCCATACATTTAGTTGAGGTTCAGCGAATTATCAACAAAAGCCCTAATTTGCACTACAAATGTGACATAGTTTGGTCCTGAAAATTGCCATAAATCTTTTTATTCCCCAATATTGGTGACGGATGAACTTGGGTCAAAGAAAGTAAAAATTCCAAAACATTTTGTATGAATGGTAAACACTCCAAGTTTGACCCCGAGTTGAAAAAAAAGAAAATGAAATAAGGCTAAAAAATTTAAATGCCTTTGCATTGAGCCATCATATGTGCACTAGTTTGTGGGGAAAATATTAAACTTACAATACAACAAGTTTGAAAAAAAACCTTCACAAATTTGACTATCTAGTATGGACTTGTGTGGATTTCAAGGCATATGCACATGGAAATGGTCACATACATGCCAAAATTCATAATAACATGCCAAATTTGGCACAACTAGTGGTGTTACCATTGTGGACAATGTTGCATTGGAATTTGCAATTATGTTGCAATAAAAAATTATTTCCCATTTTACAAGCCCAAAAATGACTTTTTTTGTTAAGGAAGTGCCTCAAATAAGTTTGAAAATTGTGCCATTTTATTTTTCATCAAAAGCAGGCCACATTGGATGGCCACTCACCATGTTTCAGCGATTTCAGAGTAATATTGCTATATTTAATACATTTAGCTAAGTTTCAGTGAATTATTAGAAAAAAGCCTAAATTTGCACTACAAGGGTGACATAGTTTGGTCCTAAAAATTGCCAAAAATCATTTTATGCCCCAATATTGGTGATGGATGAACTTGGGTCAAGGAAAGTAAGAATCCCAAACCATTTTGTATGAATGGTCAACACTCCATGTTTGACCCCAATTTAAAAAAACAAAGAAAATGAAAAAAGGCTCAAAAATTCAAATGCCTTTGCATTGAGCCATCATATGTGCACTAGTTTGTGCAAAAAATATTAAACCTGCAATACAACAAGTTTGAAAAAAACCTTCACAAATTTGCCTATCTAGTATGGACTTGTGTGGATTTCAAGGCATATGCACATGGAAATGGCCACATACATGGCAAAATCCATGATAATATGCCCAAATTTGGCACAACCAGTGGTGTTACCATTGTGGACATTGTTGCATAGGAATTTGCAATTATTTTGTAATAAAACAATATTTTCCATTTTACAAGCCCAGAAATGACTTTTTTGTGAAGGAAGTGCCTCAAATAATTTTGAAATTTGTTCCATTTCATTTTTCATCAAAAGCAGGCCACTTTTGTTGGCCACTAACCAAGTTTTAGTAATTTCAGAGTAATATTGCTATATTCCATACATTTAGTTGAGTTTCAGTGAATTATCAGAAAAAGCCCAAATTTGCACTACAAGTTTGGTCCTGAAAATTGCCAAAAATCATTTTATGCCCCAATATTGGTGACGGATGAACTTGGGTCAAGGAAAGTAAGAATTCCAAACCACTTTGTATGAATGGTCAACACTCCACGTTTGACCCCAATTTGAAAAAAAAGAAAGAAAATTAAAAAAGGCTCAAAAATTCAAATGCCTTTGCATTGTGCCATCATATGTGCACTAGTTTGTGGGAAAACGATTAAACTTGCAATACAACAAGTTTCAAAAAAACCTTCACAAATTTGCCTATCCAGTATGGACTTGTGTTGATTTCAAGGCATATGCACATGGAAATGGCCACATACATGGCAAAATCCATGATAACATACCCAAATTTGCCACAACCATTGGTTTACCATTGTGGACAATGTTGCATAGGAATTTGCAACGATGTTGTAACAAAAAAATATTTTCCATTTTACAAGCCCTAGAAATGACTTATTTTGTGAAGGAACTGCCTGAAATTTTTTGAAAGTTGTTCCATTTCATTTTTCATCAAAAGCAGGCCACATTGGATGGCCACTGGCCAAGTTTCAGCAATTTTAGAGTAATATTGCTATATTCCATAAATTTAGTTGAGTTTCAGTGAATTATCAGAAAAGGTGCAAATTTGCACTACAAGTGTGACATAGTTTGGTCCTGAAAATTGCCAAAAATCATTTTATGCCCGAATATTGGAGACAGGTGAACTTGGGTTAAGGAAAGTAAGAATTCCAAACCATTTTGTATGAATGGTCAACATACATGGCAAAATCCATGATAATATGCCCAAATTTGGCACAACCAGTGGTGTTACCATTGTGGACAAGGTTGCATAGGAATTTGCAATTATTTTGAAATAAAAAAATATTTCCGACTTTACAAGCCCAGAAATGACTTTTTTTTGTGAAGGAAGTGCCTAAAAAAATTTTGAAATTTGTTCCATCTCACATCTCATCAAAAGCTGGACACATTGGATGGCCACTGACCTAGTTTTAGCAATTTCAGAGTAATATTGCTATATTCCATACATTTAGTTGAGGTTCAGTGAATTATCAGAAAAGGCCCAAATTTGCAGTACAAGTGTGACACAGTTTGGTAATGAAAATTACCAAAAATCAGTTTATGCCCCAATATTGGTGATCGATGAACTTGGGTCAAGGAAAGTAAGAATTCCAAACCATTTTGTACGAATGGTCAACACTCCAAGTTTGACCCCAATTTGAAAAAAAACAAAGAAAATGAAAAAAGGCTCAAAAATTCAAATGCCTTTCCGTTGAGACATCATATGTGCACTAGTTTGTGGGGAAAATATTAAACTTGCAATACAACAAGTTTGACAAAAAACCTTCACAAATTTGCCTATCTAGTATAGACTTGCGTGGATTTCAAGGCATATGCACATGGAAATGGCCACATACAAGGCAAAATCCATGATAACAAGTCCAAATTTGGCACAACCAATGGTGTTACCATTGTGGACGATGTTGCATAGGAATTTGCAACTATTTTGTAATAAAAAAATATTTCACTTTTTATAAGTTTATAAATGACTTTTTTTGTGCAGGAAGTGCCTTAAATAATTTTGAAATTTATTCCATTTCATTTTTCATCAAAAGCTGGACACATTGGATGGACACTAACCTAGTTTCAGCAATTTCAGAGTAATATTGCTATATTCCATACATTTAGTTGAGGTTCAGCGAATTATCAACAAAAGCCCTAATTTGCACTACAAATGTGACATAGTTTGGTCCTGAAAATTGCCATAAATCTTTTTATTCCCCAATATTGGTGACGGATGAACTTGGGTCAAAGAAAGTAAAAATTCCAAAACATTTTGTATGAATGGTAAACACTCCAAGTTTGACCCCGAGTTGAAAAAAAAGAAAATGAAATAAGGCTAAAAAATTTAAATGCCTTTGCATTGAGCCATCATATGTGCACTAGTTTGTGGGCAAAATATTAAACTTACAATACAACAAGTTTGAAAAAAAACCTTCACAAATTTGACTATCTAGTATGGACTTGTGTGGATTTCAAGGCATATGCACATGGAAATGGTCACATACATGCCAAAATTCATAATAACATGCCAAATTTGGCACAACTAGTGGTGTTACCATTGTGGACAATGTTGCATAGGAATTTGCAATTATGTTGCAATAAAAAATTATTTCCCATTTTACAAGCCCAAAAATGACTTTTTTTGTTAAGGAAGTGCCTCAAATAATTTTGAAAATTGTGCCATTTTATTTTTCATCAAAAGCAGGCCACATTGGATGGCCACTCACCATGTTTCAGCGATTTCAGAGTAATATTGCTATATTTAATACATTTAGCTAAGTTTCAGTGAATTACTAGAAAAAAGCCTAAATTTGCACTACAAGGGTGACATAGTTTGGTCCTAAAAATTGCCAAAAATCATTTTATGCCCCAATATTGGTGATGGATGAACTTGGGTCAAGGAAAGTAAGAATCCCAAACCATTTTGTATGAATGGTCAACACTCCATGTTTGACCCCAATTTAAAAAAACAAAGAAAATGAAAAAAGGCTCAAAAATTCAAATGCCTTTGCATTGAGCCATCATATGTGCACTAGTTTGTGCAAAAAATATTAAACCTGCAATACAACAAGTTTGAAAAAAACCTTCACAAATTTGCCTATCTAGTATGGACTTGTGTGGATTTCAAGGCATATGCACATGGAAATGGCCACATACATGGCAAAATCCATGATAATATGCCCAAATTTGGCACAACCAGTGGTGTTACCATTGTGGACATTGTTGCATAGGAATTTGCAATTATTTTGTAATAAAACAATATTTTCCATTTTACAAGCCCAGAAATGACTTTTTTGTGAAGGAAGTGCCTCAAATAATTTTGAAATTTGTTCCATTTCATTTTTCATCAAAAGCAGGCCACTTTTGTTGGCCACTAACCAAGTTTTAGTAATTTCAGAGTAATATTGCTATATTCCATACATTTAGTTGAGTTTCAGTGATTTATCAGAAAAAGCCCAAATTTGCACTACAAGTTTGGTCCTGAAAATTGCCAAAAATCATTTTATGCCCCAATATTGGTGACGGATGAACTTGGGTCAAGGAAAGTAAGAATTCCAAACCACTTTGTATGAATGGTCAACACTCCACGTTTGACCCCAATTTGAAAAAAAAGAAAGAAAATTAAAAAAGGCTCAAAAATTCAAATGCCTTTGCATTGTGCCATCATATGTGCACTAGTTTGTGGGAAAACGATTAAACTTGCAATACAACAAGTTTCAAAAAAACCTTCACAAATTTGCCTATCCAGTATGGACTTGTGTTGATTTCAAGGCATATGCACATGGAAATGGCCACATACATGGCAAAATCCATGATAACATACCCAAATTTGCCACAACCATTGGTTTACCATTGTGGACAATGTTGCATAGGAATTTGCAACGATGTTGTAACAAAAAAATATTTTCCATTTTACAAGCCCTAGAAATGACTTATTTTGTGAAGGAACTGCCTCAAAATTTTTGAAAGTTGTTCCATTTCATTTTTCATCAAAAGCAGGCCACATTGGATGGCCACTGGCCAAGTTTCAGCAATTTTAGAGTAATATTGCTATATTCCATAAATTTAGTTGAGTTTCAGTGAATTATCAGAAAAGGTGCAAATTTGCACTACAAGTGTGCCATAGTTTGGTCCTGAAAATTGCCAAAAATCATTTTATGCCCGAATATTGGAGACAGGTGAACTTGGGTTAAGGAAAGTAAGAATTCCAAACCATTTTGTATGAATGGTCAACATACATGGCAAAATCCATGATAATATGCCCAAATTTGGCACAACCAGTGGTGTTACCATTGTGGACAAGGTTGCATAGGAATTTGCAATTATTTTGAAATAAAAAAATATTTCCGACTTTACAAGCCCAGAAATGACTTTTTTTTGTGAAGGAAGTGCCTAAAAAAATTTTGAAATTTGTTCCATCTCACATTTCATCAAAAGCTGGACACATTGGATGGCCACTGACCTAGTTTTAGCAATTTCAGAGTAATATTGCTATATTCCATACATTTAGTTGAGGTTCAGTGAATTATCAGAAAAGGCCCAAATTTGCAGTACAAGTGTGACACAGTTTGGTAATGAAAATTACCAAAAATCAGTTTATGCCCCAATATTGGTGATGGATGAACTTGGGTCAAGGAAAGTAAGAATTCCAAACCATTTTGTACGAATGGTCAACACTCCAAGTTTGACCCCAATTTGAAAAAAAACAAAGAAAATGAAAAAAGGCTCAAAAATTCAAATGCCTTTCCGTTGAGACATCATATGTGCACTAGTTTGTGGGGAAAATATTAAACTTGCAATACAACAAGTTTGACAAAAAACCTTCACAAATTTGCCTATCTAGTATAGACTTGCGTGGATTTCAAGGCATATGCACATGGAAATGGCCACATACAAGGCAAAATCCATGATAACAAGTCCAAATTTGGCACAACCAATGGTGTTACCATTGTGGACGATGTTGCATAGGAATTTGCAACTATTTTGTAATAAAAAAATATTTCACTTTTTATAAGTTTATAAATGACTTTTTTTGTGCAGGAAGTGCCTTAAATAATTTTGAAATTTATTCCATTTCATTTTTCATCAAAAGCTGGACACATTGGATGGACACTAACCTAGTTTCAGCAATTTCAGAGTAATATTGCTATATTCCATACATTTAGTTGAGGTTCAGCGAATTATCAACAAAAGCCCTAATTTGCACTACAAATGTGACATAGTTTGGTCCTGAAAATTGCCATAAATCTTTTTATTCCCCAATATTGGTGACGGATGAACTTGGGTCAAAGAAAGTAAAAATTCCAAAACATTTTGTATGAATGGTAAACATTCCAAGTTTGACCCCGAGTTGAAAAAAAAGAAAATGAAATAAGGCTAAAAAATTTAAATGCCTTTGCATTGAGCCATCATATGTGCACTAGTTTGTGGGCAAAATATTAAACTTACAATACAACAAGTTTGAAAAAAAACCTTCACAAATTTGACTATCTAGTATGGACTTGTGTGGATTTCAAGGCATATGCACATGGAAATGCTCACATACATGCCAAAATTCATAATAACATGCCAAATTTGGCACAACTAGTGGTGTTACCATTGTGGACAATGTTGCATAGGAATTTGCAATTATGTTGCAATAAAAAATTATTTCCCATTTTACAAGCCCAAAAATGACTTTTTTTGTTAAGGAAGTGCCTCAAATAATTTTGAAAATTGTGCCATTTTATTTTTCATCAAAAGCAGGCCACATTGGATGGCCACTCACCATGTTTCAGCGATTTCAGAGTAATATTGCTATATTTAATACATTTAGCTAAGTTTCAGTGAATTATTAGAAAAAAGCCTAAATTTGCACTACAAGGGTGACATAGTTTGGTCCTAAAAATTGCCAAAAATCATTTTATGCCCCAATATTGGTGATGGATGAACTTGGGTCAAGGAAAGTAAGAATCCCAAACCATTTTGTATGAATGGTCAACACTCCATGTTTGACCCCAATTTAAAAAAACAAAGAAAATGAAAAAAGGCTGAAAAATTCAAATGCCTTTGCATTGAGCCATCATATGTGCACTAGTTTGTGCAAAAAATATTAAACCTGCAATACAACAAGTTTGAAAAAAACCTTCACAAATTTGCCTATCTAGTATGGACTTGTGTGGATTTCAAGGCATATGCACATGGAAATGGCCACATACATGGCAAAATCCATGATAATATGCCCAAATTTGGCACAACCAGTGGTGTTACCATTGTGGACATTGTTGCATAGGAATTTGCAATTATTTTGTAATAAAACAATATTTTCCATTTTACAAGCCCAGAAATGACTTTTTTGTGAAGGAAGTGCCTCAAATAATTTTGAAATTTGTTCCATTTCATTTTTCATCAAAAGCAGGCCACTTTTGTTGGCCACTAACCAAGTTTTATTAATTTCAGAGTAATATTGCTATATTCCATACATTTAGTTGAGTTTCAGTGAATTATCAGAAAAAGCCCAAATTTGCACTACAAGTTTGGTCCTGAAAATTGCCAAAAATCATTTTATGCCCCAATATTGGTGACGGATGAACTTGGGTCAAGGAAAGTAAGAATTCCAAACCACTTTGTATGAATGGTCAACACTCCACGTTTGACCCCAATTTGAAAAAAAAGAAAGAAAATTAAAAAAGGCTGAAAAATTCAAATGCCTTTGCATTGTGCCATCATATGTGCACTAGTTTGTGGGAAAACGATTAAACTTGCAATACAACAAGTTTCAAAAAAACCTTCACAAATTTGCCTATCCAGTATGGACTTGTGTTGATTTCAGGGCATATGCACATGGAAATGGCCACATACATGGCAAAATCCATGATAACATACCCAAATTTGCCACAACCATTGGTTTACCATTGTGGACAATGTTGCATAGGAATTTGCAACGATGTTGTAACAAAAAAATATTTTCCATTTTACAAGCCCTAGAAATGACTTATTTTGTGAAGGAACTGCCTCAAAATTTTTGAAAGTTGTTCCATTTCATTTTTCATCAAAAGAAGGCCACATTGGATGGCCAGTGGCCAAGTTTCAGCAATTTTAGAGTAATATTGCTATATTCCATAAATTTAGTTGAGTTTCAGTGAATTATCAGAAAAGGTGCAAATTTGCACTACAAGTGTGACATAGTTTGGTCCTGAAAATTGCCAAAAATCATTTTATGCCCGAATATTGGAGACAGGTGAACTTGGGTTAAGGAAAGTAAGAATTCCAAACCATTTTGTATGAATGGTCAACATACATGGCAAAATCCATGATAATATGCCCAAATTTGGCACAACCAGTGGTGTTACCATTGTGGACAAGGTTGCATAGGAATTTGCAATTATTTTGAAATAAAAAAATATTTCCGACTTTACAAGCCCAGAAATGACTTTTTTTTGTGAAGGAAGTGCCTAAAAAAATTTTGAAATTTGTTCCATCTCACATTTCATCAAAAGCTGGACACATTGGATGGCCACTGACCTAGTTTTAGCAATTTCAGAGTAATATTGCTATATTCCATACATTTAGTTGAGGTTCAGTGAATTATCAGAAAAGGCCCAAATTTGCAGTACAAGTGTGACACAGTTTGGTAATGAAAATTACCAAAAATCAGTTTATGCCCCAATATTGGTGATGGATGAACTTGGGTCAAGGAAAGTAAGAATTCCAAACCATTTTGTACGAATGGTCAACACTCCAAGTTTGACCCCAATTTGAAAAAAAACAAAGAAAATGAAAAAAGGCTCAAAAATTCAAATGCCTTTCCGTTGAGACATCATATGTGCACTAGTTTGTGGGGAAAATATTAAACTTGCAATACAACAAGTTTGACAAAAAACCTTCACAAATTTACCTATCTAGTATAGACTTGCGTGGATTTCAAGGTATATGCACATGGAAATGGCCACATACAAGGCAAAATCCATGATAACAAGTCCAAATTTGGCACAACCAATGGTGTTACCATTGTGGACGATGTTGCATAGGAATTTGCAACTATTTTGTAATAAAAAAATATTTCACTTTTTATAAGTTTATAAATGACTTTTTTTGTGCAGGAAGTGCCTTAAATAATTTTGAAATTTATTCCATTTCATTTTTCATCAAAAGCTGGACACATTGGATGGACACTAACCAAGTTTCAGCAATTTCAGAGTAATATTGCTATATTCCATACATTTAGTTGAGGTTCAGCGAATTATCAACAAAAGCCCTAATTTGCACTACAAATGTGACATAGTTTGGTCCTGAAAATTGCCATAAATCTTTTTATTCCCCAATATTGGTGACGGATGAACTTGGGTCAAAGAAAGTAAAAATTCCAAAACATTTTGTATGAATGGTAAACACTCCAAGTTTGACCCCGAGTTGAAAAAAAAGAAAATGAAATAAGGCTAAAAAATTTAAATGCCTTTTCATTGAGCCATCATTTGTGCACTAGTTTCTGGGGAAAATATTAAACTTACAATACAACAAGTTTGAAAAAAAACCTTCACAAATTTGACTATCTAGTATGGACTTGTGTGGATTTCAAGGCATATGCACATGGAAATGGTCACATACATGCCAAAATTCATAATAACATGCCAAATTTGGCACAACTAGTGGTGTTACCATTGTGGACAATGTTGCATAGGAATTTGCAATTATGTTGCAATAAAAAATTATTTCCCATTTTACAAGCCCAAAAATGACTTTTTTTGTTAAGGAAGTGCCTCAAATAATTTTGAAAATTGTGCCATTTTATTTTTCATCAAAAGCAGGCCACATTGGATGGCCACTCACCATGTTTCAGCGATTTCAGAGTAATATTGCTATATTTAATACATTTAGCTAAGTTTCAGTGAATTATTAGAAAAAAGCCTAAATTTGCACTACAAGGGTGACATAGTTTGGTCCTAAAAATTGCCAAAAATCATTTTATGCCCCAATATTGGTGATGGATGAACTTGGGTCAAGGAAAGTAAGAATTCCAAACCATTTTGTATGAATGGTCAACACTCCAAGTTTGACCCCAATTTGAAAAAAAACAAAGAAAATGAAAAATGGCTCAAAAATTCAAATGGCTTTGCATTGAGCCATCATATGTGCACTAGTTTGTGGGAAAAATATTAAACTTGCAATACAACAAGTTTGAAAAAAAACCTTCACAAATTTGCCTATCCAGTATGGACTTGTGTGGATTTCAAGGCATATGCACATGGAAATGGCCACATACATGGCAAAATCCATGATAGCATCCCCAAATTAGGCACAACCATTGGTGTTACCATTGTGGACAATGTTGCATAGGAATTTGCCACAAAGTTGTAACAAAAAAATATTTTCCATTTTACAAGCCCAGAAATGCCAGAAGGAAGTGCCTCAAATAATTTTGAAATTTGTTCCGTTTCATTTTTCATCAAACTATGTGCCACTGCATTGAGCCATAAAAATTCAAATGCCTTCGCATTGAGCCATCATATGTGCACTAGTTTGTGGGAAAAATTTTTAACATGCAATACAACAAGTTTGAAAAAAAACCTTCACTAATTTGCCTATCTAGTATGGACTAGTGTGGATTTCTGGGCATATGCACATGGAAATGGCCACATGCATGGAAAAATTCATAATACACATGCCCCAATTTGGCACAACAAGTGGTGTTACCATTGTGGACAATGTTGCATAGGAATTTGCTATTATTTTGTAATAAAAAAATATTTTCCATTTTACAAGCCCAGAAATGACTTTTTTTGTGAAGGAAGTGCCTCAAATAATTTTGAAATTTGTTCCATTTCATTTTTCATCAAAAGCAGGCCACATTGGATGGCCACTGACCAAGTTTTTGCAATTTCAGAGTAATATTGCTATATTCCATACATTTAGTTGAGTTTCGGTGAATTATCAGAAAAGGCCCAAATTTGCACTACAAGTGTGACATAGTTTGGTCCTGAAAATTGCCAAAAATCATTTTATGCCCCAATATTTGTGATGGATGAACTTGGGTCAAGGAAAGTAAGAATTCCAAACCATTTTGTATGAATGGTCAACACTCCAAGTTTGACCCCAATTTGAAAAAAAGAAAAATAAAGAATGGCTAAAAAATTCAAATGCCTTCGCATTGAGCCATCATATATGCACTAGTTTGTGGGAAAAGTATTAAACATGCACTACTGGAATCAGCAAATTTGTCGTCTGCCAGTTCTTTGCCGTCAGCTAGCGGACGGCAAAGAAGCTCTTTGCCATCCGTTTCCAGAAAACAGACGGCAAGGAACTAGCTGACGGCAAAGAAGCTCTTTGCCATCAGCCACACCTTTGCCGTCTGCTCGCGGACGGCAAAGAAACTTTGCCGTCTGTCAGCAGACGGCAAAGAGGGAGGTGGGCCCACTAACGAGCTGCTTACAAAAAACCCTAACGGCCCCCCTCTTTGCCGTCTGCTAGCAGACGGCAAAGAGTAAAAAGGCAGACGGCAAAGGCGGGGCAGACGGCAAAGAATTGAGTTAACTAACGGCAGCGCCCACCCCGCCCCTCTCTCTCTGTTTCTCTCCCTCTCCTCCCCGATGACCACCGCACGGGCGCCGCCCCCACCACCCGCCGCCGCCTCACCACCCCGCCCCTCTCTCTCTCCCCGGCGCCCCCGATGCCCCACCGCCACCGCCCCCGCCGCGCCACCCGCCGTCCCCGACGCCCCACCGCCCCGTACCCCATCCCCTCTCTCTCCACTACTCTCTTGCGCGCGCCGCCGTCCCCATCTCGCGCCGCCACCCCGCCCCGTGCCGCCATCCCCGTCCGCCGGCGCCACCCCGTCCCCGCGCGTCGCCCTCCTCCAACGCCGCCACCCCCTGCCTCCTCTAGCCCACCGCCGCCGGCCTCCTCCACCTACACCACCGGCGTCGGCCTCCTCCACCTCCACCAACGCCGGCTTCCACCTCCCCCACTCCGGTGAGCCCCCTCCCCCTCTCTATTTTTTCATTTTTTTATCTGTTTTAGTAATTTTTGTGTTCTGTTTTAGTATTAGTTAAATCTAGTTTAGTTGTAGTTAGGTTAATTAGTTGTAGTTAGTTGTAGAAGATGTAAAAAATGTAGTTTAGTTGTAGTTAGTAAGATTTTAGGAATTAGGGTTACTTAGCTTATTTAGTTAGGTCTAGCATTAGTTAAAGGAGAGGAGGAGAAGAAGAAGAGGAGGAGGAGAAGAGGAGAGGAGGAGAAGAAGAAGAGGAGGAGGTGAAGAAAAAAAGAAGAAGAAGAAGAAGAAAAAAAAGAGGAGAGGAGGAGGAGAAGAAGAAGAAGAAGAAGAAGAAGAAGAAGAAAAGGAAGAAAAGGAAGAAGAGGAAGAAGAAGAAAAGGAAAAAGAGGAAAAAAAGAAGAAGAGGGGAAGAAGAAGAAAACGACACCCCGAAACCCCGACCCGACCCCGACACGGCACCCCGACCCCGACACGGCACCCTGACACCCCAACAGCCCGACCCCGACTCGGCACCCCGACCCCGACCCCGACACCCCGACCCCGACACGGCACCCCGACCCCGACACGGCACCCCGACACCCCGACAGCCCGACACCCCGACACCCCGAAACCCCGACACCTCGACACCCCTACACCACGACACCCAGACACGACACCCCCGACACGACACCCCGACACGACACCCCGACACCCAGACACGACACCCCCGACACCTCTTCGGCCTCCTGTTGATGAAACATGCCAGTCTTCGTGCCGATGAAACTTGCTAGTTATTAGGTATTCAATTTTTTTATGTTGTACTAATTTCGTTTACTCTTTGTCATTGCAGGTGTTGACAGATGGTGGGCGCGAGTCGAGAGCGCTGCGAGCCTCCTTCCTCGGCGCGTGCTGGGAGGGGTGCTATTATTCCGCCCGAGCACCTCCGAAGAGCGCTGGTACACAGTATGCAGACACCGGAGGGCGCTCCTTCTTCGGCCGGGAGAGGTCGGGGGAAGACGAAGAGGGGTGCTAGAGGTGGACGTGGCGGCGGGAGAGGTAGGAAGGCTGCTGTGCCTTCCTCGCCGCCACCCCCAGCTGATTCTCCCGACCGCAGGAGTGCTCCGTCTCAGGTGGACCCGTCTGACTTGGACCCGTCTCGGACTCCGGTCCACGAGCCTCGGGCCGACGAGCCTCGGGTCGCTGAGCCTTCGTCCCAGGAGACTCCGGTGCCAGAGTCTTCGTCCCAGGAGACTCCGGTCCCAGAGTCTTCGTCCCAGGAGACTCCGGTCCCAGAGTCTTCGTCCTACGTGACTCCGGAGGCTAGTGGCCATGCTGATGGTGGCGAGGACATATTTTCTGAGGATAGCTATAGCGAGGGCGAGCTGGTTGAGGAGGGCAAGAAGGTCTACCAGCGTGGTGGTACAAAGCTCCCGCCCGTGCCGGCGACCCGCGATCAGAGGTGGTTGATTGAGCCTAATGGGGAGAAGTAAGTGCATTTACTCTTTTTTAACCTTTTGCCTTCATGTTTCTTCAAATTAATATCTAATGTGTTGTCCTTGTCATACTGCAGGGGTTGGAAACACGCCCCTGGTGTTCGCAGGCCCAACCAGGTCCTTGGTGTGCTTCTCCGGCACCACTTCCCGGGGTGGGTCACGTTGCCCGGTGAGGGTGAGGTTCGACAGCTACGACTGAGCTGGGAGCTGTACGTTGCTGCCCCGGCCCCGCCGGAGGAGAGGGTCGACGGTGTCTTGTGCGAGACGGTGGCCGACATTGTGATCCGGCGGTTTTGGGTAATTTCTCCTTTACAGAATTAAAAATCAACAGCACCTAGTGATTGTACTAATCAGTGTTGTCTTGTTTGATTGCAGACCTTCTACAGGTGTCTTGAGGAACACGAGGCGGACGTGGCTATTGTTCTCGTAGCCGAGTGCAAGCGCCTATTTCAGAACTTACGACACGAGGCTCGGGTGCAGGCTGTTCGAGACTACTACGCCTCGACTAACATTAAGAGGGCCAAGAAGAAGTGCCGCTCCAAGTTTCTGAGTAAGGAGAAGTACATGAAGGTAATTACCTATTCTTAAGGCCTTGTACTTAGTTTCCTTGATTTGATTCGTAGGCGTAGCGCTGAAATTTCTCTTGTCTAACTTAGGTGCCCCCGAGATGGTGTGCGGATAGGATGGACTGTTGGGAGGCGTTGGTGGATGAGTGGTGCTCTTCCCACTGGCTAACCGTCCACAACAAGGCCAAGGATAATCGTGCCCAAATGAAAGGTGTGCCACACCATCAAGGGAGCTCCGACCTGTTTGAGTTCGGGGATCACTAGGTATGTGGTTTGCTTCATGATTCATGCAATTTCATTCTTCATGCTAGCTTGAGCCCTTAACTAATATTATGTTCCTCTCTTTTAGGCGCGACACAACAAGAAGGAGGTGCCACCGCTGTTCGACTTCTATGCCATGGCCCATACTGCCCCATACAAGAAGGCCAAGGCATTCTCTGAGGATGACCTCGATAATCCAGAGAGCTTCAGCAACATCTCCTCCCACAACAAGCTCGTGAGGTGCAGAGATGAGGGGAGGAGGAGGAAAGGGGAGGACTTCAACCCGAGCCAGAGTCCTTTTGATCCAGAGCTCGTGATGATATCTGGTGGCGGGAGGCCCCATGGCTCGATAGCCATTGGGGATGGACTGATACGTTGTCCTAGAACTCTCCCGGAGATCAAGAAGCGCCAGACGAGCTCCGATCCTGTGATAAGGCCTCGTCCACGGCCAATGGAGCTCGCCATCGAGGCTAGGGCCCAGGAGTTTCTGGCGGAGGCAAACAGGCAGGCGGCGGAGAGGGAGAGGGACATGGAGGAGAGGACGGCTAGGCTGGTGGAGGAGGAGAGGAACCGGAACGACGCGTCTCACCGGGCCCTATACGAGCTCCTCGTGCTAAGTTTCTCCCGCATATTAGCCAAATCATGCACGTAATGTTCGTTTCATCACGAACTAATATGACTGACTCGTGAAAACAAAATGTGCAGACTGTGTGCCAGAACAACGGTCAGACCCCTCCGCCGATGCCCTAGATTGGTATAGCGCCCACGGTGAGTTTCATTTGAATGGTCATTAGTTACTAGTATTCACATTTTAGTTGCATCATGCTAACGAGACATTGCAAATGATATTTGGTGTAGCATGCCTCCCGACAAGCATCGACCGATCCTTCTCCGTCTGGCGCAACCCCGACCGGTCCTTCTCCGTCTCACACTGGCGCAAGCCCGACCGGTCCTTCACCTCCGTGATGATGGTAAGTTTTCCCAAGTGTTTTGCTTAACAAATGCATACTTAGCTTAAGAAATGACCTATTTAGCTCCAAAATGACCTATACTTAGCTTATTTTCCTCGAAAATGACATAATAACCTTACTTAGCTCCAAAATGACATATTTTACCTAGGATAGCTATAAAATGACCTATACTTAGCATTTTTCCCTCCAAAATGACTTAATATGCTTAGTTAGCTAACAAATGGCATAACTACCTAGGATAGCTCAATAATGATCTATACTTAGCTTTGCTAGTTCATTTATGACATAATTAGCTTACTTAGGTAAAAAATGGCATAATAACCTTGGTTTAGCTCCAAACTATCATATCATTAGTTTATTTTCCTCCAAAATGACAAAATAACCTTACCTAGCTCCAAAATGACCGATTTTAACTAGGATAGCTCAAAAATGACCTACACTTACCATTTTGTCCTCCAAAATGAATAAATATGCTTAGTTAGCTCAAAAATGGCATAACTACCTAGGTTAGCTCAAAAATGACCTACACTTAGCATTTTTACCTAGCTTAGCTAAAAAATGGCATAATTACCTAAGTTACCTTCGTTAGAAGAAGAAGAAGATAAAGAAGAGGAGAAAAAGAAAGAGAAGAAAAATTCTTCTTCTTCTACTTCTACTTCTTCTTCTTCTTCTTCTTCTTCTTCTTCTAACTTTCTTCTTCTACTTTCTTCTTCTTCTTCTTCTTCTTCTTCTTCTTCTAACTTTCTTCTTCTACTTCTACTTCTTCTTCTTCTACTTCTACTTCTTCTTCTTCTTCTTCTTCTTCTTCTTCTTCTTCTAACTTTCTTCTTCTACTTTCTTCTTCTTCTTCTTCTTCTTCTTCTAACTTTCTTCTTCTACTTCTACTTCTTCTTCTTCTACTTCTACTTCTTGTTCTTCTTCTTCTTCTTCTAACTTTCTTCTTCTACTTTCTTCTTCTTCTTCTTCTTCTTCTTCTTCTAACTTTCTTCTTTCCCAATTTGCAGATTTGCTTTAGATCACGGAAGCTTGCGTTGATGGAGTCTACTCTTCTCCTTGTCCTTCCTTTTTGTTTTGATTTTGTAGGATGAACAATGTGAAACTTGCTACCTATATATGTATGTATGGATGAAACCATTGTATGCTTGGTGTTGGATATATGTTGGCTATATAGATATGTTGCATATGGACTTTTGAGTTGGTATGTATATGTGTTGGATGATCATATCCATATGGCGGGGATATGTATGCTTGTTGAAAGTATTTTCAAATGTATATATATATATATCTGTGAAATTGATTGAATTTAAGAAAAAACAGAAAAAACAGGGGCAGTACAGGCACTTTGCCGTCCGCTGGCAGACGGCAAAGAGTTTTGCCGTCTGCCAGCAGACGGCAAAGCTGCCACGTGGCAGCTACCTGTGCAACCTGGGGGGCACTGGGCTGGCCTATGTGGTTGCTTTGCCGTCTGCTGGCAGACGGCAAAGAACTTTGCATCTTTGCCGTCAGCCAGCAGACGGCAAAGCACGCCGTTAACCCCTTAACGGACGTAAGCTGCCACGTGTGCCGGCCATGCTCTTTGCCGTCTGCTGGCAGACGGAAAAGACCTTTGCCTCTTTGCCGTCGGCCAGCAGACGGCAAAGTGGCCTTTACCGGAGCTTGTTCAGCCGGATGTGGTGCCGTCTGCTGGCTGACGGCAAAGCCCTTTGCCGTCTGCAATGCATGCCTTTGCCGTCAGCCATGGCAGACGGCAAAGTTGCTGATTCCAGTAGTGATGCAATACAACAAGTTTGAAAAAAAAACCTTCACTAATTTGCCTATCTAGTATGGACTAGTGTGGATTTCAAGGCATATGCACATGGAAATGGCCACATACGTGGCAAAATCCATAATACACATGCCCAAATTTGGACCAACCAGTGGTGTTACCATTGTGGACAATGTTGCATAGGAATTTGCAATTATTTTATAATAAAACAATATTTTCCATTTTACAAGCCCAGAAATCACTTTTTTTGAGAAGGAAGTGCCTCAAATAATTTTGAAATTTGTTCCATTTCATTTTTCATGAAAAGCAGGCCACATTGGATGGCCACTAACCAAGTTTCAGCAATTTCAGAGTAATATTGCTATATTCCATACATTAAGTTGAGATTCAGTGAATTATCAAAAAGGCCCAAATTTGCACTACAAGTGTGACATAGTTTGATCCTGAAAATTGCCAAAAATCATTTTATGCCCCAATATTGGTGATGGATGAACTTGGGTCAAGGAAAGTAAGAATCCCAAACCATTTTGTATGAATGGTCAATACTCCAAGTTTGACCCCAATTTAAAAAACAAAGAAAATGAAAAAAGGCTCAAAAATTCAAATGCCTTTGCATTGAGCCATCATATGTGCACTAGTTTGTGGGAAAACGATTAAACTTGCAATACAACAAGTTTGAAAAAAAAACCTTCACAAATTTGCCTATCCAGTATGGACTTGTGTGGATTTCAAGGCATATGCACATGGAAATGGCCACATACATGGCAAAATCCATGATAACATCGCCAAATTTGGCACAACCATTGGTGTTACCATTGTGGACAATGTTGGATAGGAATTTGCAACGATGTTGTAACAAAACAATATTTTCCATTTTACAAGCCCTAGAAATGACTTTTTTTGTGAAGGAAGTGCCTCAAATAATTTTGAAATTTGTTCCATTTCTTTTTTCATCAAAAGCAAGCCACATTGGATGGCCACTGGCCAAGTTTCCGCAATTTAAGAGTAATATTGCTATATTCCATAAATTTAGTTGAGTTTCAGTGAATTATCAGAAAAGGTCCAAATTTGCACTACAAGTGTGACATAGTTTGGTCCTGAAAATTGCCAAAAATTAGTTTATGCCCCAATATTGGTGATGGATGAAATTGGGATCAAGGAAAGTAAGAATTCCAAACCATTTTGGACGAATGGTCAACACTCCAAATTTGACCCCAATTTGAAAAAAAAACAAAGAAAATGAAAAAAGGCTCAAAAATTCAAATGCCTTTCTGTTGAGCCATCATATGTGCACTAGTTTGGGGGGAAAATATTAAACTTGCAATCCAACAAGTTTGAAAAAAACCTTCACAAATTTGCCAATCTAGTATGGACTTGTGTGGATTTCAAGGCATATGCACATGGAAATGGCCACATACATGGCACTATCAATGATAACAAGCCCAAATTTGGCACAACCAATGGTGTTACCATTGTGGACAATGTTGCATAGGAATTTGCAACCATTTTGTAATAAAAAATATTTCCCATTTTACAAGCCCAGAAATGACTTTTTTTGTGAAGGAAGTGCCTCAAATAATTTTCAAATTTGTTCCATTTCATTTGTCATCAAAAGCTGGCCACATTGGATGGCCACTAACCAAGTTTCAGCAATTTCTGAGTGGAATATTGCTATATTCCATACATTCAGTTGAGATTCAGTGAATTATCAAAAAGGCCCAAATTTGCACTACAAAGTGTGACATAGTTTGATCCTGAAAATTGCCAAAAATCATTTTATGCCCCAATATTGGCGATGGATGAACTTGGGTCAAGGAAAGTAAGAATCCCAAACCATTTTGTATGAATGGTCAACACTCCAAGTTTGACCCCAATTTAAAAAAAACAAAGAAAATGAAAAAAGGCTCAAAAATTCAAATGCCTTTGCATTGAGGCATCATATGTGCACTAGTTTGTGGGAAAACGATTAAACTTGCAATACAACAAGTTTGAAAAAAAACCTTCACAAATTTGCCTATCCAGTAAGGACTTGTGTGGATTTCAAGCCATATGCACATGGAAATGGACACATACATGGCAAAATCCATGATAACATACCCAAATTTGGCACTACCATTTTTGTTACCATTGTGGACAATGTTGGATAGGAATTTGCAACGATGTTGTAACAAAAAAATATTTTCCATTTTACAAGCCCTAGAAATGACTTTTTTTGTGAAGGAAGTGCCTCAAATAATTTTGAAATTTGTTCCATTTCTTTTTTCATCAAAAGCAAGCCACATTGGATGGCCACTGGCCAAGTTTCCGCAATTTAAGAGTAATATTGCTATATTCCATAAATTTAGTTGAGTTTCAGTGAATTATCAGAAAAGGTCCTAATTTGCACTACAAGTGTGACATAGTTTGGTCCTGAAAATTGCCAAAACTCAGTTTATGCCCCAATATTGGTGATGGATGAAATTGGGATGAAGGAAAGTAAGAATTACAAACCATTTTGTACGAATGGTCAACACTCCAAATTTGACCCCAATTTGAAAAAAAACAAAGAAAATGAAAAAAGGCTCAAAAATTCAAATGCCTTTCCGTTGAGCCATCATATGTGCACTAGTTTGTGGGGAAAATATTAAACTTGAAATACAACAAGTTTGAAAAAAAACCTTCACAAATTTGCCAATCTAGTATGGACTTGTGTCGATTTCAAGGCATATGCAAATGGAAAAGGCCACATACATGGCACAATCCATGATAACAAGCCCAAATTTGGCACAACCAATTGTGTTACCATTGTGGACAATGTTGCATAGGAATTTGAAACCATTTTGTAATAAAAAAATATTTCCCATTTTACAAGCCCAGAAATGACTTTTTTTGTGAAGGAAGTGCCTCAAATAAGTTTGAAATTTGTTCCATTTCATTTTTCATCAAAAGCTGGCCACATTGGATGGCCACTGACCAAGTTTCAGCAATTTTTGAGTGGAATATTGCTATATTCCATACATTCAGTTGAGATTCAGTGAATTATCAAAAAGGCCCAAATTTGCACTACCAGTGTGACATAGTTTGATCCTGAAAATTGCCAAAAAGCATTTTATGCCCCAATATTGGTGATGGATGAACTTCAGTCAAGGAAAGTAAGAATTCCAAACCATTTTGTATGAATGGTCAACACTCCAAATTTGACCCCAATTTCAAAAAAAACAAAGAAAATGAAAAAAGGCTCAAAAAATTCAAATACCTTTCCGTTGAGCCATCATATGTGGGGAAAATATTAAACTTGCAATACAACAAGTTTGAAAAAAAACCTTCACAAATTTGCCTATCTAGTATGGACTTGTGTGGATTTCAAGGCATAAGCACATGGAAATTGCCACATACATGGCAAAATCCACGATAACATGCCCAAATTTGGCACAACCAATGGTGTTACCATTGTGGACTATGTTGCATAGGAATTTGCAATTATTTTGTAATAAAAAAATATTTTCCATTTTACAAGCCCAGAAATCACTTTTTTTGAAAAGGAAATGCCTCAAATAATTTTGAAATTTGTTCCATTTCATTTTTCATGAAAAGCAGGCCACATTGGATGGCCACTGACCTAGTTTCAGCAATTTCACATTAATATTGCTATATTCCATACATTTAGTTGAGGTTCAGTGAATTATCAGAAAAGGCCCAAATTTGCACTACAAGTGTGACATAGTTTGGTCCTGAAAATTGCCAAAAATCATTATGTGCCCCAATATTGGTGATGGATGAACTTGGGTCAAGCAAAGTAAGAATTCCAAACCATTTTGTATGAATGGTCAACACTCCAAGTTTGACCCCAATTTGAAAAAAAAGAAAATAAAAAAAGGCTAAAAAATTCAAATGCCTTCGCATTGAGCCATCATATGTCCACTAGTTTGTGGGAAAAGTATTAAACATGCAATACAACAAGTTTGAAAAAAAACCTTCACTAATTTGCCTATCTAGTATGGACTAGTGTGGATTTCAAGGCATATGCACATCGAAATGGCCACATACGTGGCAAAATTCATAATACACATGCCCAAATTTGGCCCAACCAGTGGTGTTACCATTGTGGACAATGTTGCATAGGAATTTGCAATTATTTTGTAATAAAAAAATATTTTCCATTTTACAAGCCCAGAAATCACTTTTTTTGAAAAGGAAATGCCTCAAATAATTTTGAAATTTGTTCCATTTCATTTTTCATGAAAAACAGGCCACATTGGATGGCCACTAACCAAGTTTCAGCAATTTCAGAGTAATATTGCTATATTCCATACATTAAGTTGAGATTCAGTGAATTATCAAAAAGGCCCAAATTTGCACTACAAAGTGTGACATAGTTTGATCCTGAAAATTGCCAAAAATCATTTTATGCCCCAATATTGGTGATGGATGAACTTGGGTCAAGGAAAGTAAGAATCCCAAACCATTTTGTATGAATGGTCAACACTCCAAGTTTGACCCCAATTTAAAAAAACAAAGAAAATGAAAAAAGGCTCAAAAATTCAAATGCGTTTGCATTGAGCCATCATATGTGCACTAGTTTGTGGGAAAACGATTAAACTTGCAATACAACAAGTTTGAAAAAAAACCTTCACAAATTTGCCTATCTAGTATGGACTTGTGTGGATTTCAAGGCATATGCACATGGAAATGGCCACATACATCGCAAAATCCAGGATAACATCCCCAAATTTGGCACAACCACTGGTGTTACCATTGTGGAGAATGTTGGATAGGAATTTGCAATGATGTTATAACAAAAAAATATTTTCCATTTCACAAGCCCTAGAAATGACTTTTTTTGTGAAGGAAGTGCCTCAAATAATTTTGAAATTTGTTCCATTTCTTTTTTCATCAAAAGCAAGCCACATTGGATGGCCACTGGCCAAGTTTCCGCAATTTAAGAGTAATATTGCTATATTCCATAAATTTAGTTGAGTTTTAGTGAATTATCAGAAAAGGTCCAAATTTGCACTACAAGTGTGACATAGTTTGGTCCTGAAAATTGCCAAAAATCAGTTTATGCCCCAATATTGGTTATGGATGAAATTGGGATGAAGGAAAGTAAGAATTCCAAACCATTTTGTACGAATGGTCAACACTCCAAATTCGACCCCAATTTGAAAAAAAACAAAGAAAATGAAAAAAGGCTCAAAAATTCAAATGCCTTTCCGTTGAGCCATCATATGTGGACAAGTTTGTGGGGAAAATATTAAACTTGCAATACAACAAGTTTGAAAAAAAACCTTCACAAATTTGCCAATCTAGTATGGACTTGTGTCGATTTCATGGGATATGCAAATGGAAATGGCCACATACATGGCACAATCCTTGATAACAAGCCCAAATTTGGCACAACCAATGGTGTTACCATTGTGGACAATGTTGCATAGGAATTTGCAACCATTTTGTAATAAAAATATATTTCCCATTTCACAAGCCCAGAAATGACTTTTTTTGTGAAGGAAGTGCCTCAAATAATTTTGAAATTTGTTCCATTTCATTTTTCATCAAAAGCTGGCCACATTGGATGGCCACTGACCAACTTTCAGCAATTTCTGAGTGGAATATTGCTATATTCCATACATTCAGTTGAGATTCAGTGAATTATCAAAAAGGCCCAAATTTGCACTACCAGTGTGACATAGTTTGATCCTGAAAATTGCCAAAAATCATTTTATGCCCCAATATTGGTGATGGATGAACTTGGGTCAAGGAAAGTAAGAATTCCAAACCATTTTGTATGAATGGTCAACATTCCAAATTTGACCACAATTTCAAAAAAACAAAGAAAATGAAAAAAAGGCTCAAAAAATTCAAATGCCTTTCCGTTGAGCCATCATATGTACACTAGTTTGTGGGGAAAATATTAAACTTACAATACAACAATATTGAAAAAAAAACTTCACAAATTTGCCTATCTTGTATGGACTTGTGTGGATTTCAAGGCATATGCACTTGGAAATGGCCACTTACATGGCAAAATTCATAATAACATGCCCAAATTTGGCACAACCAGTGGTGTTACCATTGTGGACAATGTTGCATAGGAATTTGAAATTAATTTGTAATAAAAAAATATTTCCCATTTTACAAGCCCAGAAATGACTTTTTTTGTGAAAGAAGTGCCTCACATAATTTTGAAATTTGGTCCATTTCATTTTTCGTCAAAAGCTGGCAACATTGGATGGCCACTGACCAATTTTCAGCAATTTCAAAGTAATATTGCTATATTCCATAAATTTAGTTGAGTTTCAGTGAATTATAAGAAAAGGCCCAAATTTGCACTACAAGTGTGACATGGTTTGGACCTGAAAATTGTCAAAAATCAGTTTATGCCACAATATTGGTGATGGATGAACTTGGGTCAAGGAAAGTAGGAATTTGAAAACATTTTGTATGAATGGTCAACACTCCAGGTTTGACCCCAATTTGAAAAAAAAACAAAGAAAATGAAAAAAAGACCTTCACAAATTTGCCTATATACTATGGACTTGTGTGGATTTCAAGGCATATGCACATGGAAATGGCCACATACATAGCAAAATTCATAATAACATGCCCAAATTTGGCACAACCAGTGGTGTTACCATTGTGGACAATGTTGCATAGGAACTTGAAATTATTTTGTAATAAAAAATATTTCCCATTTTACAAGCCCAGAAATGACTTTTTTTGTGAAGGAAGTGCCTCAAATAATTTTGATTGTTCCATTTCATTTTTCATTAAAAGCTGGCCACTTTGGTTGGCCACTAACCAAGTTTCAGCAATTTCAGAGTAATATTGCTATATTCCATACATTTAGTTGAGTTTCAGTGAATTATCAGAAAAAGCCCAAATTTGCACTACAAGTTTGGTCCTGAAAATTGCCAAAAATCATTTTATGCCCCAATATTGGTGATGGATGAACTTGGGTCAAGGAAAGTAAGAATTCCAAACCACTTTGTATGAATGGTCAACACTCCAAGTTTGACCCCAATTTGAAAAAAACAAAGAAAATTAAAAAAGGCTCAAAAATTCAAATGCCTTTGCACTGAGCCGTCATATGTGCACTAGTTTGTGGGAAAACGATTAAACTTGCAATACAACAAGTTTGAAAAAAAAACCTTCACAAATTTGCCTATCCAGTATGGACTTGTGTGGATTTCAAGGCATATGCACATGGAAATGGCCACATACATGGCAAAATCCATGATAACATCCCCAAATTTGGCACAACCATTGGTGTTACCATTGTGGACAATGTTGCATAGCAATTTGCAACGATGTTGTAACAAAAAAATATTTTCCATTTTACAAGACCTAGAAATGACTTTTTTGTGAAGGAAGTGCCTCAAATAATTTTGAAATTTGTTCCATTTCATTTTTCATCAAAAGCAGGCCACATTGGATGGCCACTCGCCAAGTTTCAGCAATTTAAGAGTAATATTGCTATATTCCATAAATTTAGTTGAGTTTCAGTGAATTATCAGAAAAGGTCGAAATTTGCACTACAAGTGTGACATAGTTTGGTCCTGAAAATTACCAAAAATCAGTTTATGCCCCAATATTGGTGATGGATGAAATTGGGATCAAGGAAAGTAAGAATTCCAAACCATTTTGTATTAATGGTCAACACTCCAAATTTGACCCCAATTTGAAAAAAAAACAAAGAAAATGAAAAAGGCTCAAAAAATCAAATGCCTTTCCGTTGAGCCATCATATGTGCACTAGTTTGTGGGGAAAATATTAAACTTGCAATAAAACAAGTTTGAAAAAAAACCTTCACAAATTTGCCAATCTAGTAAGGACTTGTGTGGATTTCAAGGCATATGCACATGGAAATGGCCACATACATGGCAAAAGCCATGATAATATGCCCAAATTTGGCACAACCAGTGGTGTTACCATTGTGGACAATGTTGCATAGGAATTTCCAAATATTTTGTAAGAAAAAAATATTTCCCATTTTACAAGCCCAGAAATGACTTTTTTTGTTAAGGAAGTTCCTCAAATAATTTTGAAATTTGTTCCATTTCATTTTTCATCAAAAGTAGGCCACTTTGGTTGTCCACTAACCAAGTTTCAGCAATTTCAGAGTAATATTAGTATATTCCATACATTTAGTCGAGTTTCAGTGAATTATCAGAAAAAGCCCAAATTTGCACAACAAGTTTGGTCCTGAAAATTGCCAAAAATCATTTTATGCCCCAATATTGGTGTCGTGGTTTTGTCATGGCAGATGTCCTTGTGAAAGGACTTAGTGGTGAGGCCATCACAGCTAGGTGGTAGCTTGAACGGGGTTGAACGGAATCGAGAAGACGCTAGTTTTACCCAGGTTCGGCCCCTCACGGTGGAGGTAAAAGCCTACATCCTCCTTGATTGATATTGATGATCATAGTCATGATTACAAGGGTGCTATTTCCCTGACTCTGTCTCGAGAGCCCTCAAAACGTCTGTCTTGAGACCTATCAAAACATCTGTCTCGAGATTTATCTGTCTATCTTGACCTCTAAAAACCTGTCCCTCTTGGGGTGCCCTGCCCCTCCTTATATAAGTTGAAGGGGCGGCTTACATGAGATTCTGGGTTATACCCGTTATTGGAGTCCTACTCTAAGTCATCCGTGTCTTCCAATTTAAAGGGTCTCCATCTCGTATTTTGACTCCTCACCCGGGGGTACTGTAGCAGGCCGGGTTAACATCATGGCACTGTAGCAGGCCGGGTTAACATCCTGGCACTGTAGCAGGCCGGGTTAACATCTTGGCACTATAGCAGACCGGGTTAACATCCTGGCACTATAGCAGGCCGAGTCTCATCTTCGGGGCTCATCTTCAGGACTCATCTTCAGGACTCATCTCCAGAAATGACTAAGTCTCAGGGCGGCTTAACGTCAGGGATGACTTAAGTCCAGAGATGACTTAACTCCATGGCGACTTAACGTCATGAGCCGGGTCATATCGTGGAGTTATATCCCCGACATTAGCCCCCAGATTAGCTTGGATTTATTCATGCTAAGCTCCTGAATTTCGTCCATATCAATATGTTGATGCTGGTTCCATGCAGAAAAAATAACCCTGATGATATTTTTGAATTGTCTTGAAACTGTCTTGACTTGATAAAAAGAAAAAACCTGTCTGATGTTGTGCCAACTTTCAATGCTTCAGATTTTGATGAATAAAAATTCCGTATGATGTTGAGCTGACTTGTCTGAAAAACTTGGAGGAGATAACCTATAGCCCCCAAGTCTTAAGAGTAGAGCAAAGTGATAGCTTAAGACTTGCTTAAATATAAATGCTGCAACTGTGGAGAAAAAATCCGGGTTGTCCATCTGAATCTTCAATCATGAACTGAAAGTTTTGCACTTCATATGTGTAGCCCCCAAGGGCCGGCTCATCGGTATATGATGGGCCGGGTCTTCAACTTGGACCTTTTGATCCATTAAAACAACTTACTGTTGTAGCCCCCAAGTGCCGGATTGTCTTGCCTGCAGCAACCTGGGACCTTGTAATTGTCTTATGCTCAGAAAACTTTAGCCAGTGTAGCCCCCAAGGGCCGGGTCATTATGCAATAATGAGCAGGGTCTTTTGTAGATCTGATCACATAGACTTTAAGGAGGAATGTGTAGCCCCCAAGGGCCGGCTCAGTAAAATGATACTGGGCTGGGACTTAGAAACTAATTGAAGGCCGGCTCATCTTCCTGAGATAACTGGGTTCATTGATAATGTGATGAGTTGAACAACAACTTGCATTAGCCCCCAAGTGCCGTGGTGCATGCGTGCAGCGACATGGGACTTGCATACTTGATATAGTCTTGACTTGAATAATGTAGCCCCCAAGTGCCGGGTCATAAGCCTGCAGCGACTCGGGACTATTCTTTCCATTGCAGAATAAATCATATCCATTATATGGACGATATTGCTGAATGCTTGGCATATCAATGTTGAACCATGCTCCCTGCTGTGAGCTGGTATTTTTGGATGAGGGACTAATAGTCATTACTCTGAAGGGACTTTAAAAAACCTCAATCATCCAATAGTTGTAATGATAACCATAATGAAAATCCAGCCATGTTGGCTATTTAAAGATTGGAATATATAACCCAGTTTGAAAACCGGTTCCTGCCATATAAACCAGTATATCCATGCATATATGATGCATGCTATGATGATGCAATGATGCTGCAATGTATGATGCAATGTATGATGATGTATGTTTATGATGATAGAATACAAAAAATGTCGGCTTTCAAGGCTCGACAAAAAAGAGGCTAGCTCTGTTTGTTTTTTGAAAAACTCAAGTTTTGCTTCAAAGAAGCTTGGCATGAAAGCCTTTCATCCTGTAAGCTGGCTCTCACATGACATAAATCCGTCATTTTAACCTTAACCAGTTCAGGGTCTTATTGCAAAGATTGACTGTTAAGAGTACGAACGGGCCACATAGCGGAGAGACTACAGCAGACAGGTGAGTTTATCCTAGCTCTCTGTAAGCCGGCCCTCACGTGACAAAAGCCGCCGTTTTAACCTTGATAAGTTCAGGGTCTTTAAAAAAAAGATTGACTGTCAAGAGTACGGCGGGTCACCTGGTGGAGTGGCAAGTTGCAAACAGGCAGGCTTAACCCAGATATGGCATGGAAGCCGATCAAGAGGGTAAGATAGCTATACTCGCTGAGTAGGAAGCCCCCACGTGACCCATAATATGATAAGGCAATAAGGCAGGATACCCATGTTTGAACCGCGCATCACGGTAGCAAGTTCTCTTTGGCAACCTTTAATTTCCTGAAAACTCGAACTTGCGAGAGATGGATTCTTCCTGACCCGGATGTTGAACCGGATATCCGAGAGCTCAAAACTTTGAGAGACAAATTTCCCTTGAGCCGGATTCTAAGCCAGAATCGAGAGCTCGAAGCTTTGTGACAAATCTCCTTTGAACCGGATTCTGAGCTGCAATTGAGAGCTCGAAGCTTTGTGAGAGACAAATCTCCCTTGAACCGGATTTTGAACCGGAATTTTTCTTTTGAGCCAGAACTTTTCAGATTGCTCGGCACTTTAAGCTGGAAATTTTCTGACAGCCCTTAAACTTTCACCAATGTGGTAGTAGTCTCCAGAACCAGGGTGTCTTCCCTTTAATGACCGGGCTTCTTGAACATGTGAAAACGGCCAAGCCTGCTGAGTCATATCTGTGTAGCCCCCAAGTCTTAAGACGACTCGAGGAATTGACTTGAGATTCTCCATACTTGACCATGATATAAACCAGCATAAGTTTGAACAGCGGAATGCTGGAATGTGTTGAAGCTGGAGGTAAAGTGGCGAGTTGATAATCTTCGCAACACTCATTGTATATCATTGGCTTTGATAACGCGATACAAATCCACGGGAGGTTGAGGCCGACCACGGCGGGTTATAAATAATCCCGTATGAGCTATCCATTGAGCCATCCGGTGGAGGCTGATAATATATTATGATCTGCTCCAGGGTTGTTGAAATAGACCAAACTGTAGAGCGGCGACTTGCGCATGTCCATTGGGCAGCTTGTGTGAGCAGACGTAGCTCTGAGTTGTTGATATATATGCAGGAGTCGGCCGGTAATCCGGCGCGGACAACAGAGTCAGCCGCGGGCGTTGCAAGCCGGCGCGGACGGGAGAGTCGGCCGCGGGCATTGTAAGCCGGTGCGGACAGAAGAGAATCGGCTGCGTCATGGTGATATATACTGGGCCGCAGAGGCGGCGTCTTGCAGTGCGACCATTCACCGGGTAATGAGGCACAGACGAAACACCGATGTAGAATGTCACCAGCGCGTGCTCCGTACCCACGGTATAAGCCACTTTTGTCGTGACTAATTGTCCTGCATAGAGGATATTGCAGGCGAGAGTAATTGTTCCCGATTTAATAAAAATGTATCAATAAAAATTAACTGGATGGATTTCACCTGATATGTTTGGCCGGAAATTATCCGCCGTGGAGCTGATGATCACTCGTTTCTTTTTCCTTTACTTTGGTTTTCTCTCCCGGCTGTCCCCTGTGGAAACCGATGGAACGGGCGGAGACAGAGGCAGCTTAAGGCCGCAGAGGCGCGGCAGGGCCACGGCCGCATCGGTTGTGGAGACAGCGGCTCGCCACGGGACAAGGCTACGTCGGCTAAGACCGCTCCCGCCGTCCGACGGCGGGTTGAAGCAGGCGAAGGCGCGCTGAACCAGGGCGACTCACGCGGTGGGCTGGGGAAGCGCATCCGCAACGGCAGCGCCGGCGGGTCGGCAGGGCGGGTCACAGCGGTGGTTGGTAGGCGAGGCCGTAGAGATGGCGGCCGAAAAATGGCAACCCGGAGCGAAAATGAGCGGGAGCGGCTCGCAGGCACATGTGGGCGGCTCAAGATGCAGCAAGGCGAGGCGCGGCGCGGCAGGCGACTCAGAACTGGCAGCTCGGAGGCGGAGCCACTGTAGGGGAGGCTGGCTCGAAGCTGGACAGTGGAGGTAGCTCCGCGCAGTGCGAGGAGAAGCCGCGGCGGCTCAACAGAGGGGGCAGACCAGCCCTGAGGCGAGGCCGGCTTTTCGACGGCGCCGGTGAGGTGCGGCAACGACAGCGGGTTGGAAGCGAGGCAAAAACCACTGTGTGGCCGGCGACTCGGCAATGCGGCGATGGTGATTTGACGCGGAGGTTGAGCGCCGGAGGTTGAGCGTGGCTGTAGCCGAGGTGTGCCGGGCGACTCGAAAAGAGGTGGCTCTCAGCGGCAACGGCCACGAGGTCATGGCGACTCAGTGCGGAGGCGGAGACATGGCGGCGGTTTGGCCAAGGCGGCCGGCGATTCGGAGGCGATGGTGGCTCCACCAAGGCGGCCGGCGACTGAAGCGGTGGAGGAATCCGGCGGCTCGAGGCGAGGTGAGGGCGCGGCTACGAGCGGCTAAGGCCGATGATGGCGAAGGTGAGGCCGTGGCGCCTTGAGGCGGGCGGCTTGAGGCCGCAGGGCGAGGTCGCACGGGGGGAGCCACGGCGAGGCGGAGCCCGGGCGGCTTGCTGCGTCCATGACGGATCCGGAATGAGGCAGGGATGGTTCAGAGGCGGCGGCTCGAGCAGAGGCGGCGGCTTTGATGAGGTGAGCGGGGCCGCGCCCAAGGCATGGCGAACCAGGGTGGAAACGAGACCGCAGTGTGGCCACAACGGTGATGGAGACGCGTCGGTGAGGGTGAAAGCGAGACCCGGCGACTCGAGTTGGCCGCGGCAGTCAGGCAAGCGCAGCGGCAGATCGTTGGGGGCAGGTTGCAATGGCGGCGGGCGACTCAGCGTGAGAACGCGAGGCAACTCACGCGGTGGGCAGGAGAGGCGGCGCGGAGGCCGGCGAGGCAGGGCCGACTTGCGGCAGGGGCGACCCGGAGCGGCGGCTCGCGCCGAGGTGAGGCGACTTGGCCGGTGGAAAGAGGCACGGAGGAGGTGGCTCGACTCTGTGACGGTGGAGGTGACGAGGCCGGGCTCGAGGCAAAAGGCGAGGCCGACCCGGCTTGGTGAGGGCGGCTTCGGGGACGCCGGCTTGAGGCGAAGCTGCGGCCACGCAGCCCGGAGGCAGCCACAGCAGAAGCGAGGCCGGTGACTCAGAGCAGCGGAGCCTCCCGGCGAGGAGAGTCGAGGCGGCCGGCCACTCGAAGCCGACGGCAGAGGAACGGCGGACGACGGCTCTGCGATGGCGGTAGATGGCGACTCGAAGGCGAGCCATGGTTGAGGCGGCGCGAGGCGGAACCCGGCGGCGGCTCAGCACAGGCGAGCCCGCAACAGTTTGTCAGGTTGCTTTGCTGTTGGCTGGATTTCCCTTTGTATGACAATTTGAAACGAAGACTGGAGCTCGGATGTTTGTCAGATTCTCCTGTGCGTGGCTCCATCACAGATCATGCATATGTTGTTGGTGGGATTAAGCATTGGAATACATGCCACCGTCAACAAACTTAGTAGCACTAGTTCCTGGCTTGCCACTTTTCCAATCATACTATTAGTCTGGCTTTGTCGGCTAGCTTGTAGTAGTGCTTTTCAACTTTTCATCAGAGGACGCTCCACGGCTCAGCACTATGCATCAATCTGGTGACTTGTGTGATTGCTGACTTCTGACCCCGGACACGGCCGTGTGGATAAAACGGACTCTGCGTGACATATGCTGTTGCCAAAGTTTTCTTCGATCTTCAACTAATGGACTGGGCGACTCCACCTCCTCTTTTTTCTTCGGACCTTTATCCAACTAGTATATTGCTTCAAACTGCCAAACTTTCTGACAATTATTCTCATACGAACGCGGCAATGATGACTGAATGCTGTAATTTTCTCTCGCCCTCACAAGTAGTAATTGAGTAGAGTCCTGTCCTTCTAAATTTGGTCTGGCTTTGGAAAGGTCTGTCTGTCGGTCTTCTTAACTCGGCGACTTTGCCGGCGGTGCATCTAGATGTCTGAGATATGGTCGATGGATCTTTGGCGACTTGCCAGATAGCGGTGGCAGGATAGACCACAACCCTGATTTCCTTCGAACTTTAAATCTCGGAGATTGTAAATCTGAACTGATGAACTCGAAGCTGACGCAGATCCTTCAAAACCTGCTATTCTTCCTCCGAAAGAAATTGCGAACCTCTCGAGCCTTGGGAGAGATCCCTCCAAGAACACAAACCACCGTGCTGGGCCCCACGGTGTGCGCCAACTGTCGTGGTTTTGTCACGGCAGATGTCCTTGTGAAAGGACTTAGTGGTGAGGACATCGCAGCTAGGTGGTAGCTTGAACGGGGTTGAACGGAATCAAGAAGACGCGAGTTTTACCCAGGTTCGGCCCCTCACGGTGGAGGTAAAAGCCTACATCCTGCTTGTTTGATATTGATGATCATAGTCACGATTACAAGGGTGTTGTTTCCCTGACTCTGTCTCGAGAGCCCTCAAAACATCTGTCTTGAGATTTATCTGTCTATCTTGACCTCTAAAAACCTGTCCCTCTTGGGGTGCCCTGCTCCTCCTTATATAAGTTGAAGGGGCGGCTTACATGAGATTCCGAGTTATACCCGTTATTGGAGTCCTACTCTAAGTCATCCATGTCTTCCAAGTTAAAGGGTGTCCATCTCGTATTTTGACTCCTCACCCGGGGGTACTGTAGCAGGCCGGGTTAACATCCTGGCACTGTAGCAGCCCAGGTTAACATCATGGCACTGTAGCAGCCGGGTTAACATCCTGGCACTGTAGCAGGCCGGGTTAACATCCTGGCACTGTAGCAGGCCGGGTCTCATCTTCGGGGCTCATCTTCAGGACTCATCTTCAGGACTCATCTCCAGAAATGACTAAGTCTCAGGGCGGCTTAACGTCAGGGATGACTTAAGTCCAGAGATGACTTAAGTCCATGGCGACTTAACGTCATGAGCCGGGTCATATCGTGGAGTTATATCCCCGACAATTGGTGATGGATGAACTTGGGTCAAGGAAAGTAAGAATTCCAAACCACTTTGTATGAATGGTCAACACTCCAAGTTTGACCCCAATTTTAAAAAAAACAAAGAAAATTAAAAAAGGCTCAAAAATTCAAATGTCTTTGCATTGAGCCATCATATGTGCACTAGTTTGTGGGAAAATGATTAAACTTGCAATACAACAAGTTTGAAAAAAAACCTTCACAAATTTGCCTATCCAGTATGGACTTGTGTGGATTTCAAGGCATATGCACATGGAAATGGCCACATACATGGCAAAATCCATGATAACATCCCCAAATTTGGCACAACCATTGGTGTTACCATTGTGGACAATGTTGGATAGGAATTTGCAATGATGTTGTAACAAAAAAATACTTTCCATTTTACAAGCCCTAGAAATGACTTTTTTGTGAAGGAAGTGCCTCAAATAATTTTGAAATTTGTTCCATTTCATTTTTCATCAAAAGCAGGCCACATTGGATGGCCACTGGCCAAGTTTCAGCAATTTAAGAGTAATATTGCTATATTCCATCAATTTAGTTGAGTTTCAGTGAATTATCAGAAAAGGTCCAAATTTGCACTACAAGTGTGACATTGTTTGGTCCTGAAAATTGCCAAAAATCAGTTTATGCCCCAATATTGGTGATGGATGAAATTGGGATCAAGGAAAGTAAGAATTCCAAACCATTTTGTACGAATGGACAACACTCCAAATTTGACCCCAATTTAAAAAAAACAAAGAAAATGAAAAAAGGCTCAAAAATTCAAATGCCTTTCCGCTGAGCCATCATATGTTCACTAGTTTGTGGGGAAAATATTAAACTTGCAATACAACAAGTTTGAAAAAAAACCATCACAAATTTGCCAATCTAGTATGGACTTGTGTGGATTTCAAGGCATATGCACATGGAAATGGCCACATACATGGCACAATCCATGATAACAAGCCCAAATTTGGCACAACCAATGGTCTTACCATTGTGGACAATGTTGCATAGGAATTTGCAACCATTTTGCAATAAAAAAATATTTCCCATTTTACAAGCCCAGAAATGACTTTTTTTGTGAAGGAAGTGCATCAAATAATTTTGAAATTTGTTCCATTTCATTTTTCATCAAAAGCTGGCCACATTGGATGGCCACTGACCAAGTTTCAGCAATTTCTGAGTGGAATATTGCTATATTCCATACATTCAGTTGATATTCAGTGAATTATCAAAAAGGCCCAAATTTGCACTACAAGTGTGACATAGTTTGATCCTGAAAATTGCCAAAAATCATTTTATGCCCCAATATTGGTGATGGATGAACTTGGGTCAAGGAAAGTAAGAATCCCAAACCATTTTGTATGAATGCTCAACACTCCAAGTTTGACCCCAATTTAAAAAAACAAAGAAAATGAAAAAGGGCTCCAAAATTCAAATGCCTTTGCATTGAGCCATCATATGTGCACTAGTTTGTGGGAAAAATATTAAACCTGCAATACAACAAGTTTGAAAAAAAAACCTTCACAAATTTGCCTATCTAGTATGGACTTGTGTGGATTTCAAAGCATATGCACATGGAAATGGCCACATACATGGCAAAATCCATGATAATATGCCCAAATTTGGCACAACCAGTGGTGTTACCATTGTGGACAATGTTGCATAGGAATTTGCAATTATTTTGTAATAAAATAATATTTCCCATTTTACAAGCCTAGAAATGACTTTTTTTGTGAAGGAAGTGCCTCAAATAATTTTGAAATTTGTTCCACTTCATTTTTCATCAAAAGCAGGCCACTTTGGTTGGCCACTAACCAAGTTTCAGCAATTTCAGAGTGATATTAGTATATTCCATACATTTATCTGAGTTTCATTGAATTATCAGAAAAAGCCCAAATTTGCACTACAAGTTTGGTCCTGAAAATTGCGAAAAATCATTTTATGCCCCAATATTGGTGACGGATGATCTTGGGTCAAGGAAAGTAAGAATTCCAAACCACTTTGTATGAATGGTCAACACTCCAAGTTTGACCCCAATTTGAAAAAAAACAAAGAAAATTAAAAAAGGCTCAAAAATTCAAATGCCTTTGCATTGAGCCATCATATGTGCACTAGTTTGTGGGAAAACGATTAAACTTGCAATACAACAAGTTTGAAAAAAAACCTTCACAAATTTGCCTATCCAGTATGGACTTGTGTGGATTTCAAGGCATATGCACATGGAAATGGCCACATACATGGCAAAATCCATGATAACATCCCCAAATTCGGCACAACCATTGGTGTTACCATTGTGGACAATGTTGCATAGGAATTTGCAACGATGTTGTAACAAAAAAATATTTTCCATTTTACATGCCCTAGAAATGACTTTTTCTGTGAAGGAAGTGCCTCAAATAATTTTGAAATTTGTTCCATTTCATTTTTCATCAAAAGCAGGCCACATTGGATGGCCAATGGCCAAGTTTCAGCAATTTAAGAGTAATATTGCTACATTCCATAAATTTAGTTGGGTTTCAGTGAATTATCAGAAAAGGTCCAAATTTGCACTACAAGTGCGACATAGTTTGGTCCAGAAATTGCCAAAAATCAGTTTATGCCCCTATATTGGTGATGGATGAAATTGGGATCAAGGAAAGTAAAAATTCCAAACCATTTTGTATGAATGGTCAACACTCCAAATTTGACCCCAATTTGAAAAAAAACAAAGAAAATGAAAAACGGCTCAAAAATTCAAATGCCTTTCCGTTGAGCCATCATATGTGCACTAGTTTGTGGGGAAAATATTAAACTTGCAATAAAACAAGTTTGAAAAAAAAACCTTCACAAATTTGCCAATCTAGTATGGACTTGTGTGGATTTCAAGGCATATGCACATGGAAATGGCCACATACATGGCACAATCCATGATAACAAGCCCAAATTTGGCATAACCAATGGTGTTACCGTTGTGGACAATGTTGCATAGGAATTTGCAACCATTTTGTAATAAAAAAATATTTCCCATTTTACAAGCCCAGAAATGACTTTTTTTGTGAAGGAAGTGCCTCAAATAATTTTGAAATTTGTTCCATTTCATTTTTCATCAAAAGTTGGCCACATTGGATGGCCACTGACCAAGTTTCAGCAATTTCAGAGTAATATTGCTATATTCCATACATTCAGTTGAGATTCAGTGAATTATCAAAAAGTCCCAAATTTGCACTACAAGTGTGACATAGTTTGATCCTGAAAATTGCCAAAAATCATTTTATGCCCCAAATCATTTTGTATGAATGGTCAACACTGCAAGTTTGACCCCAATTTAAAAAAACAAAGAAAATGAAAAAAAGGCTCAAAAATTCAAATGCCTTTGAATTGAGCCATCATATGTGCACTAGTTTGTGGGCAAAATATTAAACAGGTAATATAACAAGTTTGAAAAAAAAACCTTCACAAATTTGCCTATCTAGTATGGACTTGTGTGGATTTCTAGGCATATGCACATGGAAATGGCCACATACATGGCAAAATCCATGATAATATGCCCAAATTTGGCACAACCAGTGGTGTTACCATTGTGGACAATGTTGCATAGGAATTTGCAATTATTTTGTAATAAAAAAATATTTCCCATTTTACAAGCCCAGAAATGACTTTTTTGTTAAGGAAGTGCCTCAAATAATTTTGAAATTTGTTCCATTTCATTTTTCATGAAAAGCAGCACACTTTGGTTGGCCACTAACCAAGTTTCAGCAATTTCAGAGTAATATTGCTATATTCCATACATTTAGTTGAGTTTCAGCGAATTATCAGAAAAAGCCCTAAATTGCACAACAAGTTTGGTCCTGAAAATTGCCAAAAATCATTTTATGCCCCAATATTGGTGACGGATGAACTTGGGTCAAGGAAAGTAAGAATTCCAAACCACTTTGTATGAATGTTCAACACTCCACGTTTGACCCCAATTTGAAAAAAACAAAGAAAATTAAAAAAGGCTAAAAAATTCAAATGCTTTTGCATTGAGCCATCATATGTGCACTAGTTTGTGGGAAAATGATTAAACTTGCAATACAACAAGTTTGAAAAAAAATATTCACAAATTTGCCTATCTAGTATGGACTTGTGTGGCTTTCAAGGCATATGCACATGGAAATGGCCACATACATGGCAAAATCCAGGATAACATCCCAAAATTTGGCACAACCATTGGTTTACCATTGTGGACAATGTTCCATAGGAATTTGCAATGATGTTGTAACAAAAAAATATTTTCCATTTTACAAGCCCTAGAAATGACTTTTTTTGTGAAGGAAGTGCCTCAAAATTTTTGAAATTTGTTCCATTTCATTTTTCATCAAACGCAGGCCACATTGGATGGCCACTGGCCAAGTTTCAGCAATTTAAGAGTAATATTGCTATATTCCATAAATTTAGTTGAGTTTCGGTGAATTATCAGAAAAGGTCCAAATTTGCATTACAAGTGTGACATAGTTTGGTCCTGAAAATTGCCAAAAATCATTTTATGCCCGAATATTGGTGACGGGTGAACTTGGGTCAAGGAAAGTAAGAATTCCAAACCATTTTGTATGAATGGTCAACACTCCAAGTTTGACCCTAATTTAAAAAAAGAAAAAGAAAATAAAATAAAGCTCAAAAATTTAAATGCCTTTGCATTAAGCCATCATATGTGCACTAGTTTGTGGGAAAATATTAAACTTGCAATACAACAAGTTTGAAAAAAAACCTTCACAAATTTGCCTATCTAGTATGGTCTTGTGTGGATTTCAAGGCATATGCACATGGAAATGTCCACATACATGGCAAAATCCATTATAATATGCCCAAATTTGGCACAACCAGTGGTGTTACCATTATGGACAATGTTGCATAGGAATTTCAATTATTTTGCAATAGAAAAATATTTCCCATTTTACAAGCCCAAAAATGACTTTTTCTGTTTAGGAAGTGGCTCAAATAATTTTGAAATTTGTTCCATTTTATTTTTCATCAAAAGCAGGCCACATTGGATGGCCACTGACCAAGTTTTAGCAATTTCAGAGTAATATTGCTATATTTAATACATTTAGTTGAGTTTCAGTGAATTATTAGAAAAAGCCCAAATTTGCACTACAAGTGTGACACAGTTTGGTCCTAAAAATTACCAAAAATCAGTTTATGCCCCAATATTGGTGATGGATGAACTTGGGTCAAGGAAAGTAAGAATTACAAACCATTTTGTATGAACGGTCAACACTCCAAGTTTGACCCCAATTTGAAAAAAGCAAAGAAAATGAAAAAAGGATCAAAAATTCAAATGACTTTCCGTTGAGACATCATATGTGCACTAGTTTGTGGGGAAAATATTAAACTTGCAATACAACAAGTTTGACAAAAAACCTTCACAAATTTGCCTATCTAGTATAGACTTGTGTGGATTTCAAGGCATATGCACATGGAAATGGCCACATACAAGGCAAAATCCATGATAACAAGTCCAAATTTGGCACAACCAATGGTGTTACCATTGTGGACGATGTTGCATAGGAATTTGCAACTATTTTGTAATAAAAAAATATTTCCCTTTTTACAAGCTTATAAATGACTTTTTTGTGAAGGAAGTGCCTCAAATAATTTTGAAATTTATTCCATTTAATTTTTCATCAAAAGCTGGCCACATTGGATGGACACTGACCTAATTTCAGCAATTTCAGAGTAATATTGCTATATTCCATACATTTAGTTGAGGTTCAGTGAATTATCGGAAGAAGCCCTAATTTGCACTACAAATGTGACATAGTTTGGTCCTGAAAATTGCCATAAATATTTTTATGCCCCAATATTGGTGACGGAAGAACTTGGGTCAAAGAAAGTAAAAATTCCAAAACATTTTGTATGAATGGTCAACACTCCAAGTTTGACCCCAAGTTGAAAAAAAGAGAGAATGAAATAAGGCTATAAAATTTAAATGCCTTTGCATTGAGCCATCATATGTGCACTAGTTTGTGGGGAAAATATTAAACTTACAATACAACATGTTTGAAAAAAAACCTTCACAAATTTGCCTATCTAGTATGGACTTGTGTGGATTTCAAGGCATATGCACATGGAAATGGCCACATACATGCCAAAATTCATAATAACATGCCAAATTTGGCACAACCAGTGGTGTTACCATTGTGGACAATGTTGCATAGGAATTTAAAATTATTTTGAAATAAAAAAATATTTCCCATTTTACAAGCCCAAAAATGATTTTTTTTGTTAAGGAAGTGCCTCAAATAATTTTGAAACTTGTTCCATTTTATTTTTCATCAAAAGAAGGCCACATTGGATGGCCACTCACCATGTTTCAGCAATTTTAGAGTAATATTGCTATATTTAATACATTTAGTTAAGTTTCAGTGAATTATTCGAAAATAGCCCAAATTTGCACAACAAGTGTGACATAGTTTGGTCCTAAAAATTGCCAAAAATCATTTTATGCCCCAATATTGGTGATGGATGAACTTGGGTCAAGGAAAGTAAGAATTCCAAACCATTTTGTATGAATGGTCAACACTCCAAGTTTGACCCCAATTTGAAAAAAAAACAAAGAAAATGAAAAATGGCTCAAAAATTCAAATGGCTTTGCATTGAGCAATCATATGTGCTATAGTTTGTGGGAAAAATATTAAACTTGCAATACAACAAGTTTGAAAAAAAACCTTCACAAATTTGCCTATCCAGTATGGACTTGTGTGGATTTCAAGGCATATGCACATGGAAATGGCCACATACATGGCAAAATCCATGATAGCATCCCCAAATTTGGCACAACCATTGGTGTTACCATTGTGGACAATGTTGCATAGGAATTTGCCACTAAGTTGTAACAAAAAAAAAATTCCATTTTACAAGCCCTAGAAATGACTTTTTTTGTGAAGGAAGTGCCTCAAATAATTTTGAAATTTGTTCCATTTCATTTTTCATCAAACTATGTGCCATTGCATTGAGCCATAAAAATTCAAATGCATTCGCATTTAGCCATCATATGTGCACTAGTTTGTGGGAAAAGTATTAAACATGCAATACAACAAGTTTGAAAAAAATACCTCCACTAATTTGCCTATCTAGTATAGACTAGTGTGGATTTCAAGGCATATGCACATGGAAATGGCGACATACATGGCAAAATTCATAATACACATGCCCAAATTTGGCACAACCAGTGGTGTTACCATTGTGGACAATGTTGCATAGGAATTTGCAATTATTTTGTAATAAAAAAAATATTTTCCATTTTACAAGCCCAGAAATGACTTTTTTTGTGAAGGAAGTGCTTCAAATAATTTTGAAATTTGTTCCATTTCACTTTTCATCAAAAGTTGGCCACATTGGATGGCCACTGACCAAGTTTCAGCAATTTCTGAGTGGAATATTGCTATATTCCATACATTAAGTTGAGATTCAGTGAATTATCAAAAAGGCCCAAATTTGCACTACAAGTGTGACATAGTTTGATCCTGAAAATTGCCAAAAATCATTTTATGCCCCAATATTGGTGATGGATGAACTTGGGTTAAGGAAAGTAAGAATCCCAAACCATTTTGTATGAATGGTCAACACTCCAAGTTTGACCCCAATTTAAAAAAACAAAGAAAATGAAAAAAGGCTCAAAAATTCAAATGCCTTTGCATTGAGCCATCATATGTGCACTAGTTTGTGGGAAAACGATTAAACTTGCAATACAACAAGTTTGAAAAAAAACCTTCACAAATTTGCCTATCCAGTATGGACTTGTGTGGATTTCAAGGCATATGCACACGGAAATGGCCACATACCTGGCAAAATCCATGATAACATCCCCAAATTTGGCACAACCATTGGTGTTACCATTGTGGACAATGTTGGATAGGAATTTGCAATGATGTTGTAACAACAAAATATTTTCCATTTTACAAGCCCTAGAAATGACTTTTTTTGTGAAGGAAGTGCCTCAAATAATTTTGAAATTTGCTCCATTTCATTTTTCATCAAAAGCAGGCCACATTGGATGGCCACTGGCCATGTTTCAGCAATTTAAGAGTAATATTGCTATATTCCATAAATTTAGTTGAGTTTCAGTGAATTATCAGAAAAGGTCCAAATTTGCACTACAAGTGTGACATAGTTTGGTCCTGAAAATTGCCAAAAATCAGTTTATGCCCCAATATTGGTGATGGATGAAATTGGGATCAAGGAAAGTAAGAATTCCAAACCATTTTGTACGAATGGTCAACACTCCAAATTTGACCCCAATTTGAAAAAAAACAAAGAAAATGAAAAGGCTCCAAAATTCAAATGCCTTTCCGTTGAGCCATCATATGTGCACTAGTTTGTGGGGAAAATATTAAACTTGCAATACAACAAGTTTGAAAAAAAACCTTCACAAATTTGCCAATCTAGTATGGACTTGTGTGGATTTCAAGGCATATGCACATGGAAATGGCCACATACAAGGCACAATCCATGATAACAAGCCCAAATTTGGCACAACCAATGGTGTTACCATTGTGGACAATGTTGCATAGGAATTTGCAGCCATTTTGTAATAAAAAATATTTCCCATTTTACAAGCCCAGAAATGACTTTTTTTGTGAAGGAAGTGCTTCAAATAATTTTGAAATTTGTTCCACTTCCTTTTTCATCAAAAGCCGGCCACATTGGATGGCCACTGGCCAAGTTTTAGCAATTTCTGAGTGGAATATTGCTATATTCCATACATTCAGTTGAGATTCAGTGAATTATCAAAAAGGCCCAAATTTGCACTACAAGTGTGACATAGTTTGATCCTGAAAATTGCCAAAAATCATTTTATGCCCCAATATTGGTGATGGGTGAACTTGGGTTAAGGAAAGTAAGAATCCCAAACCATTTTGTATGAATGGTCAACACTCCAAGTTTGACCCCAATTTAAAAAAACAAAGAAAATGAAAAAAGGCTCAAAAATTCAAATGCCTTTGCATTGAGCCATCATATGTGCACTAGTTTGTGGGAAAATGATTAAACTTGCAATACAACAAGTTTGAAAAAAAACCTTCACAAATTTGCCTATCCAGTATGGACTTGTGTGGATTTCAAGGCATATGCACACGGAAATGGCCACATATATGGCAAAATCCATGATAACATCCCCAAATTTGGCACAACCATTGGTGTTACCATTGTGGACAATGTTGGATAGGAATTTGCAATGATGTTGTAACAAAAAAATATTTTCCATTTTACAAGCCCTAGAAATGACTTTTTTTGTGAAGGAAGTGCCTCAAATAATTTTGAAATTAGCTCCATTTCATTTTTCATCAAAAGCAGGCCACATTGGATGGCCACTGGCCAAGTTTCAGCAATTTAAGAGTAATATTGCTATATTCCATAAATTTAGTTGAGTTTGAGTGAATTATCAGAAAAGGTCCAAATTTGCACTACAAGTGTGACATAGTTTGGTCCTGAAAATTGCCAAAAATCAGTTTATGCCCCAATATTGGTGATGGATGAAATTGGGATCAAGGAAAGTAAGAATTCCAAACCATTTTGTACGAATGGTCAACACTCCAAATTTGACCCCAATTTAAAAAAAAACAAAGAAAATGAAAAAAGGCTCAAAAATTCAAATGCCTTTCCGTTGAGCCATCATATGTGCACTAGTTTGTGGGGAAAATATTAAACTTCAAATACAACAAGTTTGAAAAAAAACCTTCACAAATTTGCCAATCTAGAATGGACTTGTGTGGATTTCAAGGCATATGCACATGGAAATGGCCACATACATGGCACAATCCATGATAACAAGCCCAAATTAGGCACAACCAATGGTGTTACGATTGTGGACAATGTTGCATAGGAATTTGCAACCATTTTGTAATAAAAAAATATTTCCCATTTTACAAGCCTAGAAATGACTTTTTTTGTGAAGGAAGTGCCTCAAATAATTTTGAAATTTGTTCCATTTCACTTTTCATCAAAAGCTGGCCACATTGGATGGCCACTGACCAAGTTTCAGCAATTTCTGAGTGGAATATTGCTATATTCCATTCATTCAGTTGAGATTCAGTGAATTATCAAAAAGGCCCAAATTTGCACTACAAGTGTGACATAGTTTGATCCTGAAAATTGCCAAAAATCATTTTATGCCCCAATATTGGTGATGGATGAACTTGGGCTAAGGAAAGTAAGAATCCCAAACCATTTTGTATGAATGGTCAACACTCCAAGTTTGACCCCAATTTAAAAAAACAAAGAAAATGAAAAAAGGCTCAACAATTCAAATGCCTTTGCATTGAGCCATCATATGTGCACTAGTTTGTGGGAAAACGATTAAACTTGCAATACAACAAGTTGGAAAAAAACTTTCACAAATTTGCCTATCCAGTATGGACTTGTGTGGATTTCAAGGCATATGCACATGGAAATGGCCACATACATGGCAAAATCCATGATAACATCCCCAAATTTGGCACAACCATTGGTGTTACCATTGTGGACAATGTTGGATAGGAATTTGCAACGATGTTGTAACAAAAAAATATTTGCCATTTTACAAGCCCTAGAAATGACTTGTTTGTGACGGAAGTGCCTCAAATAATTTTGAAATTTGTTCCATTTCATTTTTCATCAAAAGCAGGCCACATTGGATGGCCACTGGACAAGTTTCAGCAATTTAGGAGTAATATTGCTATAATCCATAAATTTAGTTGAGTTTCAGTGAATTATCAGAAAAGGTCCAAATTTGCACTATAAGTGTGACATAGTTTGGTCCTGAAAATTGCCAAAAACAGTTTATGCCCTAATATTGGTGATGGATGAAATTGGGATCAAGGAAAGTAAGAATTCCAAACCATTTTGTACGAATGGTCAACACTCCAAATTTGAACCCAATTTGAAAAAAACAAAGAAAATGAAAAAAGGCTCAAAAATTCAAATGCCTTTCCGTTGAGCCATCATATGTGCACTAGTTTGTGGGGAAAATATTAAACTTGCAATACAACAAGTTTGAAAAAAAACCTTCACAAATTTGCCAAACTAGTATGGACTTGTGTGGATTTCAAGGCATATGCACATGGAAATGGCCACATACATGGCACAATCCATGATAACAAGCCCAAATTTGGCACAACCAACGGTGTTACCATTGTGGACAATGTTGCATAGGAATTTGCAACCATTTTGTAATAAAAAAATATTTCCCATTTTACAAGCCCAGAAATGACTTTTTTTGTGAAGGAAGTGCCTCAAATAATTTTGAAATTTGTTCTATTTCATTTTTCATCAAAAGCTGGCCACATTGGATGGCCACTAACCAAGTTTCAGCAATTTCTGAGTGGAATATTGCTATATCCGATACATTCAGTTGAGATTCAGTGAATTATCAAAAAGGCCCAAATTTGCACTACAAGTGTGACATAGTTTGATCCTGAAAATTGCCAAAAATCATTTTATGCCCCAATATTGGTGATGGATGAACTTGGGTCAAGGAAAGTAAGAATCCCAAACCATTTTGTATGAATGGTCAACACTCCAAGTTTGACCCCAATTTAAAAAAACAAAGAAAATGAAAAAAGGCTCAAAAATTCAAATGCCTTTGCATTGAGCCATCATATGTGCACTAGTTTGTGGGCAAAATATTAAACCTGCAATACAACAAGTTTGAAAAAAAAACCTTCACAAATTTGCCTATCTAGTATGGACTTGTGTGGATTTCAAAGCATATGCACATGGAAATGGCCACATACATGGCAAAATCCATGTTAATATGCCCAAATTTGGCACAACCAGTGGTGTTACCATTGTGGACAATGTTGCATAGGAATTTGCAAGTTTTTTGTAAAAAAAAATATTGGAATCTGGCATTTTGCCATCTGTCCCCTCTTTGCCGTCTGCCAGCGGACGGCAAAGAGTGACTTTGCCGTCCGCTTTGTCAAAGCAGACGGCAAACAAGCAGCTGATGGCAAAGAGAGTCTTTGCCGTCCGCTAGCGGACGGCAAAGAGGAATATGGCAGACGGCAAAGACTCTGGTGGGCCCCACGGGGCACGGCGTTGGCTAGGTCAAGGCCTTTGCTGTCTGCTGCCTCATTACCGTCCACCAGCGGACGGCAAAGAGTTCTGTGCCGTCTGCTAGCAGACGGCAAAGAGCAGAGGGGGGGCCCACAGGGGCACGACGTCCACTCGCTAACGGGGCACCCTCTTTGTCGTCTACTGGCAGACGGCAAAGAGGGGCGTGGGGCTAACCCTAATATTCTTTGCCGTCTGCCACCGACGGCAAACCGGCGAACCGTTAACCGCGCCGTGCCCGGCCTGGCTCACCACTCTCTCCACTCTCTCACTCTTTCTCTCTCTCTTCCTCACCGCCGCCGCGCCCATGTCCCTCTCTCCGGCCACCCTCCCCGTCGCCGCCGTTCCCGCACTCCCCGTCGCCGGTGAGTCCGCCCCGTCCCCCTTACCCTCCCCTTCCCCTTCGTCCCCCTCCCCCTAACCGCCACGCCGTGCTATAGATCCTCCACCCCGCCGTCCCCTGGCTCCGCCGCCGCTCCCCTGGCTCCGCCGCCGCTCCCCTCGACAACCGTCGCCCTCCTCCTCCTCGTCCCGCCGCCCCAGCCGCACTCGCCCTCGACCAGCCGCCGGTGAGCCCCTCCCCCCTCTCTGTCTTTTTTATTTTCTTTTTTGTTTCATTTAATTAGATATATATAGTTATCTGTCATAGTTAGATTAGTTAATTAGATATGTTTAAAACCCTGATAAAAAGAAAAAGATTTAGTTAGATTAGTTATAGTTAGAATGAAAAGAAATAGGAGAAGGAAAATTAATAAAAAGAAGAAAATTATATATTTTAGTTATATTAGTAAATTAGATCTGTTAAAACCCACAGAAAAGGAGAAAAATTTAGTTATAGTTGGAATGAAAAGAAATAGATGAAGGAAAATAAATAGAAGAAGAAAATGAAACAGAAAAGTTGAAGAAGTAGAAGAAGAAGAAAAAGGAAAGAAGTAGAAGAAAAAGGAAAGAAGAAGAAGAAGAAGAAAAAGGAAAGAAGTAAAATAAGAAGAAGAAAAAGGAAAGAAGAAGAGAGGAAGAGGGGAAAGAAGAGGAGAAAGAAGAAGTAGAAGAAGGGGCAAAAAGGAAAGAAGAAGTAGAAGAAGAGGAAAAAAGGAAAGAAGAAGAAGAAGAAGAAGAAGAAGAAGAAGAAAAAGGAAAGAAGTAAAAGAAGAAGAAGAAAAAGGAAAGAAGAAGATAAGAAGAAAAAGGAAAGAATAAGAAGTAGAAGAAAGATAAGAAAAGAAAGGAATAGGAATAAAAGAAAATGAAGAATAATAGGAAATAAAAGAAAAGGAATAGGAAATAAAAGAAAAAGAAGAATAATAGGAAAAATGAAAGAAAAGAAGAGGAAGAATAGGAGACACATATAGTAATTAGCTTAGTGACAATGTGTCAGATGACATTGTAGAGAAGAGCAAGCAATAACATTGTCACTGGACTAAAATGTCATCTAGTTTTGTTTACAGGGGCAGTAGCTTATATAATTAATGTTAGAAATGTATTTTGTAAGCTAATGTGGATAAGAGATCAATGTAATTAAGGTCAGGTTAGAAAGATGACAAAAAAGAAGAAAAGAAGGAGAAGTAGAAGAAGAGGAAAAAGGAAAAGAAAGGAAGAAGAAGAAGAAGAAGAAAAAGAGGGGGAGGAGAAGAATAAGAAGAAGAAGAAGAAGAAAATAAGAAGAAGAAGAAAAGAAGGAGAAGTAGAAGAAGAGGAAAAAGGAAAAGAAAGGAAGAAGAAGAAGAAGAAGAAGAAGAAGAAGAAAAAGAAGAAGAAGAAGAGGGGGAGGAGAAGAAAAGAAGAAGAAGAAGAAGAAGAAGAAGAAGAGGAGGAGGAGGAGGAGAAGAAGAAAATAAGAAGAAGAAGAAGAAGAAGAAGAAGAAGAAGAAGAAGAAGAAGAAAAAGAACAATAGGAGAAGAGGAGAAGAAAAAGAAAAATAGGAGAAGAGGAGAACAAAAAGAAAAAGAAAAATAGAAGAAGAGGAGAAGAAAAAGAAAAACAAGAGAAGAGGAGAAGAAGAAGAAGAAGCGGGTTAGGGGGTTCCTCGGGTGAACTGCTTCCATCCGTGCGCGAGATACATGTGGCGGTCGGCGTCGAACACTACATCCACGACCCACAAGCGACGCCAGCGCCCAGCCTCCCGCAGCAACAGTTCTCGGGGCCGATGGCGGTCGAACACCTTGGTGAATTTGTCTGGCAGCCTCTGCGATGAGGATTAAAAGCCAAGTTTGAAACTTCAAACAACCAAACTGACTCATGACAAAAAATCAGAGCGTACAAAGAGAAACGAAAGACGAAATAGTACATAGTGAGAGGTTGTACAACTAGGATGATTATCTGTTCCAGTTTTTTTAATGAATTGGAGAGGATGATGGCGAAGAACTCGAAAGCCATTGGTGTGTTTTGGTCATTTCCATACATTCTGCTACAGCGCAACAACCCTTCTTATGACCGCAAGACACCAATGGTGGTCAGAAGAAGGGTTGTTGTGTTTTAGCAGAATGTATGGAAATGATCGCAAGACACCAATGGCTTTCGAGTTATTCACCATCATCCTCTAAAATTCGTTAAAAAAGCTGTTACAGAAAATCATCCTAGTTGGAGAACCACTCACTACATATTGTTTCGTCTTTGTTTTCTCTTTCTACGCTTTGATTTTTTGTCATAAGTCAGTTTGGGTGTTTCAAGTTTCAACACTTGGCTTTTAATCCTCATCGCAGAGGCTGCTAGACAAATTCGCCAAGGTGTTCGACCGCCATCAACCCCGAGAACTGTTGCTGCGGGAGGCTGGGCGCCGGCGTCGCTTGTGGGACGTGGATGTAGTGTTCGATGCCGATGGTCGGGCCAGAGGGTCGAGGATCGCCGGTCGCCGAGGGGATAGATGTCGGGGTGTCGGGTTGACTTTCATTCTGATGGTGCTTCCTTTTGAAAGAGATGAGAGTGAGAGATGAGATGCTCTTGAAGGAAGGATACCGGCTGTTCGTAGGTGGTCGGTCTTTCTCGTCCTCCCCCTCTGAGACCTTGGTAAAGCAGGGGGAGGACGAAAAGACCGACTGTCACCCACGGTCGAAATAACATTGAGAGATGAGAGATAACGGCTGTTGTCGTAGGTGGTCGTTGCTCCTCATCTCTTGCTGTGAGACCTTGGTAACGCAGCAAGGGATGGGAGTAACGACCGTCACCGACGGTCGAAATAAACAGGCAAGGAGTGCCCCACCATACATATATACCAGCACTTGAGAGGTGAGAGTTGTTGAAGGGAGCATCGACGGAATGAAAGTCAACCCGACACCCCGACACCCCGACCTGACACCCCGTCATATATTTGTGAATTATGAGTTAGGTCATATATTTTCTGATTTTGTTATGAAAAACATCATATATATTTGTGTTGATCGGGTGGATTTAAACGTGCAGTTGTTTCATCGCTGCGAGGGTGTGGTGTTCGACGACCTCCCCGTGCGGTCGACGAGCCCCGCCCCTGCGTTTGTGGGTGAGCACAAATGACATCTCCTCCTCCCCCCTTCATTTGCTCTGTTCCGGTCTTCGTGCCGATGAAACTTGCTAGCTATAGGTGTCTTCAATCATCAGTATGCGTGACCACTATGCGTCTCCCGTTCGAAAGGGTTACATCTATAAATATGCATGCATTTGCATATTTATAACTGTGATTCTTTCGAATTGTCCAACGTTATCCATGGACAGCCCGAGTATGTGTAGATTGGGTTCGTTTTCCCATATGCTCTGCTCCGGATCCGACGCATAATTTCGTCAGTGCCTCCCTGTTGTTCTCCGGGTACACATCCTCTCTGCTTATTGCCGAGACGTGTATCAGGAGAACAGCGGGGAGGTGCTGCCGAAATTTTGCGTCGGATCCGGAGCAGAGCATGGGAAAACAAACCCAATCTACACATACTCGGGTGGGATTAGGACCTATCTTTACCTATTAGCGTCTAGGTTGCATGGACGTAATAAAACTGACAAACTCCATTAACTGATGAATATGGTTTGCTGAATTATGTATATATTTCTTGTGTGTCCAGTAGCTAAGCAAGATGAGTGATCGTGCGTGGATGTACACCGGTCACACTAGTCAGAAAGACATGACCGATGGATGGTTAACAAAAACCAAGGGGTTTGTGATAGCCGCATTTGCAAATGGCCAGAGAAAAACCTGGTGCCCCTGTGTCCGGTGCGACAACTATTATAAGAGGACAGAGGGTGAAATGGGTAAACACCTGCAGAAGTGGGGTTTTACGCCCGGTTATACGGTGTGGACATTTCATGGTGAGTCTGCCCAACGTGCCAGAGCTGAGGTGGGCCGTCGTCGCACTGACGAGCATGGTACCGGGATCGAAGACATGGTGGAAGACTTTGATGATGCTCGGGATTCGGACGATGAGATGGAGGAATCTACAAAGGCCTTCAATGATATGTTGGAGTCTTCAAAACGTCCTCTCCACGAGCACACTGAGCTTTGTCAGCTGGATGCCATCGCACAAGTAATGGCTCTAAAGGCTCAATTCAACTTGGGCAGAGAATGCTACGACGCGATGATGACACTATTTGGACGCTTTCTACCCAAAGACCATGTAATGCCTGCAAACCTGTACCAGTCGGACAAAATCCTCCGTGTACTTAAGATGCCCTATGAGAAGATAGATGCCTGTGAGAATGGATGTGCCTTATTTAGGCTTGAGTATGTGGACTTGAACTATTGTCCCATTTGCAAGTCTTCTAGGTATGTTGTGGTAGACAACGGTATGGGTGAGAAGAGTCAGACAAAAATCCCAGTTAATGTTCTTCGGTATATGCCAATCATACCAAGACTTCAACGTCTTTTCATGGTCGAAGAGACGGCCAGACAGATGACATGGCACAAATTGGGCAAAAGAACCGAACTAGATGCAGATGGGAATCAGATGTTGGTACACACATCGGACGCTTTTGCGTGGAAGCACTTCGATGCAATACATCATGATAAAGCGGCAGATCCAAGGCATCCTCGAGTCACCATCAGCACGGATGGGTTCAATGTGTTTGGTATGATGGCAGCCCAATACAGTTGTTGGCCTGTATTTGTCATTCCACTCAATCTCCCCCCCGGACAGATTATGCAAAGAAAGAACATTTTCCTGACGTTCATAATTCCGGGGCCCAACTATCCGGGGAAGAGTATGAATGTGTACATGCAGCCGCTTAAGGATGAATTGCAAGAAGCTTGGGATAATGGGATCAAGACATACAACGCCGCTACAAAAAAAACTTCCTAATGCATGTGTGGTACATGTACTCGATGAATGACTTGCCGGCGTATGCGCTATACGTTGGCTGGTGTGTGCATGGAAGGTTCCCGTGCCCCACATGCAAGGCAGCTCTTGAGTTTCGTTGGCTGGATGCAGGTCGCAAGTATTCTTGCTTCGACTTGCATAGACAGTTCCTGGATCCTCGCCATAAGTTCAGAAAAGACAAGAAGAAATTCATCAAAGGTAGAGTTGTCAAAAACTCTGCACCACCTGCGTTGACATGCCAACAGACCCTGGATCAGTTAAACGCTCTCGAGCCGGATCTAAAGCGTCTAGGGTATTTCAAGGGGTATAATTCGGAACACGCCTGGACTCACAAGACATGCTTGTGGGATCTGCCTTACTTCACAGACCTCCTTTGCCCACACAACATCGACGTGATGCACACTGAAAAGAATGTCGCCGAGGCCCTCTTTGGTACATTGTTCGGCATAGACGGGAAGTCAAAGGATAATCCTAAGGCTAGAGTCGATCAGGAGGCTCTATGTGATAGACCATTACAAAACATGCGACAACCGAAAGGAAAGCAGAACTGGACGAAGCCAAAGGCATGGTTCAATCTTGCAAGTCCAGATATGAGGGAAATTATCCTGTGGGTGAAAAAGGAGTTGATGTTCCCCGATGGGTATGCAGCGAATCTAAAGAGGGGAGCGAGTCTTGAAAAATTGAAAATATTTGGTCTCAAGAGTCATGATTGGCACATATGGCTTGAGCGGGTAATGCCGGTGATGTTGCGTGGCTTTATCATTGAGGATGAATGGCTAGTACTGGCAGAGCTGAGCTATTTCTTCTGTGTTCTTTGTGCGAAAGAACTATCGCCTGGCTTGCTAGATGAAATGGAAGAGTTGGCGCCGGAGTTGATCTGCAAGTTAGAGAAGATCTTCCCACCGGGCTTCCTTAATCCAATGCAGCATTTGATTTTGCATCTCCCGACCGAGGCACGATTGGGGGGGCCCGTGTAGAATCGTTGGTGCTACGCAACTGAGAGGATGCAGAAGATGCTTCGAGCAAAATGTAAAAATAAACGTAGAATTGAAGCATCGATGGCCGAGGCATTCGTTACTGAGGAGGCGGCAAACTTCGTGACAGCACACTACGAAGCCAAAAATTGTCATTTGCATAATCCGAAGCCTCGGTACAATGTTGGCGACCCTAAAAAGGGTGGATCCAACCTCAGCCTATTCAAAGGGAAGCTCGCACCAGCCGGTGCTTCTAATTCCTTATCGTTGGATGTCGAAGAATGGCGGACCATTTCGTTGTATATCTTTAACAACCTAACAGAAGTGCGGCCGTACATCGAGTAAGTTCTCGGTACATTGTTTTGCAACTTCTAATTCCATTGAACTGCTCTTATTCCCGGATATTTGATACAGTCGATACGTCGCCAAATTCTCGTATGGAGCGGTGATCCAAAAGGATTCTGTCGAAGAGTATGAGCTTCTGGCAAAGCATGGAGGCGGCTATCCCGGTTTCATCTCCTGGTTCAAACACACGGTAATTTCCATTAGACCATTTCATTTCTTCGTCTAAATTGCGGCTAATGCAACAATCCTTTTGTATTAAACTTGTAGGCTAATTCAGAGTCTATGGACGCTGAATTGAGACAAGTCGCTAATGGTTTTGACTATAAGGTCCGTTCATTTGACAAATACGACATCAACGGGTATCGCTTTCGTACCTATGGCAAAGAGCTATCTATGGCCGACCGAAAGTCTACAAATTGTTGTGTCTCTGCTATCGGTGAAGGAGATACCGAGTATTATGGAAGAGTTGAAGCAATTTATGAACTTCTATTCTATGGTGCAAACCCACCGAACGTCGTAGTCTTCAAATGTTTTTGGTTCCAGCCGAAGGAGAATAGAAGGACTCATGAACATATAGGGCTAGTCGAAATCAAACAAAGCACCCATTTGGATGTTCCCGATGTCTATATTACGGCTCAATAGGCAACCCAAGTTTTCTATCTACCATGGGCCTGTCAAAGTGATCCAAATCTCAATGGTTGGGATGTCGTTTATGAAGTGCCGCCACATGTTAGACCACCTCCCCCCAATGAAGAGGATTATGAACCTCACATTTACCCAGACACATATGAAGGAGAATTCTTCCAAGAAACACGTCTTTCCAAAAAACGTTTCAAGAACCGCTCTACTTCACCGCAGAACATTGAAGTAGACAGCGACAGTGAATCCGACTTCACCCCTGAGCCGGAACAAGAAGAGCCGGAACAAGAAGAGGTTACTGCTGCGGATGACCTGTCAATGCTTGACCGATTACGTAAAGGAGGCCTTCCACATGTTGATGCATTTATTGATGATGATGATGAGCACGTCATTACTGATAGTGATGATGATGATGCATTAATTGACCCCGGAGCATATATAGACGATGAAGATTAATATTAGTTCATGTCAGGTATTCAATTATTATTATGTACATATATATTATTAATTAGTTCATGTTAGGTATTCCATTTTTTTATTATTCATGTCGTTATTAAATTTTTTTATGTTGTACTAATTTCGTTTACTCATTGTCATGGCAGGTGTTGAAAGATGGTGGGCGCGGGTCCGGAGCGCTCCGAGGCTCCTTCTTCGTCGGCGCGTGGTGGGAGGGGTTCCATTCCACCCGTACCTCTCCGCCGAGCGTTGTTGGACAGTATGGGGACACCGCCAGGCCCTTCTTCGTCGGCGTCGGTGCCCACCAGGGGACGAGGTCGGGGAGGGAAGAAGAGAGGAGGTAGATCAGGACGTGGCCGCGGGAGAGGAGGTAGGCAGGCTCTTAGGCCTTCCTCGCCGCCACCCCCAGCTGATTCACCCGAGCACGTGACTGCTAGGGTGGACCCGTCCGAGGAGGAGGTTACGCGGACTCCGGTCCACGAGCCTCGGGTCGACGGGCCTTCGGCGGACGAGACTCCAGACTAGGCTACGTCCCAGGAGACGTCCGGACGGGGTACCTGGCCGGATCTGCCTGCGGGGCCGAGTGGCCATGCTGATGGTGGCGGGGATTCGGCTGATAGCGAGGGCGAGGTGGTTGAGGGGGCCACCGTCTACCAGCGTGGTTGTACACGGCTCCCGACCGTGCCGGCGACCCGCGAGCAGAGGTGGTTGATTTTCCCTGATGGGGAGAGGTAAGTGCATTTACTCTTTTTGTACCTTTTGCCTTCATGTTTCTTTAAATATCTAATGCGTTGGCCTTGTCATACTGCAGGGGTTGGGACCACGCTCCGGATGTCTGCAGGCCCAACACCGTCTTTGGTGTGCTTTGCCGGCAAAACTTCCCGGGGTTTGTCACGTTGCGCGGTGAGGGTCAGGTTCCACAGCTAGGATTGACCTGGGAGCACTACTTGGCTGCCCCGGCCCAGCCGGAGGAGATGATCGACGGTGTCTTGTGTCACACGAGGGCAGAGATGGTGATCAGAAAGTTTTGGGTAATTTCTCCTTTACACAATTAAAAATCTTCAAATAGCTAGTTATTGTACTAATCAATGTTGTCTCGTTTGATTGCAGACCTTCTACAGGTGTGAGGAGGGATACGAGGAGGCCGCGGCACAGGTTATCAATGCCGCGTGCAAGCGCCTACTACAAAACTTATGGCACGAGGCTCGAGTGCAGGCTGTTCGAGACTACTATGCCTCGCGTGGTATTAAGAAGACCAAGCAGGCGTGCCGTGAAAAGTTTCTGAAGAAGGAGCAGTACATGACGGTAATTACCTATTCTTAAGGCCTTGTACTTAGTTTCCTTGATTTGATTCATAAGCGTAGCGCTCAAGTTTCTCTTTACTAACTTAGGTGCCCCCAAGATGGTGTGCGGCTCAGATGGATTGTTGGGAGGTGTTGGTGGATGAGTGGTGCTCAGACCAATGGCTAGCCCTCCACAACAATGCCAAGGACCGGCGTGCCCAAATGGAAGGTGTGCCACACCATCAAGGCAGCTCCAACTTATATCAGTTCGGGCGGAACTAGGTATGTGGTTTGCTTTATGATTCATGCAATTCATTCTTCATGCTAGCTTGAGCCCTTTAATTACTAATTTACGCTGTTCCTCTCTTTTAGGGGCGATACAATAAGGCGGAGGTGCCAGAGGTGTACGACCTCTATGCCATGGCCCATACTGCCTCGTACAAGAAGGTCAAGGCATTCTCTGCGTCTGACCTCGATCATCCAGAGAGCTTCACCAACATCTCCTCGCACAACAAGCTCGTGAGGTACAGAGATGAGGGGAAGGCGAGGAAAGGGGAGGACTTTAACCCGAGCCATGGTCCCATTGATCCAGAGCTGGTGATGATATCTGGTGGCGGGAGGTCCCATGGCTCGATAGCCATTGGAGATGGACTTATACGTTGTCCTAGCACTCTCCCGGAGATCAAGGCGCGCCAAACGAGCTCCGCCCCTGAGATAAGGCCTCGTCCACGGCCAATGGAGCTCGCCATCGAGGTTAGTTATACGGACTCAGATTTCTTTCCTCTCCATTACATTGTGTGTGCGTCTGCTTGATGATTACAATGCTAACGAGGAGTGGTGTTGCAGGCTGCTATTCAGAAAGAGAGAGAAAACCCAGGCGCTTCTGCAGGAGAGGGACCGGCAGGCGGCGGAGAAGGAGCGGGAGTTGGAGGAGAGGACGGCCAAAATGTTGGAGGAGGAGAGGGCACGGAATGACATGGCGAACCGGGCCATGTACGAGCTCCTCGTGGTAAGTTTCTTCTGCATATTAGTCAAATCATGCACTTAATGTTCGTTTCATTACTAACTAATATGACTGACTCGTCAAAACCAAATGTGCAGTCTGTGTGCGAGAAGACCGGTCAGACCCCTCCGCCGATGCCAGTCATTGCTCCGGGGACCACGGTGAGTTTCATTTGAATGGTCATTAGTTACTAGTCTTAACATTTGAGTGTCATCATGCTAACGAGACATTGCAAATGATCTTTGGTGCAGCGTAACTCCAGACAAGCATCGCACGATCCTTCTTCAGGTGCTACCGGCACAAGCACCCCCGGTGCTTCAGCTCCGTGATGACGGTAAGTTTTCTCTAGTGTTTTGCTTAACAAATGCATAATGACCTAGACTTAGCTTTATTTCCTCCAATATGCTTACCATAATGACCTAGACTTAGCTTATTTTCCTCCAAAATGACATAATAAGCTTACCTAGCTCCAAAATGATCCATTTTACCTAAGTTAGCTCTAAAATGACCTAAGTTAGCTCTAATATGCTAAGTTAGCTCTAATATGCTTAGTTACCTAGGTTTGCTCAATAATGACATATACTTAGCTTACTTATGTCAAAAATGGCATAATTAGCTTACTTAGGTCAAAAATGGCATAACAACCTTGGTAACCTCATAAATGTCATATACTTAGCTTATTTTTGTCCAAAATGACATAATAATCTTACTTACCTCCAAAATGATCCATTTTACCTAAGTTAGCTCCAAAATGACTTAAGTTAGCTCTAATATGCTTAGTTACCTAGGTTAGCTCAATAAAGACCTATACTTAGCTTACTTATGTCAAAAATGGCATAATATGCTTAGTTAACTCAAAAATGGCATAATTACCTAGGTTAGCTCAATAATGACCTATACTTAGCTTATTTAGTTCATTTATGACATAAGTAGCTTACTTAGCTCATAAATGGCATGATAACCTTGCTAAGCTCATAAATTTCATATACTTAGCTTAGTTAGCTCATAAATGACATGATAACCTTGCTAAGCTCATAAATGTCATATACTTAGCTTACTTAGGTCAAAAATGGCATGATAACCTTGGTAAGCTCATAAATGTCATATACTTAGCTTACTTAGCTCATAAATGGCATGATAACCTTGGTAAGCTTGCATTGATGGAGTGATTCTTTTTACTTTCTTCTTCTTCTTCTTCTTCTTCTAGTCTTCTTCTTCTTCTTCTAGTCCTCTTCTTTTAACTTTCTTATTTCCCATTTTGCAGATTTCATTCACTTCATGGAAGCTTGCATTGATGGAGTGCTTCTTTTTTACTTTCTGTTTTGATTTTGTACCTTTGAACAATGTGGAACTTGCTATATGGATAAAACTATTGTAATATGTATGGATGGAACTATGTATGTGGAACTTGCTATGTATGTATGGGTGAAACTTATGTGTTGGATATCTCATATGTTTGCTGTGAAATATATATATATATTTGCTGTGAAAATGCTTGGATATAAGAAAAAACAGAATAGAAAGAGGCAATTCCACCTCTTTGCCGTCTGCCACCGACGGCTAAGTGCTCTTTGCCGTCCGCCGCAGACGGCAAAGTGGCCACGTGGCAGCAACCTGTGCAACCTGGGAGCACTGGGGCCGACCTATTTGGTCACTTTGCCGTCAGTGGCAGACGGCAAAGGATTGTGCGGTTTGCCGTCCGTGGTAGATGGCAAAGGATTGTGTGGTTTGCCGTCTGTGGCAGACGGCAAAGAGGTGGTAGCGGCGGACGGCAAAGGGTGGGGAGGGTGACGGGTCCGATGACGTCATGAAGCAGACGGCAAAGGGGGAGCGCTATATGCCGTTTGCCGCAGACGGCAAATCCTACCGTTAGCCACCTAACGTGGCTAACGGCTATACTTTGCCGTCAACCTGCTTTGCCGTCTACTTACCCAGGAAGGCTGACAGCAAACTTCTTTGCCGTCCGCTGGCTGAAAGCAGGCGGCAAAGAAGCTGTTTACCGTTACCTACTGTGCCGGCCATGTTTGCCGTCTGCGGCTGACGGCAAAGCCCTTTGCCGTCTGCTTTCTGGTCCTTTGTCGTCTGCCATGGCAGACGGCAAATCAGCTGATTCCAGTAGTGTAGTGTGGATTTCAAGGCATATGCACATGGAAATGGCCACATACATGGCAAAATTCATAATACACATGCCCAAATTTGGCCCAACCAGTGGTGTTACCATTGTGGACAATGTTGCATAGGAATTTGCAATTATTTTATAATAAAAAAAATATTTTCCATTTTACAAGCCCAGAAATCACTTTTTTGTGAAGGAAGTGCCTCAAATAATTTTGAAATTTGTTCCATTTCATTTTTCATGAAAAGCAGGCCACATTGGATGGCCACTGACCAAGTTTCAGCAATTTCAAAGTAATATTGCTATATTTCATACATTAAGTTGAAATTCAGTGAATTATCAAAAAGGCCCAAATTTGCACTACAAGTGTGACATAGTTTGATCCTGAAAATTGCCAAAAATCATTTTATGCCCCAATATTTGTGATGGATGAACTTGTGTCAAGGAAAGTAAGAATCCCAAACCATTTTGTATGAATGGTCAACACTCCAAGTTTGACCCCAATTTAAAAAACAAAGAAAATGAAAAAAGGCTCAAAAATTCAAATGCCTTTGCATTGAGCCATCGTATGTGCACTAGTTTGTGGGAAAACAATTAAACTCGCAATACAACAAGTTTGAAAAAAAACCTTCACAAATTTGCCTATCCAATATGGACTTGTGTGGATTTTAAGGCATTTGCACATGGAAATGGCCACATACATGGCAAAATCCATGATAACATCCCCAAATTTGGCACAACCATTGGTGTTACCATTGTGGACAATGTTGGATACGAATTTGCAACGATGTTGTAACAAAAAAATATTTTCCATTTTACAAGCCCTAGAAATGACTTTTTTTGTGAAGGAAGTGCCTCAAATAATTTTGAAATTTGTCTTTTCATTTTTCATCAAAAGCAGGCCACATTGGATGACCACTGGCCAAGTTTCAGCAATTTAAGAGTAATATTGCTATATTCCATAAATTTAGTTGAGTTTCAGTGAATTATCAGAAAAGCTCCAAATTTGCAGTACAAGTGTGACATAGTTTGCTCCTGAAAATTGCCAAAAATCAGTTTATGCCCCAATATTGGTGATGGATGAAATTGGGATCAAGGAAAGTAAGAATTCCAAACCATTTTGTACGAATGGTCAACACTCCAAATTTGACCCCAATTTAAAAAAAAAACAAAGAAAATGAAAAAAGGCTCAAAAATTCAAATGCCTTTCCGTTGAGCCATCATATGTGCACTAGTTTGTGGGGAAAATATTAAACTTGCAATACAACAAGTTTGAAAAAAAACCTTCACAAATTTGCCAATCTAGTATGGACTTGTGTGGATTTTAAGGCATATGCACATGGAAATGGCCACATACATGGCACAATCCAGGATAACAAGCCCAAATTTGGCAGAACCAATGGTGTTACCATTGTGGACAATGTTGCATAGGAATTTGCAACCATTTTGTAATAAAAAAATATTTCCCATTTTACAAGCCCAGAAATGATTTTTTTGTGAAGGAAGTGCCTCAAATAATTTTGAAATTTTTCCACTTCATTTTTCATCCAAAGCTGGCCACAATGGATGGCCACTGACCAAGTTTTAGCAATTTCTGAGTGGAATATTGCTATATTCCATACATTCAGTTGAGATTCAGTGAATTATCAAAAAGGCCCAAATTTGCACTACAAGTGTGACATAGTTTGATCCTGAAAATTGCCAAAAATCATTTTATGCCCCAATATTGGTGATGGATGAACTTGGGTCAAGGAAAGTAAGAATCCCAAACCATTTTGTATGAATGGTCAACACTCCAAGTTTGACCCCAATTTAAAAAAACAAAGAAAATGAAAAAAGGCGCAAAAATTCAAATGCCTTTGCATTGAGCCATCATATGTGCACTAGTTTGTGGGAAAACGATTAAACTTGCAATACAACAAGTTTGAAAAAAAACCTTCACAAATTTGCCTATCCAATGTGGACTTGTGTGGATTTCAAGGCATATGCACATGGAAATGGCCACATACATGGCAAAATCCATGATAACATCCCCAAATTTGGCACAACCATTGGTGTTACCATTGTGGACAATGTTGGATAGGAATTTGCAACGATGTTGTAACAATTATTTTTTTCCATTTTACAAGCCCTAGAAATGACTTTTTTTGTGAAGGAAGTGCCTCAAATAATTTTGAAATTTGTTCCATTTCATTTTTCATCCAAAGTAGGCCACATTGGATGGCCACTGGCCAAGTTTCAGCAATTTAAGAGTAATATTGCTATATTACATAAATTTAGTTGAGTTTCAGTGAATTATCAGAAAAGGTCCAAATTTGCACTATAAGTGTGACATAGTTTGGTCCTGAAAATTGCCAAAAATCAGTTTATGCCCCAATATTGGTGATGGATGAAATTGGGATCAAGGAAAGTAAGAATTCCAAACCATTTTGTACGAATGGTCAACACTCCAAATTTGAATCCAATTTGAAAAAAAACAAAGAAAATGAAAAAAGGCTCAAAAATTCAAATGCCTTTCCGTTGAGCCATCATATGTGCACTAGTTTGTGGGGAAAATATTAAACTTGCAATACAACAAGTTTGAAAAAAAACCTTCACAAATTTGCCAATCTAGTATGGACTTGTGTGGATTTCAAGGCATATGCACATGGAAATGGCCACATACATGGCACAATCCATGATAACAAGCCCAAATTTGGCACAACCAATGGTGTTCCATTGTGGACAATGTTGCATAGGAATTTGCAACCATTTTGTAATAAAAAAATATTTCCCATTTTACAAGCCCAGAAATGACTTTTTTTGTGAAGGAAGTGCCTCAAATAATTTTGAAATTTGTTCCATTTCATTTTTCATCAAAAGCTGGCCACATTGGATGGCCACTGACCAAGTTTCAGCAATTTCTGAGTGGAATATTGCTATATTCCATACATTCAGTTGAGATTCAGTGAATTTACAAAAAGGCCCAAATTTGCACTACAAGTGTGACACAGTTTGATCCTGAAAATTGCCAAAAATCATTTTATGCCCCGATATTGGTGATGGACGAACTTGGGTCAAGGAAAGTAAGAATCCCAAACATTTTGTATGAATGGTCAACACTCCAAGTTTGACCCCAATTTAAAAAAACAAAGAAAATGAAAAAAGGGTCACAAATTCAAATGCCTTTGCATTGAGCCATCATATGTGCACTAGTTTGTGGGAAAAATATTAAACCTGCAATACAACAAGTTTGAAAAAAAAACCTTCACAAATTTGCCTATCTAGTATGGACTTGTGTGGACTTCAAAGCATATGCACATGGAAATGCCCACATACATGGCAAAATCCATGATAATATGCCCAAATTTGGCACAACCAGTGGTGTTACCATTGTGGACAATGTTGCATAGGAATTTGCAATTATTTTCTAATAAAAAAATATTTCCCATTTTACAAGCCCAGAAATGACTTTTTTTGTGAAGGAAGTGCCTCAAATAATTTTGAAATTTGTTCCATTTCAATTTTCATCAAAGCAGACCACTTTGGTTGGCCACTAACCAAGTTTCAGCAATTTCAGAGTAATATTGCAATATTCCATAACTTTAGTTGAGTTTTAGTGCATTATCAGAAAAAGCACAAATTTGCACTACAAGTTTGGTCCTGAAAATTGCCAAAAATCATTTTATCCCCCAATATTGGTGACGGATGAACTTGGGTCAAGGAAAGTAAGAATTCCAAACCACTTTGTATGAATGGTCAACACTCCAACTTTGACCCCAATATGAAAAAAACAAAGAAAATTAAAAAAGGCTCAAAAATTCAAATGCCTTTGAATTGAGCCATCATATGTCCACTAGTTTGTGGGAAAACGATTAAACTTGCAATACAACAAGTTTGAAAAAAAACCTTCACAAATTTGCCTATCCAGTATGGACTTGTGTGGATTTCAAGGCATATGCACATGGAAATGGCCACATACATGGCAAAATCCATGATAACATCCCCAAATTTGGCACAACCATTGGTGTTACCATTGTGGGCAATGTTGCATAGGAATTTGCAATGATGTTGTAACAAAAAAATATTTTCCATTTTACATGCCTTAGAAATGACTTTTTTTGTGAAGGAAGTGCCTCAAATAATTTTGAAATTTGCTCCATTTCATTTTTCATCAAAAGCAGGCCACATTGGATGGCCACTGGCCAAGTTTCAGCAATTTAAGAGTAATATTGCTATATTCCATAAATTTAGTTGAGTTTCAGTGAATTATCAGAAAAGGTCCAAATTTGCACTACAAGTGTGACATAGTTTGGTCCTGAAAATTGCCAAAAATCAGTTTATGCCCCAATATTGGTGATGGATGAAATTGGGATCAAGGAAAGTAAGAATTCCAAACCATTTTGCATGAATGGTCAACACTCCAAATTTGACCCCAATTTGAAAAAAAACAAAGAAAATGAAAAAAGGCTCAAAAATTCAAATGCCTTTCCGTTGAGCCATCATATGTGCACTAGTTTGTGGGGAAAATATTAAACTTGCAATACAACAAGTTTGAAAAAAAAACCTTCAGAAATTTGCCAATCTAGTGTGGACTTGTGTGGATTTCAAGGCATATGCACATGGAAATGGCCACATACATGGCACAATCCATGATAACAAGCCCAAATTTGGCACAACCAATGGTGTTACCGTTGTGGACAATGTTGCATAGGATTTTGCAATTATTTTGTGATAAAAAAATATTTCCCATTTTACAAGCCCAGAAATGACTTTTTTTTGTGAAGGAAGTGCCTCAAATAATTTTGAAATTTGTTCCATTTCATTTTTCATCAAAAGCAGGCCACATTGGATGGCCACTCACCAAGTTTCAGCAATTCCAGAGTAATATTGCTATATTCCATACATTTAGTTGAGATTCAGTGAATTATCAGAAAAGGCCCAAATTTGTAGTACAAGTGTGACACAGTTTGGACCTAAAAATTACCAAAAATCAGTTTATGCATCAATATTGGTGATGGATGAACTTGGGTCAAGGAAAGTAAGAATTCCAAACAATTTTGTATGATTGGTCAACACTCCAAATTTAACCCCAATTTGAAAAAAATAAAGAAAATGAAAAAAGGCTCCAAAATTCAAATGCCTTTCCGTTGAGACATCATATCTGCACTAGTTTGTGGGGAAAATATTAAACTTGCTACAACAAGTTTGAAAAAAAACCTTCACAAATTTGCCTATCTAGTATAGACTTGTGTGGATTTCAAGGCATATGCACATGGAAATGGCCACATACAAGGAAAAATCGATGATAACAAGCCCAAATTTGGCACAACCAATGGTGTTACCATTGTGGACGATGTTGCATAGGAATTTGCAACTATTTTGTAATAAAAAATATTTCACATTTTACAAGCTTATAAATGACTTTTTTGTGAAGGAAGTGCCTCAAATAATTTTGAAATTTATTCCATTTCCTTTTTCATCAAAAGCTGGCCACATTGGATGGACACTAACCTAGTTTCAGCAATTTCAGAGTAATATTGCTATATTCCATACATTTAGTTGCGGTTCAGTGAATTATCAGAAAAGGCCCAAATTTGCAGTACAAGTGTGACATTGTTTGGTCCTGAAAATTGCCAAAAATCATTTTATGCCCCAATATTGGTGACGGATGAACTTGGGTCACGAAAGTAAAAATTCCAAACCATTTTGTATGAATGGTCAACACTCCAAGTTTGACCCCAATTTGAAAAAAAAGAAAATGAAATAAGGCTCAAAAATTTAAATGCCTTCGCATTGAGCCATCATATGTGCACTAGTTTGTGGGGAAAATATTAAACTTACAATACAACAAGTTTGAAAAAAAAACCTTCACAAATTTGCCTATCTAGTATGGACTTGTGTGGATTTCAAGGCATATGCACATGGAAATGGCAACATACATGGCACAATCCATGATAACGATTGCAAATTTGGCACAACCAATGGTGTTACCATTGTGGACAATGTTGCATTGGAATTTGCAACCATTTTGTAATAAAAAAATATTTCCCATTTTACAAGCCCATAAATGACTTTTTTGTGAAGGAAGTGCCTCAAATAATTTTGAAGTTTGTTCCATTTCATTTTTCATCAAAAGCTGGCCACATTGGATGGCCACTGACCTAGCTTCAGAAATTTCATAGTAATATTGCTATATTCCATACATTTAGTTGAGGTTCAGTGAATTATCAGAGCAGGCCCAAATTTGCACTACAAGTGTGACATAGTTTGGTCCTGAAAATTGCCAAAAATCATTTTATGCCCCAATATTGGTGACGGGTGAACTTGGGTCAAGGAAAGTAAGAATTCCAAACCATTTTGTATGAATGGTCAACACTCCAAGTTTGACCCCAATTTGAAAAAAACAAAGAAAATGAAAAAAGGCTCAAAAATTCAAATGCCTTTCCGTTGACACATCATATGTGCACTAGTTTGTGGGGAAAATATTAAACTTGCAATATAACAAGTTTGAAAAAAATCCTTCACAAATTTGCCTATCTAGTATTGACTTGTGTGGATTTCACGGCATATAGCACATCGAAATGGCCACATACAAGGCAAAATGCATGATAACAAGCCCAAATATGGCACAACCAATGGCCATACCATTATGGACGATGTTGCATAGGAATTTGCAACTATTTTGTAATAAAAAAATATTTCCCATTTCATAAGCTTGTAAATGACTTTTTTGGGGTGGAAGTGCCTGAAATAATTTTGAAATTTATTCCATTTCATTTTTCATCAAAAGCTGGCCACATTGGATGGACACTGACCTAGTTTCAGCAATTTTAGAGTAATATTGCTATATTCCATACATTTAGTTGAGGTTCAGTGAATTATCAGAAAAGGCCCAAATTTGCACTACAAGTGTGACATAGTTTGGTCCTGAAAATTGCCAAAAATCATTTCATGCCCCTATATTGGTGACGGGTGAACTTGGGTCAAGGAAAGTAAGAATTCCAAACCATTTTGTATGAATGGTCAACACTCCAAGTTTGACCCCAATTTGAAAAAAAACAAAGAAAATGAAAAAAGGCTCAAAAATTCAAATGCCTTTCCGTTGACACATCATATGTGCACTAGTTTGTGGGGAAAATATTAAACTTGCAATACAACAAGTTTGAAAAAAAACCTTCACAAATTTGCCTATCTAGTATTGACTTGTGTGGATTTCACGGCATATAGCACATGGAAATGGCCACATACAAGGCAAAATCCATGATAACAAGCCCAAATTTGGCACAACCAATGGCCATACCATTATGGACGATGTTGCATAGGAATTTGCAACTATGTTGTAATAAAAGAATATTTCCCATTTTACAAGGTTATAAATGACTTTTTTTGTGATGGAAGTGCCTTAAATAATTTTGAAATTTGTTCCATTTCATTTTTCATCAAAAGCTGGCCACATTGGATGGACACTGGCCTAGTTTCAGCAACTTCAGAGTAATATTGCTATATTCCATACTTTTAGTTGAGGTTCAGTGAATTATCAGAAAAGCCCTAATTTGCACTACAAGTGTGATATAGTTTGGTCCTGAAAATTGCCAAAAATCATTTTATGCCCCAATATTGGTGACGGATGAACTTGGGGCAAGGAAAGTAAAAATTCCAAAACATTTTGTATGAATGGTCAACACTCCAAGTTTGACACCAATTTGAAAAAAAAAGATAATGAAATAAGGCTCAAAAATTTAAATGCCTTCGCCTTGAGCCATCATATGTGCACTAGTTTGTGGGGAAACTATTAAACATACAATACAAAAAGTTTGAAAAAAAACCTTCACAAATTTGCCTATCTAGTATGGACTTGTGTGGATTTCAAGGCATGTGCACATGGAAATGGCCACATACATGGCAAAATTCATAATAACATGCCAATTTTGGCACAACCAGTGGTGTTACCATTGTGGACAATGTTGCATAGTAATTTGCAATTATTTTGTAATAAAAAAATATTTCCCATTGTACAAGCCCAGAAATTATTTTTTTTGTGAAGGAAGTGCCTCAAATAATTTTGAAATTTGTTCCATTTCATTTTTCATCAAAAGCAGGCCACATTGGATGGCCAGAGACCAAGTTTCAGCAATTTCAGAGTAATATTGCTATATTCCATATATTAAGTTGAGATTTAGTGAATTATCAAAAAAGGCCCAAATTTGCACTACAAGTGTGACATAGTTTGATCCTGAAAATTGCCAAAAATCATTTTATGCCCCAATATTGGTGATGGATGAACTTGGGTCAAGGAAAGTAAGAATTCCAAACAATTTTGTATGAATGGTCAACACTCCAAGTTTGACCCCAATTTAAAAAAACAAAGAAAATGAAAAAAGGCTAAAAAATTCAAATGCCTTTGCATTGAGCCATCATATGTGCACTAGTTTGTTGGAAAACTATTAAACTTGCAATACAACAAGTTTGAAAAAAAGTAAAGAAAGTGAAAAAAGGCTCAAAAATTCAAATGCCTTTCCGTTGTGCCATCATATGTGCACTAGTTTGTGGGGAAAATATTAAACTTGCAATTCAATAAGTTTGAAAAAAAACCTTCACAAATTTGCCTATCTAGTATGGACTTGTGTGGATTTCAAGGCATATGCACATGGAAATGGCCACATACATGGTAAAATCCATGATAACAAGCCCAAATTTGGCACAACCAATGGTGTTGCCATTGTGGACAATGTTGCAAAGGAATTTGCAACTTTTTTGTAATAAAAAAATATTTCCAATTGCACAAGCCAGAAATGACTTTTTTGTGAAGGAAGTGTCTCAAATAATTTTGAAATTTGTTCCATTTCATTTTCAATCAACAGCTGGCCACATTGGATGGCCACTGACCTAGTTTCAGCAATTTCAGAGTAATATTGCTATATTCCAAACATTTAGTTGAGGTTCAGTGAATTATCAGAAAAGGCCCTAATTTGCACAACAAGTGTGACATAGTTTGGTCCTGAAAATTGCCAAAAATCATTTTATGCCCCAATATTGGTGATGGATGAACTTGGGTCTAGGAAAGTAAGAATTCCAAACCATTTTGTATGCATGGTCAGCACTCCAACTTTGACCCCAATTGGAAAAAAATAGAAAATGAAATAAGGCTCAAAAATTTAAATGCCTTTGCATTGAGCCATCATATGTGCACTAGTTTGTGGGGAAAATTTAAAATTACAATACAACAAGTTTGAAGAAAAAACCTTCACAAATTTGCCTATCTAGTATGGACTTGTGTGGATTTCAAGGCATCTGCACATGGAAATGGCCACATACATGGCACAATCCATGATAACGAGCCCAAATTTGGCACAACCAATGGTGTTAGCATTGTGGACAATGTTGCATAGGAATTCACAACCATTTCGTAATAAAAAAACATTTCCCATTTTACAAGCCCAGAAATGACTTTTTTGTGAAGGAAGTGCCTCAAATAATTTTGAAATATGTTCCATTTCATTTTTCATCAAAAGCTGGTCACATTGGATGGCCACTGACCTAGTTTTAGTAATTTCATAGTAATATTGCTATATTCCATACATTTAGTTGAGGTTCAGTGAATTATCAGAAAAGGCCCAAATTTACACTACAAGTGTGACATAGTTTATTCCTGAAAATTGCCAAAAATCATTTTATGCCCAATATTGGTGACGGGTGAACTTGGGTCAATGAAAGTAAGAATTCCAAACCATTTTGTATGAATGGTCAACACTCCATGTTTGATCCCAATTTGAAAAAAAACAAAGCAAATGAAAAAAGGCTAAAAAATTCAAATGCCTTTCCGTTGAGACATCATATGTGCACTAGTTTGTGGGGAAAATATTAAACTTGCAATAAAACAAGTTTGAAAAAAAAAACCTTCACAAATTTGCCTGTCTAGTATAGACTTGTGTTGATTTCAAGGCATATAGCACATGGAAATGGCCACATACAAGGCAAAATCCATGATAACAAGCCGAAATTTGGCACAACCAATGGTCATACCATTATGGATGATGTTGCATAGGAATTTGCAACTATTTTGTAATAAAAAAATATTTCCCATTTTACAAGCTTATAAACAACTTTTTTTGTGAAGGAAGTGCCCCAAATAATTTTGAAATTTATTCCATTTCATTTTCCATCAAAAGCTGGCCGCATTGGATGGACACTGACCTAGTTTCAGCAATTTCAGAGTAATATTGCTATATTCCATACGTTTAGTTGAGGTTCAGTGAATTATCAGAAAAGGCCCTAATTTGAACTACAAGTGTGATATAGTTTGGTCCTGAAAATTGCCAAAAATCATTTTATGCCCCAATATTGGTGACGGATGAACCTGGGTCAAGGAAAGTAAAAATTCCGAAACATTTTGTATGAATGGTCAACACTCCAAGTTTGACACCAATTTGAAAAAATAGAAAATGAAATAAGGGTCAAAAATTTAAATGCCTTTGCATTGATCCATCATATGTGCACTAGTTTGTGGGTAAAATATTAAACTTACAATACAACAAGTTTGAAAAAAAAACCTTCACAAATGTGGCGCCCCCGGCCTAATCGTGCACTATTCACACACGCAATTGCACACGATCAAGCCTAGGGACTCACTGTTGATATCACAACACAACTCTAAACTCAAATTTAAACATAAAACATCATATTACAAACCGGGGGGTCACGAGGACCCGAATACATAAGTCATACAAGCCAAATATCTGGGTATAGACATAGTTAGTCAAGTTCTGCCTTAAGAAGGCTAGCACAAACAAAGATACACGATCGAAAGGCGTTGGCCTCCTGCCTAGGAACCATCTGAACCTACTCCTGGTCATCGGGCTCAACCCAGTAGTAGTGGCCTCCGGGGCTCTCCTGGTAGTAGTCCTCTGTGGTGGCATCTGGCTCCTGGGCTCCATCGACTGAATTCATCATGCGGGTATGGGGGAAAAGAATAGCAAAGCAACCGTGATTACTCATCCAAAGTACTCGCAAGACTGACATCAGAACTATACTAAATGCATCGTATCAAAGGAGTGGGGCTGTATCTATGGACTGTACTGCAGAATGCGGGAATAAGGGGGGAGAAGCCTAGCCTATCGAAGACTAGCATCTTGAAGCAGTTCTTGCAGCTTCCGAAGAGATAAGAGCAATGTAATATATATAACAATCATAGGTAATAGCTCCCTGAGATACTTCCTCGACTTCCCTGCGAGAAAGTGATCCCGAGAGCAATAGTAGCATTATAATATTGTGACAGTATCCATTTGTAGTTGTAGCAGATCAAGATACAACTCTGAGCGTCCTGTTACCGTGGACTCGGCTATTCGAATAGATATCTTCCCTGCAGGGGTGCACTACTGTTACCCAACACGTTCAATCACATCTGGCCGCACACACTTGCTGGGTGATGCCCGGCCTCGGGTGATCAACAGAGAGGTCAACACGCCGGTCTAAATCCTAAGCACGAAGGGGTCTTGGGCCATCGCCCTTCGCACTCCTGCACGTTGCGAGGGTAGCCGGGGCGCAGGCGCGACACTGAACAACCCAGTGACGTAACCAGCCCAACCCTGACCAGCCCGCAATGATGAGCTGCGACGTCTGAAGAGCCTTCGGGAGAAACGTACTATGTAGAGGGGCCCATACCCATTATCCCACGTGGTGGTAGTGCGTATAGGGCCAATGACCCACTCAGAGCAAATACCAAGTCTGTTTAAGCTCATTTAGTAACTCGCAGAGATGAACAGACAACCTGTCGCTCCGACTTGGTGAAACATATCGCGCGGGTACTCTTGGAGCCGACCCGTCTTTAATGATATTTACTCGCGAGCACCCTTGGGGCCAGCCCGACTTTAACAGTTCAAATATTTGCAGAAAGGTAAATGATTTCCGTGATCCTCACCCAGAGGAATCACGACCCGGTAATAAGCATGGCATACGAACAAGGGTGATGGCCACCAATGAAGAAGTAGCACAGCTTACTAGGTAATGTGGGATAACAGTGGGGGTATCAATATCAGACGACAAAAACAGGCTATGCATCGGAATAGGTGCTATCGGAACAGTAGCAGGGGCAATTCTAATGCAAGCATAAGAGAGAGGGGGATAGGTGAAATCTGTTGATGAAGGTGGTTTTGCTTGCCTGGCTGCTCTACTGATGGGGCCTGGTCGTCGGCGACGGCGTCGTCGTAGACGGCGATGTCGTCGGCGAGTTCAGGGGCTATCGGGAGAGAAGGGGGGGGGAAGAAACAGTAAATACATGGCAATAAGCAACAGGGATGCATGACATGACTAAATGATCTGCCGAGGTGCTTTATGGCCTAATGAAATGGTTTAGTGATTTTAGGAATTTATTTGGATTTATTTTAATAAAGTATGTCACTATTCATATACTGGAAACAGTCAAAAAGTTGCATGTTCATCTAGCTAGTTGTGTTGGACAGTCAATATTATTGCATATTCAGATTCTACACATTTTTCTGATAATATTACATATTTAATTTATTTCAATCCGAGTTACGGTTTAAAAGATATGAATTTCTAAAGTTTTATTAATTTTCTGGATTTTATTTTAATTATAAAAATCGACATTATCCAGAACAGTGTAAGGATGATGTCAGCATGATGCAATGCTGACATCAGCGCGCATAGTGCGGTTGACTGGTCAGCCCTGACGTGTGGGGTGCACATGTCATACACAGAAGACTAATCGAGGGGTTATTTTAATTAAACTGGTTTAATTAACAGAGGGGTCCCACATGTCATAGACTTATTAGTGCTAATTAGATTAATTAGGTTAATTAACAGATTCGTTATTTATTTAAATTTGAATTAACCAAACGGGACCCACATGTCATACACACAGGGGGGTGACGTCAGTGCTGACTGGTCAAATGGGGTCCCACCTGGGCCCACAGTCAGTGAGACTGACTGGTGCGGGCCAGGCCAGGTCAGCGGTGGCCGGCGGCGAGCCGGAGCTACTCCGGCGAGCGCGCGCGCGGCGGCAGAACGCCGGAGAGGCTCGGGATCCTCCTACAGAGCACCGTTCGGGCCGTTTCCGGTCGCGTTCGAACGGCAAGACCACGCCGCGTCGAATGGGAGCGGTCTCGCCGGCTGGGGTGGCCGGAGTCGACCACCACGACGGCAATGGCGGACGGCGGCTTGCGGCTGTTGACGAACTCGGGGCTGCGGTGGGTTTCAGCTCGAATGGATGGCACTTCGGTGCTCTACGTGTTGCGGCGAAGCAGATACGCGCAAGCCCGGGACAGTTTGGTCACCGGAACCTTGCCGGCGACGAGCAGGGGCGGCGGCGCGTTCGGGTGCCCGGGGAGCTACGGCTACGGCGGCTAATCCGCATGGGGAAGAGAGGGGAAAGAAGGCAGGGCTCACTGAGAGCCTGCAGGTGTGCTTAGATGTGCTCGGGGAGGGACGACGGCGACGCAATCAACGGCGACGTGCGGCGGCGTTCCGAGGAAGAAGACGACGCGGGGAGCTCGATGCGGTGTCGTGGGGCTTGGGTTCGAGGTCGGAGTCGATGGAGTCGGCCACGGCGGAGACGTAGGGCACGTCGGCGAGGGGATCAGAGCGCTGTCGCCGCGGTATCGACGACGAGCGTCCACGGCGGCGCTCGGATAGAGAGGAGAGGAGAGGGACGAGCGCGTGAGAGCGAGTGAGGCGAGGGCAGCGTGTCCGCAGGGTCGGGGCAAGATAAGGGCGGCCATGGGGAGAAGCGCGAGGCGCTGTCGTCGCGGAGAGGGGGGGGCCAGGGCGCGCACGGGCATGCACGCTAGCTGCTCGACAGCGAGGCGAGGGGAGGAGCAGTGAGGTGGGAGGAGGCGCTGCGCGGGCTGGGCCGACTTGAGCCCAGCCGGTTGGGCTGCTTCTGCTTTTTCTTTTTCTTCTTCTCTTTTTCTCCTGTCTTTTCTTTTCTCAAATAGTACAGGCATTAAATGATTTTAGTAAAATACGCGGCATATACCAAAATACTCAGTGCATTATTCCACATCTCAGAAAATTGGTTTGGTGCAAAGATGTTTTCACTTTATTTTTAAATAATCATATATGGATTAAAACATTGCTGCTGGTCTTTGTTTCTGCTTGGTTTACTCCTTTAAATATTTTTGTTAATATAAATCATATTTTTATAATTGTCCCTGAATTATGTGCTATTTAATGAACATTTTTGTTTCTGTTTTTGAGCAACTTTTATTTTCACTTTGAATTTGAATTGCAATTTGAGTTTGAATTTCAAATGAGGTTTGATGCTAATGATGATTAGGCACTGTTGATCATGATGACATGGCACTGTTAACATGGGATTACTGTAGTGATTACATGGGGATGTCACAACAAATTTGCCTATCTAGTATGGACTTGTGTGGATTTCAAGACATATGCACGTGGAAATGGCCACATACATGGCAAAATTCATAATAACATGCCAAATTTGGCACAACCAGTGGTGTTACCATAGTGGACAATGTTGCATAGGAATTTGCAATTATTTTGTAATAAAAAATATTTCCCATTGTACAAGCCCAGAAATTATTATTTTTTTGAAGGAAGTGCCTCAAGCAATTTTGAAATTTGTTCCATTTCATTTTTCATCAAAAGCAGGGCACATTGCATGGCCACTGACCAAGTTTCAGCTATTTCAGAGTAATATTGCTATATACCATACATTAAGTTGAGATTCAGTGAATTATCAAAAAAGGCCCAAATTTGCACAACAAGTGTGACATAGTTTGATCCTGAAAATTGCCAAAAATCATTCTATGCCCCAATATTGGTGATGGATGAACTTGGGTCAAGAAAAGTAAGAATTCCAAACAATTTTGTATGAATGGTCAACACTCCAAGTTTGACCCCAATTTAAAAAAACAAAGAAAATGAAAAAAGGCTCAAAAATTCAAATGCCTTTGCATTGAGCCATCATATGTGCACTAGTTTGTTGGAAAACTATTAAACTTGCAATACAACAAGTTTGAAAAAAAACAAAGAAAATGAAAAAGAGGCTCAATAATTTTAATGCCTTTCCGGTGTGCCATCATATGTGCACTAGTTTGTGGGGAAAATATTAAACTTGCAATACAATAAGTTTGAAAAAAAACCTTCACAATTTTGCCTATCTAGTATGGACTTATGTGGATTTCAAGGCATATGCACATGGAAATGGCCACATACATGGCAAAATCCATGATAACAAGCCCAAATTTGGCACAACCAATGGTGTTTCCATTGTGGACAATGTTGCATAGCAATTTGCAACTATTTTGTAATAAAAAATATTTCCCGTTGCACAAGCCAGAAATGACTTTTTTTGTGAAGGAAGTGCCTCAAATAATTTTGAAATTTGTTCCATTTCATTTTCAATAAAAAGCTGGCCACATTGGATGGCCACTGACCTAGTTTCAGCAATTTCAGAGTAATATTGCTATATTCCATACATTTAGTTGAGGTTCAGTGAATTATCAGAAAAGGCCCAAATTTGCACTACAAGTGTGACATAGTTTGGTCCTGAAAATTGCCAAAATTCATTTTATGCTCCAATATTGGTGGCGGATGAACTTGGGTCAAGGAAAGTAAGAATTCCAAACCATTTTGTATGAATGGTCAGCACTCCAAGTTTGACCCCAATTTGAAAAAAAAGGAAAATGAAATAAGGCTCAAAAATTTAAATGCCTTTGCATTGAGCCATCATATGTGCACTAGTTTGTGGTGAAAATATTAAAATTACAATACAACAAGTTTGAAAAAAAACTTCATAAATTTGCCTATCTAGTGTGGACTTGTGTGGATTTCAAGGCATATGCACACGGAAATGGCCACATTCATGGCACAATCCTTGATAACGATCCCGAATTTGGCACAACCAATGGTGTTACCATTATGGACGATGTTGCATAGGAATTTGCAAATATTTTTTAATAAAAAAATATTTCCCATTTTACAAGCTTAGAAATTACATTTCTTGTGAAGGAAGTGCCTCAAATAATTTTGAAATTTATTCCATTTCATTTTTCATCAAAAGCTTGCCCCATTGGATGGACACTAACCTAGTTTTAGAAATTTCAGAGAAATATTGCTATATTCCGTACATTTAGTTGAGGTTCAGTGAATTATCAGAAAACGCCCTAATTTGCACTACAAGTGTGATATAGTTTGGTCCTAAAAATTGCCAAAAATCATTTTATGCCCCAATATTGGTGACGGATGAACTTGGGTCAAGGAAAGTAAAAATTCAAAAACATTTTGTTTGAATGGTCAACACTCCAAGTTTGACACCAATTTGAAAAAAAAAGAAAATGAAATAAGGCTAAAAAATTTAAATGCCTTTGCATTGAGCCATCATATGTGCACTAGTTTGTGGGGAAAATATTAAACTTAAAATACGACAAGTTTGAAAAAAATTACCTTCACAAATTTGCCTATCTAGTATGGACTTGTGTGGATTTCAAGGCATATGGACATGGAAATGGCCACATACTTGGCAAAATTCATAATACACATGCCCAAATTTGGCACAAGCAGTAGTTTTACCATTGTGGACAATGTTGCATAGGAATTTGCAATTATTTTGTAATAAAAAAATATTTTCCATTTTACAAACCCAGAAATGACTTTTTTTCTGAAGGAAGTGCCTCAAATAATTTTGAAATTTGTTCCATTTCATTTTTCATCAAAATAAGGCCACATTGGATGGCCACTGACCAAGTTTCAGCAATTTCTGAGTAATATTGCTATATTCCATACATTAAGTTGAGATTCGGTGAATTATGAAAAAGTCCCAAATTTGCACTACAAGTGTGACCTAGTTTGATCCTAAAAATTGCCAAAAATCATTTTATGCCCCAATATTGGTGATGGATGAACCTGGGTCAAGGAAAGTGAGAATCCCAAACCATTTTGTATGAATGGTCAACACTCCAAGTTTGACACCAATTTAAAAAAACAAAGAAAATGAAAAAAGGCTCAAAAATTCAAATGCCTTTGCATGGAGCCATCATATGTGCACTAGTTTGTGGGAAAAATATTAAACCTGCAATACAACAAGTTTGAAAAAAAACCCTTCAAGGCATATGCACATGGAAATGGCCACATACATGGCAAAATCCATGATAATATGCCCAAATTTGGGACAACCAGTGGTGTTACCATTGTGGACAATGTTGCATAGGAATTTGCAATTATTTTGTAATAAAAAAATATTTCCCAATTTACAAGTCCAGAAATGACTTTTTTTGTGAAGGAAGTGCCTCAAATAATTTTGAAATTTGTTCCATTTAATTTTTCAGCAAAAGCAGGCCACATTGGATGGCCACTGACCTAGTTTTAGCAATTTTAGAGTAATATTGCTATATTCCATACATTTAGTTGAGGTTCAGTGAATTATCAGAAAAGGCCCAAATTTGCAGTACAAGTGTGACACAGTTTGGTCCTGAAAATTACCAAAAATTAGTTTATGCCCCTATATTGGTGATGGATGAACTTCGGTCAAAAAAAGTAAGAATCCCAAACCATTTTCTATGAATGGTCAACACTCCAAGTTTGACCCCAATTTAAAAAAACAAAGAAAATGAAAAAAGGCTCAAAAATTCAAATGCCTTTGCATTGAGCCATCATATGTGCACTAGTTTGTTGGAAAACTATTAAACTTCCAATACAACAAGTTTGAAAAAAAACAAAGAAAATGAAAAAAGGCTCAAAAATTCAAATGCCTTTCCATTGAGACATCATATGTGCACTAGTTTGTGGGGAAAATATTAAACTTGCAATACAACAAATTTGAAAAAAACCGTTCACAAATTTGCCTATCTAGTATAGACTTGTGTGGATTTCAAGGCATATAGCACATGGAAATGGCCACATACAAGGCAAAATCCATGATAACAAGCCCAAATTTGGCACAACCAATGGTGTTACCATTGTGGACGATGTTGCATAGGAATTTGCAACTATTTTGTAATAAAAAAATAATTCCCATTTTACAAGCTTATAAATGAGATTTTGTGAAGGAAGTGCCTCAAATAATTTTGAAATTTATTCCATTTCATTTTTCATCAAAAGCTGGCCACATTGGATGGACACTGACCTAGTTTGAGCAATTTCAAAGTAATATTGCTATATTCCATACATTTAGTTGAGGTTCAGTGAATTATCAGAAAAGGCCGTAATTTGCACTACAAGTGTGACATAGTTTGGTCCTGAAAATTGCCAAAAATCATTTTATGCCCCAAAATTGGGGACGGATGAACTTGGGTCAAGGAAAGTAAAAATTCCAAAACATTTTGTGTGAATGGTCAACATTCCAAGTTTGACCCCAATTTGAAAAAAAATAAAATGGTATATGGCTCAAAAATTTAAATGCCTTTGCATTGAGCCATCATATGTGCACTAGTTTGTGGGGAAAATATTAAACTTACAATACAACAAGTTTGAAAAAAAAACCTTCACAAATTTGCCTATCTAGTATGAACTTGTGTGGATTTCAAGGCATATGCACATGGAAATGGCCACATACATGGCAAAATTCATTATAACATGCAAAATTTGGCACAACCAGTGGTGTTACCATTGTGGACAATGTTGCATAGGAATTTGCAATTATTTTGTAATAAAAAAATATTTCCCATTTTACAAGCCCAGAAATTATTATTTTTGTGTAGGAAGTGCCTCAAATAATTTTGAAATTTGTTCCATTTCATTTTTCATCAAAAGCAGGCCACATTGGATGGCCACTGACCAAGTTTCAGCAATTTCACAGTAATATTGCTATATTCCATACATTAAGTTGAGATTCAGTCAATTATCAAAAAGGCCCAAATTTGCACTACAAGTGTCACATAGTTTGATCCTGAAAATTGCCAAAAATCATTTTATGCCCCAATATTGGTGATGGATGAACTTGGGTCAAGGAAAGTAAGAATTCCAAACAATTTTGTATGAATGGTCAACACTCCAAGTTTGACCCCAATTTAAAAAAACAAAGTAAATGAAAAAAGGCTCAAAAATTCAAATGCCTTTGCATTGAGCCATCATATGTGCACTACTTTGTGGGAAAACTATTAAACTTGCAATACAACAAGTTAGAAAAAAACAAAGAAAATGAAAAAAAGGCTCAAAAATTCAAATGCCTTTCCGTTTTGCCATCATATGTGCACTAGTTTGTGGGGAAAATATTAAACTTGCAATACAATAAGTTTGAACAAAAACCTTCACAAATTCGCCTATCTACTATGGACTTGTGTGGATTTCAAGGCATATGCACATGGAAATGGCCACATACATGGCAAAATCCATGATAACAAGCCCAAATTTGGCGCAACCAATGGTGTTGCCGTTGTGGACAATGTTGCATAGGAATTTGCAACTATTTTGTAATAAAAAAAAATTCCCATTTCACAAGCCCAGAAATGAATATTTGTGAAGGAAGTGCCTCAAATAATTTTGAAATTTGTTCCATTTCATTTTCAATCAAAAGCTAGCCACATTGGATGTCCACTGACCTAGTTTCAACAATTTCAGAGTAATATTGCTATATTCCATACATTTAGTTGAGGTTCAGTGAATTATCAGAAAAGGCCCAAATTTCCAGTACAAGTGTGACACAGTTGGGTCCTGAAAATTTCCAAAAATCAGTTTATGCCCTTATATTGGTGATGGATGAACTTGGGTCATGGAAAGTAAGAAGTCCAAACCATTTTGTATGAATGGTCAACACTCCAAGTTTGACCCCAATTTGAAAAAAAACAAAGAAAATCAAAAAAGGCTCAAAAATTCAAATGCCTTTCCGTTGAGACATCATATGTGCACTAGTTTGTGGGGAAAATATTAAATTTGGAATACAACAAGTTTGAAAAAAACCGTTCACAAATTTGCCTATCTAGTATAGACTTGTGTGGATTTCAAGGCATATAGCACATGGAAATGGCCACATACAAGGCAAAATCCATGATAACAAGCCCAAATTTGGCACAACCAATGGTGTTACCATTGTGGACGATGTTGCATAGGAATTTGCAACTATTTTGTAATAAAAAAATAATTCCCATTTTACAAGCTTATAAATGACTTTTTTGTGAAGGAAGTGCCTCAAATAATTTCGAAATTTGTTCCATTTCATTTTTCATCAAAAGCAGGCCAGATTGGATGGCCACTGACCTAGTTTTAGCAATTTCAGAGTAATATTGTTATATTCCATACATTTAGTTGAGGTTCAGTGAATTATCAGAAAAGGCCCAAATTTCCAGTACAAGTGTGGCACGGTTGGGTCCTGAAAATTACCAAAAATCAATTTATGCCCTTATATTGGTGATGGATGAACTTGGGTCATGGAAAGTAAGAATTCCAAACCATTTTGTATGAATGGTCAACACTCCAAGTTTGACCCCAATTTGAAAAAAAAGAAAAAGAAATATGGCTCAAAAATTTAAATGCCTTTGCATTGAGCCATCATATGTGCACTAGTTTGTGGGGAAAATATTAAACTTACAATACAACAAGTTTGAAAAAAAAACCTTCACAAATTTGCCTACCTAGTATGGACTTGTGTGGATTTCAAGGCATATGCACATGGAAATGGCCACATACATGGCAAAATTCATAATAACATGCAAAATTTGGCACAACCAGTGGTGTTCCCATTGTGGACAATGTTGCATAGGAATTAGCAATTATTTTGTAATAAAAAAATATTTCCCATTTTACAAGCCCAGTAATTATTATTTTTGTGAAGGAAGTGCCTCAAATAATTTTGAAATTTGTTCAATTTCATTTTTCATCAAAAGCAGGCCACATTGGATGGACACTGACCAAGTTTCAGAAATTTCACAGTAATATTGCTATATTCCATACATTAAGTTGAGATTCAGTCAATTATCAAAAAGGTCCAAATTTGCACTACAAGTGTCACATAGTTTGATCCTGAAAATTGCCAAAAATCATTTTATGCCCCAATATTGGTGATGGATGAACTTGGGTCAAGGAAAGTAAGAATTCCAAACAATTTTGTATGAATGGTCAACACTCCAAGTTTGACCCCAATTTAAAAAAACAAAGAAAATGAAAAAAGGCTCAAAAATTCAAATGCCTTTGCATTGAGCCATCATATGTGCACTAGTTTGTGGGAAAACTATTAAACTTGCAATACAACAAATTTGAAAAAAAAACAAAGAAAATGTAAAAAAGGCTCAAAAATTCAAATGACTTTTCGTTGTGCCATCATATGTGCACTAGTTTGTGGGGAAAATATTAAACTTGCAATACAATAAGTTTGAAAAAAAACCTTCACAAATTTGCCTATCTAGTATGGACTTGTGTGGATTTCAAGGCATATGCACATGGAAATGGCCACATACATGGCAAAATCCATGATAACATGCCCAAATTTGGCGCAACCAATGGTGTTGCCGTTGTGGACAATGTTGCATAGGAATTTGCAACTATTTTGTAATAAAAAAAAATTCGCATTTCACAAGCCCAGAAATGACATTTTTTGTGAAGGAAGTGCCTCAAATAATTTTGAAATTTGTTCCATTTCATTTTCAATCAAAAGCTAGCCACATTGGATGTCCACTGACCTAGTTTCAGCAATTTCAGAATAATATTGCTATATTCCATACATTTAGTTCAGGTTGAGTGAATTATCAGAAAAGGCCCTAATTTGCACTACAAGTGTGACATAGTTTGGTCCTGAAAATTGTCAAAAATTATTTTATGCCCCAAAATTGGTGACGGATGAACTTGGGTCCAGGAAAGTAAAAATTCCAAAACATTTTGTATGAATGGTCAGCACTCCAAGTTTGACACCAATTTGAAAAAAAAAGAAAATGAAATACGGCTCAAAAATTTAAATGCCTTTGCATTGAGCCATCATATGTGCACTAGTTTGTGGGGAAAATATTAAACTTGCAATACAACAAGTTTCAAGAAAAAACCTTCACAAATTTGCCTATCTAGTATGGATTTTGTGTGGATTTCAAGGCATATGCACATGGAAATGGCCACATACATGGCAAAAGTCATAATAACATGCCAAATTTGGCACAACCAGTGGTGTTGCCATTGTGGACGATGTTGAATAGGAATTTGCAATTATTTTGTTATAAAAAAATATTTCCCATTGTACAAGACCAGATATTCTTTTTATTGTGAATGAAGTGCCTCAAATAATTTTGAAATTTCTTCTATTTCACTTTTCATCAAAAGCAGGCCACATTGGATGGCCACTGACCACGTTTCAGCAATTTCAGAGTAATGTTGCTATATTCCATACATTAAGTTGAGATTCAGTGAATTATCAAAAAAGGACTAAATTTGCACTACAAGTGTGACATAGTTTGATCGTGAAAATTGCCATAAATCATTTTATGCCCCAATATTGGTGATGGATGAACTTGGGTCAAGGAAAGTAAGAATTCCAAACAATTTTGTATGAATGGTCAACACTCCAAGTTTGACCCCAATTTAAAAAAACATAGAAAATGAAAAAATTCAAATGCCTTTGCATTGAGCCATCATATGTGCACTACTTTTTTTGGAAAACTATTACACTTGTAGAACAACAAGTTTGAAAAAAAACAAAGAAAATAAAAAAAAGGCTCAAAAATTCAAATGCCTTTCCGTTATGCCATAATATGTGCACTAGTTTGTGGGGAAAATATTAAACTTGAAATACAATAAGTTTGAAAAAAAACCTTCACAAATTTGCCTATCTAGTATGGACTTGTGTGGATTTCAAGGCATATGCACATGGAAATGGCCACATACATGGCAAAATCCGTGATAACAAGCCCAAATTTGGCACAACCAATGGTGTTGCCATTGTGGACAATGTTGCATAGGAATTTGCAACTATTTTGTAATAAAAAAATATTTCCCATTGCACAAGACAGAAATGACTTTTCTTGTGAAGGAAGTGCCTCAAATAATTTTAAAATTTGTTCCATTTCATTTTCAATCAAAAGCTGGCCACATTGGATGGCCACTGACCTAGTTTCAGCAATTTTAGAGTAATATTGCTATATTCCATACATTTAGTTGAGGTTCAGTGAATTATCAAAAAAGGCCCTAATTTGCACTACAAGTGTGACATAGTTTGGTCCTGAAAATTGCCAAAAATCATTTTATGCCCCAATATTTGTGACGGATGAACTTAGGTGAAGGAAAGTAAGAATTCCAAACCATTTTGTATGAATGGTCAACACTCCAAGTTTGACCCCAATTTGAAAAAAAAATGAAATAAGACTCAAAAATTTAAATGCCTTTGCATTGAGCCATCATATGTGCACTAGTTTGTGGGGAAAATATTAAACTTACAATACAACAAGTATGAAAAAAAAAAGTTCACAAATTTGCCTATCTAGTATGGGTTGTGTGGATTTCAAGGCATATGCACATGGAAATGGCCACATACATGGCACAATCCATGATAACGAGCCCAAATTTGGCACAACCAATGGTGGTAACATTGTGGACAATGTTGCATAGGAATTTGCAACCATTTTGTAATAAAAAATGTTTCCCATTTTACAAGCCCAGAAATGACTTTTTTTGTGGAGCAAGTGCCTCAAATTTGTTCCATTTCATTTTTAATCAAAAGCTGGCCACATTGGATGGCTAGTGACCTAGTTTCAGCAATTTCATAGTAATATTGCTATATTCCATACATATAGTTGGGGTTCAGTGAATTATCATAAAAGGCCCAAATTTGCACTACAAGTGTGACATAGTTTGGTCCTGAAAATTGCCAAAAATCATTTTATGCCCCAATATTGGTGACGGGTGAACTTGGGTCAAGGAAAGTATGAATTCCAATCCATTTTGTTTGAATGGTCAACACTCCAAGTTTGACCCTAATTTGAAAAAAAGAAAAAGAAAAAGAAATAAGGCTCAAAAATTTAAATGCCTTTGCATTGAGCCATCATATGTGCACTAGTTTGTGGGGAAAATATTAAACTTGCAATACAACAAGTTTGAAAAAAAAACCTTCACAAATTTGCCTATCTAGTATGGACTTGTGTGAATTTCAAGGCATATGCACAAGGAAATGGCCACATACATGGCAAAATCCATGATAATATGCCCAAATTTGGCACAACCAATGGTGTTACCATTGTGGACAATGTTGCATAGGAGTTTCCAATTATTTTGAAATAAAAAAATATTTCCCATTTTACAAGCCCAAAAATGACTTTTTTTGTTAAGGAAGTGCCTCAAATAATTTTGAAATTTGTTCCATTTTATTTTTCATCAAAAGCAGGCCACATTGGATGGCTACTCACCAAGTTTCAGCAATTTGAAAAATATTAAACTTGCAGTACAAAAAGTTTGAAAAAAAACCTTCACAAATTTGCCTATCCAGTATGGACTTGTGTGGATTTCAAGGCATATGCACATGGAAATGGCCACATACATGGCAAAATCCATGATAGCATCCATAAATTTGGCACAACCATTGGTGTTACCATTGTGGACAATGTTGCATAGGAATTTGCAACTAAGTTGTAACAAAAAAATATTTTCCATTTTACAAGCCCTAGAAATGACTTTTTTTGTGAAGGAAGTGCCTCAAATAATTTCGAAA